>SJYT01064016.1:114604-170993 GCA_006410635.1 Cephalophus harveyi
GATTCCCCCCCCCCCCCACTGGAAGCCAGCGGGGACATTCGGAAAGTCCCCGTCTAGTCACCTGTGATCCTGTGAGTGTCGCTGGTGGAAGGAGAAGGACCAGGCTTTGGGTGGGGACGGGGCGGGGCCCTCATTGCCTCCTGCGGGTTGCCAGGCCCCTGTCATTGCATTCCCTCCACATTCCAGAGCCCCTGACGTCTTCTGGGTGAGCGACTGTCTCCTGAGCCAGGCCAAACCCACCTTCCTGAACACTCACTGCTCTGTCCCTGCAGAGGAGAGCAGGGGACCCTCTGTTCTCAGTGGGAGAGGTGACCTTGTCCCTCCAGGCTTCGTATTTCTGGCCATTCTCACCTCTTAGGTCTTTATCACAGCCCTCCCTCCCTCAGGCCTTGGCTCCCCTAAAGCCCCCTAACCCTGATCCCCACCACGCATCAACTTCCCCCTGGGGATTTGCATCTCAGAGTGGTCAGCATGGGGTCCAGTCCGCCCCCACCCCCTCCCCCAGTCACTTCGAAGGTGGCCCAACCTCTGAGCTTTTCCAAGTTAGAGGGGAGTGACCTTGTCCCTCCAGGCTTCGTATTTCTGGCCATTCTCACCTCTTAGGTCTTTATCACAGCCCTCCCTCCCTCAGGCCTTGGCTCCCCTAAAGCCCCCTAGCCCTGATCCCCACCACGCATCAACTTCCCCCTGGGGATTTGCATCTCAGAGTGGTCAGCATGGGGTCCAGTCTGCCCCCACCCCCTCCCCCAGTCACTTCGAAGGTGGCCCAACCTCTGAGCTTTTCAAAGTTAGAGGGGAAGCTGGGGAGATGCAGAAGTGAAGAGCAGGGACTCTTCCCTGGGGACTCACTCCCCCACCACACGCACACACAGGAAGCCCACTTGCCCAAGAGAGGCTCAGCTGGGACAAGCCCGTGGTCCCAGGGTTTCTATCCACAGTATTATGTCCCTCCTAGCCTTTGCCCCCCAGGAGACAGAAAGCACTGGGAAACCATGTTGCTAGGGGGAATCAGGAGCACAGACCATCCCTTTGCACAGACTGATCAAGCGCTCATTGAAAAATGCTTCAGATGGTAGATTTTGTGTGACATGTGTTTTCCAACAGTAAACATAAATCGGGTGACAGGAGGGGGTGGGGGGGCACCGGGGGGCGGGGTGAGGAAGCAGAGCAAGAATTTGAACTCAGGCCATTTGGCCCCAGAGTCTGTGCTCTTAGCTCTGAGCTGGACTATGAACCTAGCGAAAGTGAAAGTGACGTGTTAGTCATTCAGTCGTTTCCAACTCTTCTGCGACCCCATCACTGTAGCCCACCAGACTCCTCTGTCCATGGAAGTCTCCAGGCAAGAATACTAGAGTGGGTTGCCATACCCTCCTCCAGGGGATCTTCCCCACCCAGGGATAGAACTCAAGTCTCCTGCAATGCAGGCAGATTCTTTACCGTCTGAGCCACCAGGGAACCTAGAAGATGCTCGATGAATGTTTGTTGAAGGAATGAATGGGAAAGCGGATGAATGATTTCAGAAACTTTCAAACAAGTCAGTTTTCCTTCCACTCCCCGGGGCCTTGGTGTCCCCATTTTACCCATGGTCCTGGGCATGTGTGGTCCCCATGTGTGTCTTCACAGTGCAATTCGTGAGCACCGGTTTCTGCATTTTCAGCTATCTCTCCGTCCCTTGCTTTTCTCTGTCCTCCCTCAATCACCTCCTGGGTAGCACTTCCCTGCCTGGTTGTACACATGCGTGTGTGCAGGTGTGTTGGGCAGCGGGGCAGCCAGGCCGCAGAGGCACTGAAGACGGCCACCTGGCTCTCACACGGTCTCCTCCCTCCTCGGGTGTTGCATTTTCACTTACACTTCACCTGCTACAGCCATGATCTGTGGCAACATCTGAGAAATTCCATGATTCTCTCAGGCACTGCCTTCTTTCCAGAATCTCAGAGCTCTAGAGTGGTCACACTGTTGCGATTCCATCTGGGCCCTTCCTCTGAGCTTTCATTGCCTGAACTAAAGTCTGGACTCCAGGGGTCTGGTTCCATGAGCTCTCCCTGGCAGAAGGAATCTGTTTCAAGATAACAAGTAAAAAAAAAAATCTCCTTTTACATCCCTGGTCAGAGTCTGGCCAACCCAGTCCGAGGGCATGCCTCCGTCCCTGGTGTATGGGAGTTTCTTCCAGCTGGACCCGACTCATCTCTGCCTCTCTGCTCACTCGTCGCATCTGTTTCTTACATTCACAGGTTGGGAGAACGGGACAGAGGTTCGAGGTTAGTCAGATCTGGGTCAACCTTGAACGTGGACCCTGGACAGCCCTTGAGGGCTATTCAGGGGGCTTGGGAGCTGGCTGACCTCCGGTGACTGGTGATCAGGAATCCAGACCCTAGCCTCCCAGGGTGAGAGGCACAGTAATGTTTGGTCAGGAGGTGGTGTATCTTAGGTGGGTGGGCATCTGGGGACAGGGGCTGATAGGAGGAAGGGCGGGCAGCCTGGCAATGCTGAGTGAGGCTAAGGAAGGGCTCTGGTGTCTGGGAGAGATGAGAATGGCTAGGTGTGGATGTGGCCCCAGACCACCAAGGGTTCTGAGCAGATTGATAAGGACAGGGTAGAGCCCAAGAGATTGAAGGACACTTGTTAGAACTGGGCCATGGGGTCCAATGGAGCTCCTAGCCCCTGGCGTCAGGAGGTCTTTACCCAAGGAAGTAGGAGGCTTAAGTTTCTGTAGCCAATGTCTCACCTTGCTTTGTCACAAAGAACCCAGAGGTCCTAATCCACAGACCAGAGCAAGTCCCTGAGCCCCGAGACCCAGCGCCTCTTAGTTATCTACTTGGAATTTTTTTTTTTTGCAGCTCCCTGCCTCTTCCCTGCAGCCGGAGGAGCTCAGGACAGGCCAACTCACTTACACTGGCCCAAGTCAACCCCGTGTGGAAGATGGAGCCTGACACGGCAGGGCAGCTGGACGGGGTCCTTGACTGCATGGGCCCTGGCATGTCCCATCCAGCGTGGGCCCTGCAGCCACGCAGGTGGCCGAGGGGACTTGCTTGGCTCCGCCTCACTTGTCCCAAGAGGCTGGTTCTGGCACCAACTGTCACTGAATAGTAAACAACCAGTGCCAAAAACCCCCTAAGAAGTTAAGATAAGAGACACCCCTTCGGGGAAGGAAGAACAAAACCTAACAGGAAGCCAAGTGGGTAAACCGTTACTGGTGCCGATGTGAGGGTTGCATCTCTCTGTCCCAGGCTGGAGACGCTGTGCTTTTGGCTCTCGGGCTGGCCTGGGGTGGGGGCGTCACAGAGGGGGGATCGAGGTACACCTGCCAGGGAGCGGGGCTGGGGGGCGGAGTGACAGTCATGTCATCTCCTCCCGTGATGCCCTGGGTCCTGCCCAGGTCCCTCCACATGGCACATGAAGGCAGTGACTGGGAGTGGAGGCCCCGAGACCGGACTGGTCACTGTGTGGTTGCTGAGTGTCCTTGGCAAGTCAGTGACCCTCCTGAGTCCCCTGACCTTTCTGAACGTACCCCCTCAACCACATCATGGGGGTGCTGAGGGGACTCACCAAGATAACTCGGGCCGAGAAGCTAGCTCGGTGCCTTCCATACAGTGAGCGCCATGGCTCAGCAGGGCTTGAGGAAAGGCTGGGTGGTGCACTTTGCAGACCTGGAACTGGGTGAGGAAAAGAAAAAAAAAATTCCTTAACCATCTGGAGCTGGGGCAAGTTTCCTGGAGAAGAAGCCCTCCAACCCCCAGCCTAGACACCATCATCTCAGAGGAAAAGGAGAGAGAGAGAGAGGTCTTAATCAGAGCTTGAGAACTATGAATCAAGCAAGCATTTTAAATATTTTTATTATTTATTTGTATTGTATTTTAAAATTTTTATTTATCTTTTTGCCCCACAGTACGGCACTCGGAATCTTAATTCTCTGACCAGGGATCAAACCTGTGCCCCCTGCCGTGGAAGTGTCGAGTCTTAACTGCTGGACTGCCAGGGAAGTCCCACATCAAGCAGTTTTCATTGAACACACCAGACATTGATTCAGCACCTGGTTCTGTGCAGGGTGCGAGGGTGAAGAGACCCCAGTGCTGCCCAGGATGTGTCCTCAGCCATCACCATCTAGTGTGGGACCGAAAATGGATGCTCTCCTATAGGCTGTGATGTGGGGCGGGGTGGTGGGCATGGAGAAGAGAGAGATGGCCACTCATTCAGATGGGCAATGTCGAAGAGAGGAGGGGAAAGGGATCTAGGCCCTGGGAGGTGGCAGGGAGGGAGCAGGGAGGAGAGGATATTCTAGGTGCAGGGGTGCTCTGCGAGGGGCTCTGAGAAGCACGGGAGGAGGGAGGGGAGGAGGAAGAAAAGAGGAGGGTCCCCAGAGCCAGGACACGGTCACTGAATTCCCTGCCTTAACAAGGCACCCTCCCCGGGAGGTAGAGGGAGCAGAGGGCGGCCAGTGACCCTCTCTGCCCAGCTCGGCCTGGACAGCTGTGCACACTGTCTGAGGAAGGGGCTCCCAGGCCCCACCCCCCTGCCTCCCTCTCTCCTCCCCCCAGGGGCTGCCCCAAGCCACCTCGATCCCCCTTGCCTGCACCAATGCCTGTTCTCTCCCTGAGACTGCAGGAATGTCAGTGGAAGTCCTCAGTGGCCCTGGAGTTCTCCTGCACCCTCAAGGAGGAAGAGCAAGATGTGAGGTCTCTCTACACGGAGAGTCTCACCTCCGAGGTCCTCTAAGCGTGACTCCAAGTTTCAGGCCCCTAGCAACAGCACCCACGTGCCCATCTGGCCCCCATCTGGCCCCTTCCAGTCGTTCATCCACCCTCTGACCCACTGGCACTCAGCCCTGAGCCAGACCACACAGCTCGCAGCCCCAACACCTCTTCCTATCAACTCCAGGGATGTTGTTGCTGGTTGTGTTAGTCGCTCAGTCATCTCTGATTGCGACTCCATGGGCTGTAGCCCACCAGGCTCCTCTGTCCATGGGATTCTCCAGGCAAGAAGACTGGAGTGGGTGGCCATTCCCTTCTCCAGGAGGTCTTACCGACCCAGGAATCGAACCCAGGCCTCCTGCATTGTAGATGGGTTCTTTACCATCTGAGCTATCAGGGAAGCTCAGGGGTCGGGGCCCAATTCCCCGTGTCGTGAACTCACTCGTTACTCTTTCTCCTCTCAGGAAATATCACCACTGGGAATTCCCTGGTGGTCCAGTGGTTAGGACTTGGTGCTTTTACTGCTAAGAGCCCAGGTTCAATATCTGGTTGGGGAACTAAGATCTCTCGATCCATGTGTTGTGGCCACATTTTTAAAATGTAAATATCACCACCCTCCACTGAATTGCTCAGGCCAGAAACTTGGGGTCCTGTCACCTGGGGTCCTGACACCTCCTTCTCCTACCCCTTCTTCCTCTAACTTGACATTACACTGTGTAAGTTTCAGCTCCAAGGTATACCTCATCCACTGGTCACCGTCTCCACGGCCACCACCCTGGTCTCCTCTGCCCTCCTCCATTGCCTGCATGTTGGAGCAGTCACAGTCCCTCTACCTGCCATCCGTCCTTCACACAGCAGCCCGCGTAATTAAAACATGTCAATCCAAAAAAAAAAAAAAATGTCGATCAGATCATGTTTCTCTCTGCTGAGAACATGGAGGGGAGGAGGCTTGTGTAGGGAACCAGTGGGGGTAGTGGGGGTGGGCTGGGAAGGTCAGAGTTTGTGTTTCCCTGAAAAGAGCCCTGGGCTAGAAGGCTGAGAACCTGACTTCCTACCAAGAGTTAAAGCCTTTCCCTGAGCCTCAGTTCCCCCATCTGTAAAATGGGCATAAGTGGTCCTCCCCTCCAAGGGTTGGAGTGAGGACAAAGTGAATCAAAATGTGTGTGCTCAGGCCTGGGCCGGTGGTGGGCCCCTCACCAGGGCTGGATGTGAGTGGCCGGATCTGTCTTGAATCCCCCTGCAGAAACTGTTTTCCTGGCCAAAGTTTCTCTGCCTGTTTGGGCAGGGTTTCCTTCAGGGTGTTTCTGATGAAGTTTTACAGTTCACAGGATTTCCACTGCCGAACTAGCGATGACTCGGGCTCTCATCTGACCCTTCCTGAGAGCAGAGCCCCTATCCTGCCTCTTCTTCTTTTAAACTATTTGTTTATTTGGCTGCAGGATTATCTTGGCATGTAGGATCATTGGTTGTGCCATGCAGACTCTTAGTTTGGGGTCTAGTTCCCTGACCAGGGATTGAACCTGGGCCCTCCTGCCTTGGGAGCTCGGAGTCTTAGCCACTAGACCACCAGCAAAGTCCCCTGCTGCTCCTTCTTGCTGCCCTTTGTTCCAGCTCCATTGTTTGGGGGGACAGAGGCCTTCTGGCCAACTGGAATCAACAAGGAAAGCGGCACAGACCCCTCTCATCCAGCCCCCAACCCCAGTCTGACCAGCTGACTCCCCACTGGCTATAACTCTGGCCCAGTTTACTCAACTGAAGAAAAACGCAGAGAACTCGGCCTCCCTGATATGAGGGTGAGATGTATAGAGGTCAGGGGCGAAGGGAGTGCCCGGTAGAGGGAATAGCCAGGAAGAATGTTCAGAGGCTCTTCCTGTTTTGCTCCTACCCCTCTATCAGCACCATCGCCCAGCATCCTCCCGGCCTCTACAAGGGCTCAGAAGAAGGATCCAGAACGCCCGTGTTTATCACAGAGGAAGCCAACAGATCCTATGGGGATGGCAGTGCCCTTCCCCAAGCCCAGATCCAGAGAGCCTGAGATCCAGAGATCCAAGAGTCACTGCTTGAATTCCTGCTGTGTGATCATGGCACTGAGTCCCCACTCCCCTACCTGGCAGGAAATGACTGTCCTGCCCAGCCTTAATGGGTGACATAAAACCCATGCCCGTGTCCGCCTCGTCCTACATCAGACAGCCCTTAAGGGGTGGGCTGGAGATTGCAGCCTCCCTCTTCCTATGCTTGATGGAGAGGGGAGTGAATGGTGGACGTGGTCCCCAAAAGCAGTGACCTGCTAAGTGGGAGACCCTAGGTGCAGGTGTTAAGGGGGTGCCTTATCTGTAGAGAATTTAGTAACAAAACTGACTCAGAGTCGGCTTGCTCTGTTATCACTTGCTCTGTTATTGCCAGCATAGGTTGGCAGTTCTGAACAATGTCATGGATAAGACACTCCTTTGCACCAGGACAGCTGGCGCCCACTGTCCACCTCTTGCTGTCTCTCAGGGGAGCAGACCCCTGGGCGGCTGGCAGGTGACTCTTCCTGCTCAGTGCTGGCCCTGTTTTCTGACTGATCTGGCACAAGGCGGAAATGAACTGGAGAGGTCAAAGGGCATAAAGAGATCAAAGTGGCAGCTCAGAAGTCAAGACCTTTCTCTGCTTATTACTCTCCAGGGCCTTCCCCTAACGATCCAAGAGAGAGGGGCAAGGCCCAGGCTGGGCAGGACTCTGTCCATCAAGGCAAGGAGTTTGGATTTTATTATCCTCACGGTGAGAAGCCTTTGGAGGGTTCCAGGCACAGAAGGGCTGTGATGTGATCTGTGTTTGGGTAGAGCGGGAAAATTAGGAAGCTGAACGTGAGAATGGGCTTCATGGAAAGTTTAAAACGACGTTCTTTCGTTCTCTCTACAAGGCTTTTGACATTTTTCCCTCCTGTTTTTGTTTTGGCTGCTCTGGGTCTTTGTTGCTGTGCACACGCTTTCTCTAGTTGCGGCGAGCAGGGGCTACTCTCTAGTTCCTACACGTGGGCTTCTCATTGCAGTGGCTTCCCTTGCTGTGGAGCATGGGCTGTAGATCACAGGCTCAGTAGTTGTAGCTCACAGGCTTAGCTGCCTCTCGGCATGTGGAATCTTCTTGGGCCAAGAATTGAACCCGTGACCCCTGCATTGGAAGACAGATTTTTAACCACTGGACCACCAGGGAAGTCCTACGAGGCTTTTTGAATCACTGCCATGTGCCAGGCTCTGGGCCAGCTGAGGTGGGTGTCAGTATGGGTGAAGCAGACAGGCCTCTGCCCTCAGGGGGTGCACAGCCTGGGTGGGGAGACAGACATTAAAAATCTCACCGACATTAACATGCTGACCGGTGTCAGAAAGATGTGCAGGAGTCCTGGGGCACCCGAGAAGGCTTCCGTTAAACTCTCTTTAGCAGGAGACTGGAGACAGAGTGAATTAACTACAAGGTTGTCCAGGGGCCTGGAGGGGAGAGGGGACGGGGAACTGGAGGAGCTGGAATAAGGCCAGTGTGGTCAGAAATGAGGAGACTGTGGTGGCCATGAGCTGGGAAGTCCCTGAGCTGGTGGGGTTTCCAGAAGACACATCAGGCCAAACTCAGGAACCTTGTCTTTATCCTGGAAAGGGCTTTAACCCAAGGAAGGGGTCCAGATTTGAGTTGTGTTTTTTGTTTGTTTGTTTTAGATATAATGACCTGTAACATTGGATTAGTTTCAGGTGTGCAGTATAGTAATTTGATATTTGTATATATTGCAATGTAATCACCAGGAGAAGACTAGTTAACCTCCATCACTACTTAGTTACAAAATTTTTTTTCTTGGGATGAAAACTTTGTTTGGCCTCTCCGCGTGGTATGTGGGATCTAGTGCCCTGACCAGGGATCAAACCCACGCCCCCTGCCGTGGCAGCACAGAGTCTCAACTACTGGACCCCCAGGGAAGTCCTGGGATGAAAACTTCTAAGACCTATTCTCTTAGGATGAAAATTTGAAGACCTATTCTCTTAGCATCTTCCAAATGTATGATTAACAGTAGTCCCCACACTGTACATTCCATCCCAAGAATTTATTTATTTCATGGATGGAAGTTTGTACTTTTTAACCCCCGTCTCCCACTTCTCTCACTTCTCGTGGCGTTGTGTTTTTACAACACTATGCAAACAAGAGCAAGAGAGCCAAAGCCAGAGAGCCCCGCGCTGGCCTGGCGTGGCCTCAATCACCCACCAGGAGTCACTGTCCCAGTGAGCGGAGAATTAGACTGCCAGGCTCCGAGCGGCACACCCGTGGTGCCGGCACAGTCGTGGCGGCGGCAGGGAAGCTGTGGCCCTGGGCGGCGTGTGGTTAGCCGGGCAGGTTCCTGAGCGCAGCCTCCCCTGGCCCTGGGGTGCGGCCCAGCCCTCTGGCGTGAAGGCGCCAAGAAATATGAGTTGTTCCTTCTACAGTCTCTGTGACCGCAGCCTTTGGCCTTGATAAGCAGATGATGTTGATTCATGACCTCGGACTTCTAGTCACAAAACCACAGTCTGGCTCAGGATATTTCACCAGGGATGGGAGAGATAGCTGATCAAAATGCACCTGTGAATCTCTCTAGTCTAGGGTAGGAATTTGGGATGTTTTTTGCGGGGAGGAGGAGCATGTGGGATCTTAGTTCCCTGACCAGGAATCGAACCCTCACCCCCTGCCGTGGAAGTCTTAGCCGCTGGACCACCAGGGAAGTCCTTTGAATCTCCCTAGTCTGAATTGTGAGAAACTGTCCAGTTGGTGCTGGGTTGGCCCAGCCTGAGAGTGCTGTTTTTCTGCTTGGCTTGTTGGGAGCAAGTAACTTTTGCAGGGAAAGAGCGGCTGCTGGAGGCAGGAGTGGAGCTGGCTGGGCTGAGCGGGTATGTGGAGGCCTCTTTCTCCCCTGAGGCTGCAAGAGGGTTGCTGCTATTGTGTGTGTGTTTTATTTTTATTTTTCAGATAATTTTGTTTATTTATTTTTGTCTGTGCTGGGTCTTTGTTGCTGTGCGGGCTTTTCTCTGGTCGCAGAGGGCAAGGCTGACTTTCTAGTTGCGGTGTGGGTCTTCGTGTTGGCTCCTCCTGTTGAAGAGCACAGGCCTTAGGCTGTACTGGGTTCGATAGTTGTGGCTCCCGGGCTCTCGAGCACAGGCTCCATAGCCGTGGCGCACGGGCTGGGTCGCTCCTTGGCGGGTGGGATCTTCCTGGCTCAGGGATCGAACTCGTGTCTCTTGTATTGGCAGGCAGATTCTCTACCCCTGAGCCTCAGGGAAGCCTTGTGCGTGTGTTTTAAATAACAGCTTTATTGGGATATAATTCATATACCATGCAATCCACATACTACAGGGCAACTAAAAGTCTGTGTGCCACAACTGCTGAGCCCACAAGCCACAAGTACTGAAGCCCTTGCGCCCTGGAGCCTGTGCTCTGCAACGAGGGCAGCCACCTCGATGAGAGGCCCTCACACCACAGCCAGAGTGTAGTCCTCCTGATCCTCGACTAGAGAAAGCTGGCATGCAGCAGTGAAGATCCAGTGTAGCCAAAAATAAAATAATAATAAATAAAAAGGAAAAAATCCCCCAAATGGGTTATTCATCTTTTTATTATTGAGTTGGAAGGATTTTTTTTTAAAAATATATATATCCTAGATACAAGTCCCTTATCTGGCATGTGATTTACAATGTATACAGCAGACTATTTTGATCCCTGCAGACCATTTTCCGTGGCGTGGATACCCTGCTTTTCTTTCCCTTTTAGTGGAATTCCAACTAATACATGGAGAAAGAATGATGGACTTGAGAACCACCATTTGGCAAATACCACACTATGAATTGTTTCTGGCAAGAATCATGAAAGGATGTTAAAACTGATGGACAAAAAAAGTGTATGAGAAACAGGATATTTAGAGTCTTAAAAGTAGCCTCCCCACTGGACACTTATTAATAGCAAAAGGGAAAAATAGCAGCTTTACACTGGAGAAACTTGGCAGACAACTTGATCAAGAAGTCAAAATTAATATCCACAGTATCAGAGACAAACACATCACGTGCCCCCTGGTATGATGCAGCGACAAAGATACAACCTGCTTTTGTGGTATCTTTACCAAAAATACCTACCCTGAAATTAATGGTGAAGAAGCATCAGAAAATGCCAATAGAGAGGCATTCTAGAAAACAAGCAGCCGGTACTGCTTAAACGTGTCAGGGTCATGAAAGACAACGACGAAAAACTGTTTCTGATTCAAGGAGACTAAGGGCTCATGGCGACTCAAAGCAAAGTGATCCTGCATTGAATCTTGGATCAGAAAAAAGAACAAGAGTGGGACCACTTGGGAAATCCAAGTAAGGGTTTTGATTAGGTCATAGTGTTTCCTGATTTTGATCATCGTGTTGTGTAAGATGTTAATATTTAGAGAACCTGGATAGACTATATGGGAATTCTTCGTACTATATTTGCAACTTTTTGGAAAGTCTGAAATATCTCAAAATGAAAAGTTAACAAAAACCACAGCAGAATTCTGCTTTTAAAACTCCTTTACTGTCCATTGGCCTAAGGAGGGAGTTCCTTTAGCCAGACCGTCACCAGGCTTGAGATGTGGCTCCAGCCGCCTGGAGCGTCAGGTCTGGAGCGCAGGAGCACACAGGGTGGGGCTGCCTGTCATGCTCGGCTGTTACGGCAGGTCCCGCCCCTACTCGTCTTCCTCCCTTTTTTCCAAGCCACAAGTACTGAAGCCCTTGCGCCCTGGAGCCTGTGCTCTGCAACGAGGGCAGCCACCTCGATGAGAGGCCCTCACACCACAGCCAGAGTGTAGTCCTCCTGATCCTCGACTAGAGAAAGCTGGCATGCAGCAGTGAAGATCCAGTGTAGCCAAAAATAAAATAATAATAAATAAAAAGGAAAAAATCCCCCAAATGGGTTATTCATCTTTTTATTATTGAGTTGGAAGGATTTTTTTTTAAAAATATATATATCCTAGATACAAGTCCCTTATCTGGCATGTGATTTACAATGTATACAGCAGACTATTTTGACCCTGCAGACCATTTTCCGTGGCGTGGATACCCTGCTTTTCTTTCCCTTTTAGTGGAATTCCAACTAATACATGGAGAAAGAATGATGGACTTGAGAACCACCATTTGGCAAATACCACACTATGAATTGTTTCTGGCAAGAATCATGAAAGGATGTTAAAACTGATGGACAAAAAAAGTGTATGAGAAACAGGATATTTAGAGTCTTAAAAGTAGCCTCCCCACTGGACACTTATTAATAGCAAAAGGGAAAAATAGCAGCTTTACACTGGAGAAACTTGGCAGACAACTTGATCAAGAAGTCAAAATTAATATCCACAGTATCAGAGACAAACACATCACGTGCCCCCTGGTATGATGCAGCGACAAAGATACAACCTGCTTTTGTGGTATCTTTACCAAAAATACCTACCCTGAAATTAATGGTGAAGAAGCATCAGAAAATGCCAATAGAGAGGCATTCTAGAAAACAAGCAGCCGGTACTGCTTAAACGTGTCAGGGTCATGAAAGACAACGACGAAAAACTGTTTCTGATTCAAGGAGACTAAGGGCTCATGGCGACTCAAAGCAAAGTGATCCTGCATTGAATCTTGGATCAGAAAAAAGAACAAGAGTGGGACCACTTGGGAAATCCAAGTAAGGGTTTTGATTAGGTCATAGTGTTTCCTGATTTTGATCATCGTATTGTGTAAGATGTTAATATTTAGAGAACCTGGATAGACTATATGGGAATTCTTCGTACTATATTTGCAACTTTTTGGAAAGTCTGAAATATCTCAAAATGAAAAGTTAACAAAAACCACAGCAGAATTCTGCTTTTAAAACTCCTTTACTGTCCATTGGCCTAAGGAGGGAGTTCCTTTAGCCAGACCGTCACCAGGCTTGAGATGTGGCTCCAGCCGCCTGGAGCGTCAGGTCTGGAGCGCAGGAGCACACAGGGTGGGGCTGCCTGTCATGCTCGGCTGTTACGGCAGGTCCCGCCCCTACTCGTCTTCCTCCCTTTTTTCCTTCTGAGAAGTACTGAGACTTGGCCCTTAACAGGAGATCACCTTCCAGGAGCTCCCAGTCTGATGACAGAGGCAGACACAAGATCTGACAATGGCAGTGCGGCCTGAGCTGGGACTTGACGGAGGATTCAGTTTCCGCTGCCTCCTCCCGGGTGAAACTTGCAAGGCTGACTTTCCCGTTGCCTCCTTGAAGCTTTGCGGCTCCTCCAAGTAGAGGGAGCTGCCCTCATCCATCCTCCCTGGGTCTGTACCGTGGGTCCCTTTTCCAAGCATCTCCCGTCTGCTCTGCCCGGGAGGTCTTCTGAGGGGCTTCCCCGATCTCGGGGCTCCTTGATGTCTGGGTCAGTGCTCCATCCAGTTCTGGATGCCCCTAAAGCAAGAAGTGTCAGGAACTACTGTGTCTTCTGTGTTGATGAATCTGGTATCAGGGCAGTGGGATAAAAACCCCATCATTTTGAGAAGTGAATCCTCCTGCTTCAGAAAATTGATTGGACTCTCTAGAGAACAGGACCACGGGGGCTGGGCTGTTGTGCTTTGACAGGAGGCAGGATTTGAGGGGTGGGAGGAGGAGGAGGAAAGGGGAATGGCAGGGGAGAGATGGTAGACAGACATCTAGGGGGAGGGATTTTAACAGGCTCCTATAATTACAAAGCAGATGCCTCTGCCTCTCCAACCGTCAGTAAACCTACTACCCACACAGATGCCTGGTGTGAGTGGGACTGGGGATAGAAGCTAAGGAAAAGGATTTCCACATCGGGGAGGCAGTGGTGGAGGACTAAGGCATCTTGAGCAAGGAGCCAAGACCGTCTCCAAACTGGTGTTCAGTAGAAGCAGGGCTCCGTGTCAAGGACAACCGAGATGCGACCAGTGTTGTCCCCAACCCAATACTCCACAGCCATCTTGAAAAGGAGTTCACGTTCCTCCACCATCCAGGGGCTGTGGATCATTCTGGTGTAGCCTTGCAGGGGTCCACGTGACCCTCCTGACTCCAGCTGGCAACAGCAGCACGTGAGTCTCTGGTGGCCACTGCATGGAGGAGCAGAGACCCGTCATGCTTCAACTCTTGCAGCCCAGCCGGTGGTGGACACTGGCCTGGTTCCCTCCAAGAGCTTCTGGGGAACTTCCCCTGCCTGCGTGTCGGGGGAAAGAGTGATTCCAGAGAGATGCACTTGACCTCTACTCAGTGCACTCAGGGAACCTCTACTGCTGCCTCTTGCCTGGGCATCTGCTTGACAAATGTCCCTGGCAAACAAACGGAGAGGTTGAAATGTCCAAGTTCAGATCAGTGTGGTAGAACAGGGGCCTTGAAGCCAGTCGGTGGCTCCAGATTTATTTCCTGGGAATTATTTTCCCCCACTGGATTCGCTGAGAAATCCACACGGGATGAAGTGGCAGGCGTTGCCCCACCCTAGAGACACCCTTTGCACAGGCACAAGCTGAGCCTGGCTTGAGTAGGGGCGGTTCTGGCCAGGGTAGGTGTGGTCACCAAGCCCCACGGCCACCCTGCCATCACTCCTTTCTGGAGCCCAGAGACTGCTGGCTTCTCCCTAGGGTGAGCACGCTCACTGCCACCCAGTCTTTCAGCAAACATTTCCTGATTGGCTCCTAACTGCCAGGACCAGACATGACCCCTGCCCCCAAGGAGTCAGCATCTAGTAGAGAGACATGGTGATGGGCAGTTACCATACGGTATGGAAGGGCGTTGGCAGCTCCTGTGACCTGGGAGCATCATGGAGGCACCTGGCCCTGAAGGGGTGGGGCTGGAACCTTCTTGAAAGAGATGATGAGAAGCTGAGTCTTAAAGGATGAGGAGAAGGAGTTAGTGGAGGTGGGGGTGGGGGGAGGGAGGCAGAGGTATGGAGGGGAAAGCCACACTGATAACCAGGGGCTGGCCTCGGGATCCCAGGGCACCCTGCCACTCAGACGCCTGTCCTGGTCCCTCACAAGCCAGGGAGGGCCCAGCCTGCTGACCTCCATTCCCTCCCACACCAACTGCTGCCCCACACAAGGCCAGGCCTGCATGAGACTTCCTGGGGCATTTCTCCATCACTGTGAGTCTGGAATTTCAGACCCAGAAGCCAACTCCAGCTGGACAAGGCACAGAAAGAATTTACCCAAGATCTCCTTGTAGCCCAGACTCCTCTGGAAAACAAGATCCCCAGGATCCCAGTGCAGATGGGAGCCAGGCCCCCCATGGGCTCCCACACCAGTCACAGCTCTGCCCGTGGAAATGACACAGGAATCCTCCTCTCTCCAGTTAGACTGGAGGGAATCTGCCTCCTGGGTCACCCTCTCCCACCCTGAGTCTAGTAGGTGTGTGACTGGCGGAGCCTTCATCATATGATTAAACCCTAGCTGCAAGGGAGGCTGGAAGATGGCTGGTTTTTGTGAAAGAAGATGGACAATCAGAAGGTGGGAGACGCCCCAGACATAGGAGGCATATTCAGCAGCATTGGGCAGGCAAAGGAATGATGGATGGGCACTCTTTGACACTGAGGGGGAGGCTCTGACTGGCAAGGGAACCCTGCTCTCTGGCACGATCCAAGAACTAACATCACAGCCCAATCAAATGGCCTGCCTTGGGCCATCTGCTTCCTCGTCTTCCATTTGTCCTTTTGCTCATTCGTCCACTGGCTAGTCATCGATGACAGCTCCTGGTCCCATTTCCATCAGCCTTTCTTTTTCTTTGTTGTCATGGTGACCACTGTTGACCTGCCTTGGCCATCCAGGGGATGTGTGTGCACCAGAAACCACAAATCCCACGGAGGAAGGGACCAGGGCCGTGGATGGAGGAAGGCAGGGTGGGAGGGGCGTCCAACAGGGGGTCCGGAGAGCACTGGGCAGGCCCCTCTGCTGTCACCCAGCACCCCTTCTTCTCCCGCCTGGGGAGGCAGGAGCACTGGGCATAGGGAACCCACCCCTTGTAATTTCTTGGAGGAATGTCATGGCTTGATTCCTCCTACCCCTTCCGAACTTTGGGGTTCCCATCTGGAAAATAACAGGTTGCCTCTGGAGAAGCACCCATGTGGTTGAATTTGATTATTCCCGCTCACGCTGTGTTTGTTGTTTCCGGAGCCTGGCAGGAAATGTTTACCGTGGATTTTTACAGAAGTGGCTGTAATGATGGAGTCCCACCCAACTCCTTCCCATTAGATAGGCGTATCTCCTCCCATCCCAGGGTGGCACGGTGGGGAACAGGTGTGAGATCTGGAGTTAAGCCCCTGGGAGTCTCTAGCTTTGTGACATCAGAGAGGCCACTTCACCTCTGGGAGCCTCAGCTTCTCATCTGTATAATGGGGATAACATTATTCACCCGGCAGGGGGAGGAGCCTCCTCAACTTGGGCTCCTCATTGAGAAGCCCAAGGCAGGTGGGGGAGTGCATTGAGCGGGGTGGTGCCCCAAGTCGCCGGCTTGCGGGGACCACTGTCCTCCTACTCCTGGGGGAGACTTGCCTGACCTGTGTAGAACCTTGGTGCTTTTCCTGGAGACATGCTGGGAGGAGACAGCCCTGCGCCCTGGTGCCAGGTCCTGGGTCTCCTACGTGGGAGCTTGAGGCACCTTCCCCGAGCGAGGAGACGGGCTCCATCCCCATCTCAGCTCCTCAAGAGAGCAGCAGCCACTCTGCCTGCAAGCCGGAGGAGTTGAGAGAGAAAACGTGGAACTAAAATAGCTCTTTTCCATAAACAAAGCTGCTTTTCGTTGGGGGAATGTAAACAGGCAGATGCATTAGGAGACGGTGCCATCCGGCAGAGCTGTGGGGGAGGCGGCCACGCGAGGCCCGGGGCCTGCGCTGCCAGTGTCCTGGCCGCCCCTGGGTGAGCAGGATGCCAGGCGGCCAGGCCGCTCCAGCGCCTGGGGGGATCGGGGCCACGGGGCGCCCTCCGGGGCCTCCTGCAGCACCCTGTTCGGACAGGGCTGGGGGCCTCCCCTCACCCTGGGGGCCACCCCTCTGTGGGCTGAGAGTGTTTCCTAGAGCAGGGGGGAGCAGGGACCTCTGACCCCAGAGGCTGGCACTGAGCCTGGACTAGGGGATGCCGCGGTTCCTCTGAGCCACTGTCCCAGCCCTCGTGTGGGGCTGGCTCCTCCTCCTTCGCTCCCCATCCTGAGTAGCTTGCGCCTTTGCCTCCCTCTGGGTTTGGTTATCTTGTTGGGGCTCAGTCTCAAATCCCTTAAATGTGCCTTACAATGAGAAGGATGCGTCCAGGGCAAAGAAGAGCTCCTGGGTGGAAGCATCCCTGGGTGGGGGCAGGTGGGGACATGGGGACAGGATGAGCGGTGGGGTGAGGGGGAGAGTTGCTCTCCCTACCACTGGGTGGGTAGGGGCTTGCGGTGCCCCCCCGGCAGTTGCCCAGCCTCAGGGGTGTCCAGCCCCCACAGAGTCCCGGGGCCTGGCTCTGGCAGCTCCCTGAGGGCCCCTGGGGAAGGGGCTCATTTCTGGGTTTGCAGCTGTGGCTTAACTGAGACCTCGGGCCTGTTTTCGGCGAGGGGTTGGTGGTCCAGTCTCAGAGCTTCTGAACTGTGCCCTGGGGAGATGATCTGTCAAGGCACTGTAGATGGTTCTAGAACCTTGACCATCACTGAAAGGATCCCCCAGAACTCCCTGTGCACCCCACCCTGGGCTCTGAATGAGAGAGAGGGCGTCATACCCCATTTACAGACGAGAAAACAAGGCCCAGGACAGTGCGGAGGGCTAGCTTTCAGGCAGAGCTGATCAATGACCAGCCTGTGCTCAAGGGCCTGCCTCCACCACGTCATGATGCCATGTCCTCAACAGAGAAATGGAAGCCACTGCCTCTTTTGCAGAGGAGGAGGCAGAAATCCTGTGATGGTGGAGAAGGAAATGGCAATACACGCCAGTACTCTCGCCTGGAGAACCCCAGGCATAGAAAGAGGAGCCTGGCGGGCTACAGTCCATGGGGTCACCAAGAGTCAGACATGACTTAGCTACCCAACAACAACAACAAAATAAAAGCAAAACATAAGCTAGTCATTAATTTTAAATGTGTTTTATAATAAGAGGTTGGAAAAATGTAAAATAAAAATAAGTCCTCCCTGGTGGCTCAGACGGTGAAGAATCCGCTTGCAATGCAAGAAACCTGGGTTCAATCCTTGGGTCGGGAAGATCCCCTGGAAAACGGAATGGCAGCCCACTCCAGTATTCTTGCCTGGAGAATTCCAAGGACAGAGGAACCTGGCGGGCTACAGTCCATGGAGTCACAAAGAGCTGGACACAACTGAGTGACTAACACACACGCATAAACTTTAAAAAAGGAAATCCCATGATGGTAAATGTCTCCCCAAGACAATGGCACAAAAATCAAGGGTAGACCTGGGACTGGCACTTCCAAGGCCAGGGTCACACCCATTTCGAGGCTACTGGACTGTGGTCAAGGGCATCCCAAGCATTGGAGGGCAGGGATGTCTGGACTGGGCCCTGCCACTTGGGAGAGGCATGTCCCTCACCTGTACAAGAGGCTGGTGAAAGCCCCCAGCACATAAGACAGGTGTGAGTATCAACCTGACCCAGGCGCCCGTCAGAGGAAACTGTGGCCCTGCCCAGCCGCTGCCTGTCTGGAGGTGGTGAAGCTCTCCTATAAAGACAACACTTGGAAATCAGCCTCTGGCAGAGGGGACGTGACCGCTCTGTGACAGCTCCCTGCCCCAGGACTAGCGGCTGTCTGGTTGAGGGCAAGGCAGCCACGCTTCCTGTGGGGATTCGGCTGCAGGAAGCTACAGTGGGAGCCCGCCTGGGGGGAGCAGGTGGGGTGGGGGCCAAGCCGCGGACTGACTAGTGGAGGGACCCGCGTGGGCTGTGTGTGGGGGTCCTGTGGAGTCAGCCGAGGGGGCTGCAGGCTGGGGAGGGCTGCTCTGAAGACCCTATGGGGTGGGGGGGCCTTCAGTGAGAGGCTGAAGGAGTCTGCGAGAGGCTAAGGGAGGTGAATCTGGAAAAAGAGGAGATGGGATCCAGGGAGAGAAGGCTGTTGTGGGGAGGAAGGGGTTTGGGTCCTGAACCAGAAGCCAAGAACACTATAGAACCCTTTTCTTGGTTGGTGTGTCCCTTGGGGAATACCTGATGAGCTCCAAAAGTCTGATCAAGGCCAACAATTGAGTGTCCCTGCTGGGGGAGAGCGTGGCACCAGCTAGGGTCCCATGGGGGCTGATGTCCACAAAGATCCCAAAGTCCCCTGTGGGCCCCTCCCACCTCTGTGGCCCGTTTCTAGGAGGGCCCCCTCCTCACCCCAGCGTTCCTAGCATAGAACCTGATCCTGGGATTCCTGCCCCCTCCCCTGCCCCCACCAAAATGTCCTCCAGCCCACACGGCTCTGCTTCTCTCCCCAACCCCCTGCATTCTGCCTTTGTCCCTCGTCTGGTTGTTGTCCAGCTTCCTGGTCATGCTCTGGCCTCCTGCCTTCCTCTGCCCTCCCCTGGAACTCTTCACCTGCTCTTTCGGCTGCCAGATGGAGCCTCAGAAGGGGCTCAGGCCACCGGTATGCCCTGGGAACTCTGGTGGTCGAAGACCTTCTCTGGCTGCCCAGCGCCCATTCAAAGAAATCCCCACCCGTGCGCCTGCCCTGCCTGGGACCTGGCCACATCTGGGTCTGCGCGCTCCCCGCCTGGCCCACGGCGTGGCCCAGGCTGCGTGCCTTTCTCCCCTCTCTCCCTCTCCCTGGCGTCCTCATCCCGCCCCTCCTGACCCCTCATCTCTAGGGCTGAGACTCCTCAGCTCCCTTCCCGGCCTGTCATCCCTGGGGTCTCTGCAGCTCCCCACCCAGACCCTTTCCTGTGAACACTTTGGAGATGTATGTGTATGGGACAGGGTAGGCATGGGGGTGGAGGCTCGGGAGGAGGGTGGGGGTTAGCTCTCAGCCTAGAGGAGCTCGGCCAGGGCTCCAGTTGGCTTTGGTGGGCTGGGGTCTCTGATCACTCGCCTCTGTGACTTTGCCAGCTCAAGGCAGTGACTCTGATTCACCCCATGAGAGCTGGGGATGGGTGGATGGGGGGACTCAGCATTGCTTGAATCCCAGGTGTGTTGGCTGGCAGTGCCCCTCCCCTGGACCTCACCTCCCTGTTGCAGCTGGCTCTATGCCACCTCCACCCTCCATTTGGCTTCCTAAGGCCAGGGTGGGGGGGTCGGGAGTTAGATGAAATCTCAGACGGGGGCTAAGCTGAATCAGGGATTCCGAGCTGTGACTCTGGTCTGCTGCAGAAAGGCTGGGAGTGGGGTGGGGGGGTCTCCCTGCAGCTCTTTGGTGGGAAGGGGAGTGCAGCTGGGGGGCGTTGAGCTGTGGGTCCTCTACGCCTGCCCTCCCCCAGGGAAGTGGGAACATGGTCAGGGCAGTGATTCACAGCTGCTACTTCCATGAGGTCATCTGCAGTCTCCTCCCCGCAGGGGGCTGGGGGAGGTGGGGGTGGCCGGTGGGATGGGACAGGCTGGTCTTCCCGTCCTGGCCCCCCTCTCTGTCCCTGGCAGGCAGGAGGAGGGAAGGAGGGAAGGCAGGAAGGCGGCGGTCTATCTCAGCCACCATCTAATTACCCCGAGAGGTAATTGCTCTGGGTTTTCTCTGACACCTTGAGATTTCTCTCCGGGGCCTTGCGCAGTGGAGCCAAAATAACCCTAAGGAGGCTGCCGGCCCCAAGACAGCGCCTATCTTGAAGCCCCAGCAACTGCAGGCGGCCCCGCCGCGACGTGCCCGAGCTTTGAGACGGCGTGAGTTTATGACAGGTCCCATTATGTCTCTTGCACAAGCACTGAGTGTTGAAATACCCAACGGATGATGGCAGTGTTGAAATAACCTGTCGTCTCAGCACTTTCCCCGTCATTAGCCAGATGTTCCAGCCCTCAGAAGCGTTTGCAGCCTTGCGCAGGGAGGGAGGGGGCCTGGATGGAGGCAGAGGGAGGCCTGGGTGGGAGGATGCGGCCGGCCTAGTGTCCCTGGGAGAACAGGGTGGGGATAGGTCAGCCTTGGAGGAATGTGGGCACAAACAGACAGACAGGAGGAGGAGGAGGAGAGGCTGGCTTCTTTTGTCCCTTTTGAAAAAAAAATTTTTTTTAATTGTTTTTGGCTGCACCACCTCAGGATCTTAGGATCTTAGTTCCCATGCCCCCTTCAGTGAAAGTGCCTGGTCTTAACCACTGGATCGACAGGGAAATCCCTACATTAAAAAGTTCTATTCATTTATTTTTTAAAAAATTGTATCGGAATTTGAATGACTTACCATGTTGTGTTAGTTTGAGGTGTACAGCAAAGTGATTCAGTTCTACATATGCACGTACTCATTCCTTTTCCGCTTCCTTTCTCATGTGAGTTATCACAGAATATTGCGTAGAGTCCCCTGTGCTGTCCAGTAAGTTCTTCTTGGTTATCTATCTTATACGTGGGTGTGCTCAGCTACTTCAATTGTGTCCGACTCTTTGCGACCTCATGGACTGCAGCCCGCCAGGCTCGTCTGTTCATGGGGATTCTCCAGGCAAGAATACTGGAGTGGGTTGCCATGCCCTCCCCCAGGGGATCTTTCTGATGTGGGATTGAACCCACATCTTCTGCACTGCAGGCAGATTCTTTACCACTGAGCCACTGAGGAAGCTCCTCTTATATATAGTAGTTTGTGTATGTTAATCCCAAGCTCTTGATTTATCCCTCCCCGGCATTTTTCCCCTTTGGCAGCCATAAATTTGTTTTCAGTATCTGTAAGTCTGTTTCTGTTTTGTAAATCAGTTCATTTGTATCATTTTTTAAAAATTAGACCCCGTATATGCATGATATCATACGATATTTATCTTTCTCTGTCTGACTTCACCCTTCTAAAAAATTTTTATCCCCGAGTCCCGTAGTCACTGCAGGGGTGGGACTATTCGGGGGACCGTCCTAGCAGGGAGTCCACGTCAGGGCCCACGGGAGCTGGGCATCTGGGCTCTGCTTCGCTCAGAGTGTGTCTCGAGAGGTATTATCTTGACCGTTGTCCCCCACCCCACCCAGTCTGGGGACGAAGCCTCGTCTTGAATCTAACTCTGGACTCTGAGGCCTGGGTTCCCATCACACCGTCTCCCACATTCCCGCCTCACAGTAGCCTTCGGAAAACCATATTTTAACTAAAGAGGTTGCTCGTGGAGGGGCAAGTGTGCCAGGGTCCAACGCCTCGAAGGAACTTTCTAGTAGCCATGGTTAAATAATGAACTCCCTGATAAGCATAAGGCCCTGTCCCTGGTGGCATCCAAGCCAGAGAAGTGGCACAGCCACCAGCTGTGGAGGGCACCCGGCCTGAGTGAGAGGTGGACCAGAGGCTGAGTTCCCATATCTGTTGCTGAAGTGAAGAATGAAGTGAAAGCGCCTGCAGCTGATGAGTGCGGCCCTCAAGGGGTCGTAACTCCCAGGAGGATGCCCCTGGGCAGGGGGTGGGTTCAGTCTTCGTGTTGAGCACCTTCTGTTTCTCCTGCTTCTGGAACCCGTATAACCCCAGGTGCTCTCTCCCACCGAGGCAAGGACTAGCTATCAGTCATTTACACCATAGTGAGAATGCTTTTCTCCCTGGACTGAGGCCCCAGGCACCCTGGAGATGAAAATGCTGCCATCTTCAGGCTACAGGACCCCAGCCTGGCTCGGGCTGTCGGTCCCGCCCCTGTTGGCCCAGAGGGCGCCAGGGCAGCTTTCTGCCAGCACCTCCCTTCAGCCTCCAGGCTCCTGAGGAAGAGGTGTGGCGCAGTTAGGGCCCCAGGCTGGAGCAGTCGGCCTGGGGCGGCTGGACGTCCTTCCTGGGCTCCAGGAAGGAGCCTGCTGTGTGATGCTGAGTGAGCGCCTTCCCCTCTCTGAGCTTCAGCTTCTCCATGGGCGTTAGGGAGCACGTGACTCACAGGGTTAGCGTGCGTGTGGAATGTTAAGACCTGTGGGTGCCTCTACCGGAGGGGACCGCGGGGCCCAGGCGATGCTGCACTCGGCGGCAGGAGGCTCTCGCAGCAGGCGCTGGCTGGATGTAGAAGGGCACTTTGGCTCTGCTGGCCAGCCAAGGGGCAGCCAGGGGGCTGCTGACCCCAGACCTCGGCTCAACGCGGAGGCCTGTCTCAGTGTGCCGCCTTCTCCTCTCCTCGGCAGCCTTGACCGTTTGCTTATGCTGTGTCGGCCAGATTCCTCCCCCTAAGGTTACAGTCATTGTCTCTCCCTTGTCGATTAATACATCTGACGAGTGAGTCTTTGAAATGAGGCACTTCCTGTTTCTCCTCAGACTTTGTCCATTCATTTCTGCATCCTTTGGTACACACCATTTGCAGCCGTTGTTCTAGGGTGTTTGCCACGTGGTACTTTTCTATTTCCTTCTTCCGTTTTACAGCATTGCCATTCTAGTGGATGGAAGAGTGATCCTTGCTCCCTCCTTTATTTATTTGTCCAATTATGGATTTGTATCAGTGTGGGCTCCCCTGGTGGCTCAGATGGTTAAGAATCTGCTTGCAATGCAGGAGGTTCAATACCTGGGTCGGGGAGATCCCCTGGAGGAGGGCATGGCACCCCACTCCAGTATTCTTGCCTGGAGAATTCTGTGGCCAGAAGAGCCTGGCAGGCTACCGTCCATAAGGTCGCAAAGAATCGGACACAATTGAAAGGAAAAGAGAATTATATATTTATATCAGTGTATCTTGCTACCTTGAGAACTCGGCATTGCTACTGAGATTTAGGAATGAGGGACGGTGGCCAGGAGTAGAAATCCCTTGCCCAGGGTCTTGCTTGGTAGGTGGCCAAGGAGTTTCCAAACTATCCCAGATTCAGGCCCCTCCATCTTCTGCCTGGATCACTGCCATGGCCTCTGACCTGTCTGCCTCCACCCTTGTCCTCGTAGTTCACGTCCCCTCCCTGGACCCTTAACAGCAGAACTACAGAACACTTTATTTTTCATCTTTAAAAAAAATTATTTTATTTTGAGTGCACTGGATCTCCGTTTCAGCGGGGTGGGGGTGCTCACTAGTTGCAGTGTGCTGGCTTAACTGCCCCACAGCATCTGGGATCTTAGTTCCCCAACCAGGGACGGAACCTGCGTCCCATCCAGGTTGGAAGGCGCATTCTAAACCATTGGACCGCTGGGGAAGTCCCATTAGAACACTTTACCTGCTTCCAGGGGTCCCTGATGTCCTCTAGATAGAGCTCAGACGCCTCTGCCTGGGTGGAAAGGCCCCTTCAGATCCCACGTCCCCTTCAGATCCTTCGGACCTCATCTCTTTCTGTCCTCCCCTCCATGGTACAGTCTTCTCAGACCTCCTCCAGCGTGTCTCACGTCCGGGCCTTTGCACAAGCCGTTCCCCAGCCTGAGACGTGGCTTTCCTCCTTACCTGGCTCCCTCCCACTCTTCCTCCAGGGCACAGAGTCAGGCGTGCATCACCCTTTGGGCACCCTCGAGCCAGTCCTGGGCCCACTCCGGAAGTGGAGGGGCACCCCTTGGGCTTGACGGCAGTAATTGCCACCTGCCTTGTCTCACCTGTTACTGCTCTGAGTCTCCTCTCTGGCTGGACTGTGAGCCCCTCGAGAGCAGGGATTGGGTCTCCAGACCCCCCCAGCAACTGGCACATCATGGTGTTTGGTTAATATTTATGGAGTGGATGAAAAATCGACTCCAAAGCCCCTTGCTCTTTCTGCTGTCCTGTGGACCTACTGTGTGCAGGGCAGTCTGCGAGGGGCTACAGAAAATGACAGAAAGTTGGAGGGAGAAGAAACATGCCTATGAAACTATAAGCACGAACAGTAGCAGGGCCTGTTGGGGGCTCGGAATGCGTGGAATGTCTAAAAGTAGCAGGCATTTCACACCATCCCCAATATCATTCTATAGAGAAGGAGATGGAAGCTCAGCGCGGTGAGGTGACTTGTCCAGGGTCACACAGCTGGTTAGTACCAGAACCTGCAGGATGCCAGAGCACATGCGCCAGCTACTACCCCGCACAACCTCACACCCAGCTAGACGGCCAGGGCCTTGTTCAGACACAGAGCTTCCTACGAGCCTCAAACCTAGTGGCTTTATGTGGCTTTTTCCATGTCATTAATGGCCCTCCATTCCCTGCCTCTTTGGGTGTTTCTGTTATAGTTAAAAGAGCAATAAAAAACAACATAATTGGAAGACAAAGGCGACTGCCCGGCCAGTTCGCCCTAAGGAGCAGAGTGCCGGTAACTTGGGTGTGATCCTACCCATGATTCATACAGAAAAATTACAACCTTCCATGAACAGGTGTGTACAAGCCACCGGGTGGGGTGGAGGCAGACACGGCATGTAGATCAGGCAGTAAAATCCAGGCCTGTGGAGGGGAACCGAGTCAGACAGCCTCTGTTCTCCTCCCTCCCCTACCCCGGAGAGACATTATTGGTGCACAGCCCTTTAAAGTTTGCAAAATGTTCCTGCTGGTGTGTTTATACGGACAGCAGAGCCCCACCAGTGCTGAGTCCAGGACAGTGAAGACTGGGTGCTCCAGGTCAGGTGTGCTGATGGGGAAGCTCCTGGGGTGATGTGCTGCCAGGATTCAGGGTCCCAGCCCTGGACAAGTTGCAGCCCACCCAGGAGAAGGGGTCTGGAGAGGTGTTCCACCTTTCTGATGGACCCGGGAAGGCTTCCTGTAGGAGAGGGTGTGGAGAGGTATCTAGGAATCTCTTCTTCCTATTCCTTGTCTGTGGCAGGAAGGAAGTCTTCATTTTCAAAGGGAAGAAGAAGAGGGACCCACCAGATGCCCACTGAACGCCAGAGCTGCTTCCCTGGCCACCTGCTGTCATATCAGCAACTTAGCATGCACGCATATGTGCTGAGGCCCTGGGTCCTGCCAGACCAGCCCCTGGACCCTGGGCTCAGAAACTGGCTCTTGTGGGCTTATTTGAGCCCACTGCAGTGGCTTGCATGCATGCGTGCTAAGTTGCTTCAGTTGTGTCTGACTCTGTGATCCTATGGACTCTAGCCCACCAGGCTCTTCTGTCCACGGGATTCTCCAGGCAAGAATACTGGAGTGGGTTGCTGTGCCCTCCTCCAGGGGATCTTCCCAACCCAGGGATGGAACTCACATCTCTTATGTCTCCTGCACTGGTAGGTGGGTTCTTCACCACTAGCGCCACCTGGGAAGCCTCTGCAGAGGCTTGTGTTAGTCGTTCAGTTGTGTCTGACTCTATGGGAACCCGTGAACTGTAGCCCGCCAGGCTCTTCTATCCATAGAATTCTTTAGGCAAGAATACTGGAATGGGTTGTCATTCCCTTCTCCAGGGGATCTTCCTGACTCAGGGATTGGACCTGGGTATTCTGCATTGAAGGCAGATTCTTTACCATTTGAGCCACAAGTGGCTTCTCTCTCCCCAAATCAGAGAATCCTCCTTAGTAGAAAGCAGCCTCCAGGGGAATTTGGAGGGGGCTGGGGCTGGCAGAGGTCCTGCCTTGGTCCAGAGCCGCCCCCAGGACTCTGGCCACAGGTCCCCTTGCTGGGCAGATGTCCATTGGCCCTGAGCCCTGGGGGCAGGGCTGTGGGCTTTCTTTGCCCCCATGTGCCCACCCTACTCTGAACCCACTGCCGACAGCCCTTTTCTCAAATTGAGGGACAGTTCTTACAGGCCTAGGTCTTAGGGGTAAACAAATAACGGTCAACGCTGATGTTTACTTATCTGGCAAGTTATTTACTTTAACACCATTATCAAAGTTTGCATGTATAATACAGTCACATGGTCTGAAATCCTTATAAGAAAGCATCCACCAGAAGCCACCCTTTCCCCCCATGTCCCAGCCCCTGCTTCCTAGAGAAGCACTTTCTTAAGTGTCCTTCAGTATTCCTTTATGTGCATGCACAAAGTAGTCTCATTTGCATTCATCTCTGCTGTTCTGGGCTTCCCAGGTGGCACTAGTGGTAAAGAACCCACCTGCCAATGCAGGAGATGTAAGAGACGCTGGTTCGATCCCTGGGTCAGGAAGATCCCTTGCAGGAGGGCACGGCAACCCACTCCAGTGTTCTTGCCTGGAGAATCCCAGGGACAGAGGGGCCTGGCAGGCTATGGTCCACAGGGTCACAAAGAGTTGGGCACGACTGAAGCAACTTAGCGTGTACGCATAGGTGCTGTTCTGCTTCTTGTGTTTTACCTAATAATATATACTGGAGACTCTGCATATCAGAATGTAGAGCGCTGCCTGCTCATACTCCTTCCTCCCCTGTTCCCCTTCCTCCCCCCACCCCATTGCGTGGATGTACTCCTGTTTCTTTCTCTAGTCCTTTTCGATAGATACTTGGGTTGTTGCGGTTTTTGCTGCGACCCATGGCTTGTGCATACCTCTTTTCTCACGTGTTCAAGGTGTCTGTTGAGTAAATTCCCAGAAGTGGGTTCGTTGGGTTACAGGGTAAAAACATCTGTAACTTTGACAAGAAGTGACTAAATCATCCCTCATCAGGTTGTATCATTTTGCATTCCTACCAGCAACGTGTGACAGTGTCTATTTCCCAACACAACAACTTTACCAACAGGCTGTGTTGTCATATTTTTGGATTTCTGCCTATCTGGTAGGTAAGAAATGGTATCCCAGTGTAGTTTAATCCCCGTTTCTTTTCACTTGAATGAGGTGGGCTATCCCTTCATACATTTAAGGGCCGTGTATATTTCAATTCCTTTGAACACTCCGTTTAAATCTACTGCCCACTTGTCTATTTGATTGATGGTCTTTTTCTTCTTGTTTTCCGGGAACTCTTCACCTATTAGGGAGATAAGCCCCCTTGGCTAGGATGTGAGTCACAAACATTTTCTCCCTGTTTGTCTTTGATTTTGCTTATGGTGTTCTTTATCATGTAGAAGTTTGGTATTACTATTATAATAATGTTAGTAATTATTATTTAGCTCATTATTTTTTCTCTTCTGGCGTTTGGGTTTTGAGTTAGAAGACTTTCCTCATGCCGGTGAAAGTATTAGTCGTTCAATCGTGTCCAACTCTGTGACCCCATGGACTGTAGCCCGCCGGGCTCCTCTGTCCATGGGATTCTCCAGGCAAGAATACTGGAGGGGTAGCCATTTCTTTCTCCAGGAGCTCTTCCCAACCCAGGGATTGAACTCAGGTGTCCTGCATTGCAGGCAGATTCTTTACCATTTGAATCACCAGGGAAGCCCATTATAATATTAATAATAATTATTTAACTCATCATCTTTTCTTTTCTGGCCTTAGGATTTCGAGTGGTTAGAAGACTTTCCCCACGCCACAGCTATAAAGGGATTCACTTATGTTTTCCTCTGATTCTTTTATGGTTTTAATTTCTACATCAAAATCTTGGATCCACTTGGAGTTTCTCCTGGTGTTCTGGTGAGGAATATACCCAGCTTTATTGCTCTCCAGATGGCTTCCCATTTATTCTGACACCGTCTATTAAAACTCGCATCTTTAACACCCTGATGTGAGAGGCCACTTCTATCACATGCTAAACTCTAGTGTGTTTTAGTGTGTGTTTCTGGGCTTGCTTTTCTGTCCCATGGATCTATCTACTCATGAGTGTGATAAGTAATTTGAAAATGTATTTTTCAAGATAAAACGCTAAGCTTTTTTTAAAAAAAACAGTACTGGTATGCAGAATTTTTTTTTTTAAGTTGCAGTATGTGGGATCTAGCTCCCTGATCAGGGATTAAACCTGGGCCCCCTGCTTTCAAAGTGAAGACTCTTACCTCTGGCCCACTAGGGAAGTCCCCAAACTCTCAGCTTTGAGGCAATCTGGAACTCGCTGTCAGCCCTGTTTCCTCCCCCACTGCCCCAGCCCCTCTCCTCCACACAGCTGACGCACCCCAGGGTGTGAAACAAGCACCCCTAATGGTTATTAGCTGAGTTGTCCTCTCTTCCAGGAAGTCTTCCTGGCCATCTCCTTAGCCCTGGGCAGAGCTAGCAACTGGTTCAGCAAGCGCTCTGAGCCTCCGCACCTATTAAGAGTTTTTGGGTTGCATTGTAATCGCCTGTTTACTTGTCTTGGGCTGGATTCCTCCTTGTTGTGAATCAGTCAACATGCTTCTTTACTCATTTATAGGGCAATAATCTGGCTGCAGCCCGGATTGCCACAAGCAAAGTGTTTGATTCTTGTAAAGTGTCAATCAATCCTTGGACGTTTTCTAGTTCCCCCTGGGGGCATGGTGCTGTGGGTCTCCTCTCCCCCGTGGTCCCCATCCCTCTCTCAGCCTTGCCGGCCCCTCCCACAGGCTCTGTGGGGACCCCCGGGCTGGGCCTCCTCTCCCCTGGGGACGGGGCTGTGCAGAGTGGCTGAGGCCCGGACCTCCACTTGTCCTGGAAAGCTGAAGGGCTGTGGTCCCTCCTTCTTAGACACCTCACTGTGACTCATGCCACACGGCCCAGCTGACACAACCCCACCCCACAGGTCCTGGCAGCTTCGTGGGCAGCAAGTCGTAAAGGGTGAGGCATTGGCTGTAAATGGGTTGTAGAGGATGCGAAGGAGGGTCTCATCTCATCGGGAGCCCCTTCCTTTATCTTTCAGGGGGGACTGAAGCTCTGCTCGGGAGGGATGGAAGGGGACCAGAACCAGGCTGGACAGACTGGGGACAGCCCCTGCCCCTACAGTGGGCCTCCTTGGGTCACTGTGATTCCCCACCTGGTGCCTGGGGCCTGGCAGAGCGGATTCAGAGGGTTCAGCAGAGTTAGGGCTGGACCCCCAGCAAGGCCAGAGTCCAGCTGCTGCTGGCTCTGAGCAGGTGACGTGAAGCTGCGGGGAGAAGAGGGAGGCGGGGACTGGGCACAGCTACCCGGTGCCCAGCGGGGACACAGCCCTGCTCTTCCAGTTGCCCCCACCACTACCCTTATGTGAGGCCTCAGTGTCCTCATCTGAAAAATGGGACAGTAACCCCGGCCTGGGCTTCCTGCCCCACAGGCTTGTGTGTTGAGTAGACGGCAGACACAAGGCTACTCTGGGAGCCCTGGGGCCGACTCTGGCACTTGGTGGGGTCGCAGTGCTGGATGCCCACCGTCTCGCGCTCAGTCGTGTCTGACTCTGCTGCCCCCTGGACTGTATAGCCCACCAGGCTTCTCTGTCCGTGGAGTTTTCCAGGCAAGAATACTGGAGTGGGTGGCCATTTCCTAGTCCAGGGGATCCTCCCAACCCCAGGATGGAACCCGCGTCTCTGGTGTCTCCTGCCTCGGCACGTGAACTCTCCCCCTAGAGCCAGCTGGGAAGAACCGACACGGCCTTAAGAATCCCCAGGAGAACAGCTCGATGAAGAGGCCAGGGTCACAGAGGGGCTGAGTCCACTTGACCTCTGGTCAGAGCTGTAAGATGGCCTGAGTGGGCTCGGGAGCGGGTGAGCTCGTCGTCACAGGCAGGGTGAAAGCAGAGGCCAGAGCTGTCCCTGCCCTGAAAGCTTCGCATCCATGCTGATCTGGCCTCTCTAGCCCCCAAAGGCTCTGGTGTTTGCTTTTAAGACTTATTTCCCTTAGCCTACCGTTCAGTGCACCCTACCTCCAGACCCGCTTCTTTCCTGTCTTGCACTGGGGTGGTGGGAGCGGACAGAGGTGGGAACCAGGAGCCTCATACTCACCCAATGCCACTTTAACAAGCTTTGTGACCTCGAGTGAGTTACTCAGTCTCTCTGAGTCCCAGCCCGTGTGCCCACCTCCCTCACCAGCTGGCTGTCAGCTGAGATGAGTTAGTGAAAGGAAAGTCCTTGGCTCTGCTCAGCCGCACAGTAACTGCTCAATAAACAGAGCTGAAACCCCAGCCTCTGTCCCCTGACTCCTCCCCCAACCCCCAACCCTCCACATTCAGAGTCCTTCCGGCTCCAGGACACAGACGTCCCCTACAGAAAGTCCTTGGCTCTGCTCAGCCGCACAGTAACTGCTCAATAAACAGAGCTGAAACCCCAGCCTCTGTCCCCTGACTCCTCCCCCAACCCCCAACCCTCCACATTCAGAGTCCTTCCGGCTCCAGGACACAGACGTCCCCTACTCTCCCTGCCCCCACCCCCCCCCCCCTAGAGCCAGATCATAAAATCTCCAGGGGAGGGAGGCTGGTGACATCTTTAGTGGCGACATTTGGGTGAAAAATTCATGACCATCAGTTACTCAAGGAAGAGGGGGGGACCGAAATGAGCCATTTCCGCGGCTCAGCAACGCGGCTTCCCCCGGCTTTGAGTCCACAAATCTATTTTATGGGACGGGATCTATAGTCTAATAGAAGGAGCTTATCACAGACTTAAGAAAAAGTGCACAATAATGCGAGGCTCTTTCTCCACCTCTCAGCCTCACGAGGAACCCTTCTGGGAAATGAGGGCAACAGCGCCTCGGGAGCCAGAGGTGTTTCCCAGACCAGCAAAGTCCCGACGGGTGCTTGACACCAAGATTGGGTCCAGCTCTTCCCCACGCGCCCCCAAAGGCTCCCCGCCCACCCTCATGAATGCACACGGGACTGCAGGCTGGAGTTGCCTCCATCCTTCCCATCACCTGCTCACTCTCCATGGAGGAAGCAGCTTTGTCTCACCTGGGCCCCATCTGGTCTCTGGTACCCAGGGCAGGGCCTGGCATGTAGGTGATGTTGAACGGATGACCCACTGAGAGATGGGCTGTCATTAGGGCCATCATGGAGGCGGCTCCTGGTCTGGTCTCTCCCAGGTGCGGGCAGGGGACAGGGCTCAACATCCACTGATTCGGCAGAGGCTGTACCAGAAACATTCTTCCCAGGAGGCACTAAAGAACCCACCTGCCCATGCCGGAGACATAAGGCACGTGGGTCCGATCCCTGGAGGAGGGCATGGCAACCACTCTAGTATTCTTGCCTGGAGAATCCCATGGAGAGAGAAGCCTGGAGGGCCCCAGTCCATAGTGTCACAGAGTTGGACATGACTGAAGGGACTTAGCATGCACGCACACATGTACCAGAAACATCATTGCTCCAGTGACCTGGAGCAGTAGAGGGCAGAGAGCTGCCAGCAACCAGGAAACAAGAAAATTCCTCCGTCTGGAAGTTTCTGAGAGTATCCACAGAGTAAATAGGGGGAAAGTAGACAAAGGTGAGGGCTTCCCTGGTGGCTCAGCAGTAAAGAATCTGCCTGCCAGTGCAGGAGACGTGGGTTCGATCCCTGGTCTGGGGAGATCCCCTGGAGGAGGAAATGGCAATCCCCTCCAGTATTCTTGCCTGGGAAATTTCATGGACAGAGGAGGTTGCAAAAGAGTCGGACATGACTCAGTGACTCAGCAAACAAAAAACCAAGATAATGGTGGAGCCCAGGAAGATGGCTTCCTTTGGGAATCAGTTGGTAAAGAATCCACCTCGAATGAGGGAGACCTGGGTTTGATCCCTGGGTTGGGAAGATGCCCTGGAGAAGGGAAAGGCTACACTGCAGTATTCTGGTCTGGAGAATTCCATGGACTTTATAGCCCATGGGATCGCAAAGAACTGGACAAGACTGAGCGACTTTCACTTTCAGGAAGATGAGGAAGCCCTGTTTTGGGGGGTTCATGTCACCTCCAGCTTCCTGCATTTTTTTTTTTTACTTCCCTGTGTTGGAGTGACCTGCAAACCTGGGTTCCCAGATGAAGGGGAAGATCAGGTCTCAGTGGAAATCAAAGTCATTAAAGCTGAAAGATTCAGAGGAGGTCAAGGAAGAAGGGCGGCTGGCGGCTCACATTTAGCTGGACTGTCGTGGTCTCAGCGCTTCCCTGGTGCTCAGATGTTTTACGTCCCAGGGTCCTGCCTGTGATTTCATGTGTAAAGCGAGTTCAGTGGCTGAAACAGAGTGAAAAGCCAGTGAACTTATCCAGAGCAGGCATTTACTGGCTTTCTACCACCGGGTCCCCCCTGCCAGCCACTTTCTGGAGGCGTGAGCAGGACCAGTCAACACCCATCAAGCCGACATCGATCGTGCGGGGAGTAAGACCAGGGCAGGAAGCCAGCTACAGAGCCTGCGTACCTGGGGGTACCTGTGGTCTGATGCAGTCAGATCCCCTAACTGGGGGCGTGGTGGCAAGGCCAGTGTGACCCAGAAAGTGTCTGAGTGTGTGGACTCTTCAGGACTGGGCCCCAGCTGTCATTCAAGAAATGCTGCTAAATGCAAAAGAGCAAAGCTGGCTGGCCGAATGGACGGCTGCATATTCTCAAAAGGGAGTTTTATTAACACTCAGCAGGAACAGCAATTCTGCCTTCTGGGTAAAGCTAGGGAGGCTGTCAATCTCGAGGAACAAAGGGCGGTCATAATCAGGCTCTCAGTCTGGGCTGTGCTTAAACCCCCTGCCTTAAAAGTGTTTGAAAGTGATCATTTTCCTTGAACAGGTTAAGCATCTCCGTGGCAATCCTTATAGCTTAGTAAAGCCTTTCTTTTTTTTTTTCCTTAGAGTGTTCGAAGGCAAGGTTGAGCTGAGTCCGTGTCCAAATTAGGCCAACTGCATGCTGGAGCTGCCTGAATTTGTGAGAGCCCTGCCTTCTAAGCTCTCTGATTGATCTCTCTGCCGTCCCTCGGAGCGGAGTGAGCGGACACTCAGTGACTTGGGTGCCCTGGGCGACCCACCCTCTCCACTGCATCGAACCTCAGAAACCGTTTTCCTGAGGTTTTTGATGGTCCCCGTGAGGACTAGAGGTGGCTCTGTTAAAAGTATTGTCTCCTCCAGGGACATGTGGGACCAGACAAACTCAAGGCATGTGGCAAGTTAAGGTGGAGGGATCAGCTCGGTTTCCCGTGCTCCCAAGAAAGAAGAAATCAAACAAGTGACAGAGCAGAAGCTGTGTCCTTGTTCTGTGTGGCTGGCAGGCCCCGGGGCACCAGAGGACCCAGGTCCACTGCTGGGAGGTGCTGGCTGCCTTCCTGGGTGGGCCAGTCCTGTTGGTAGAGGAGGAGTTATGTCCCTGCTTCCCAGGTGGCGCTAGTGGTGAAGAACCTGCCTGCCAACGCAGGAGACACAGGTTCCACCCCTGGGTGGGGAAGACCCCCTGGAGGAGGGCATGGCAACCCACTCCAGTACTCTCGCCTGGCGAATCCCATGGACAGAGGAGCATGGCGGGCTACAGTCCATGGGGTTGCAAAGAGTTGGACCCGACTGAAGCGGCTTAGCACATACACATATCCCCTAGCCTTGAAGATAAATGATTAACAACTGGCGCTAAACAGAGATGGAGAGAAAGAAGGAAAGAAAGAGAGGAAGAAGCATAGTGCTTGCTGCTTTCCATGGTGGGATTCTCCTGCTGTGGCCAAGGGTACAGCCTCTCTCTAGAGTGGGTGGGGGGTGAGCTGCCTCCAGCTCAGCGCTGCTCAGAGTCCACCCACCCCACCCTGTTGAGCTGATGAAATTCAAAGAAGGGCCCAGGGTTACCCACGGTCGGGGGCAGAGCAGGGCCAGAAACTGCTTCAACCTGCAGTCCAAGGCTGGCTCCACGAAGCCGTTGATTTATTTATTTTTTTTGCTGCACCTCAAAGCATGTGGGATTTTAGTTCTCAACCAGGGATCAAACCCATACCCCCTAGAGTAGATACTTAGAGTCTTAACCACTGGACTGCCAGGGAAATCCCATATGATGCCATCTTGGGGGGCAATTTCCAGAACACTCAGAGCATCCCAGCCTGTGATGCGAAGACTATACTGTTAGTGGAGTTCTGGCCTCCTGGGGATGGAGGGGCTGGCCTGGCCTGAATCAGCCCAGTGTACCTGTAGGCGGTCAGAGCCACTGGTCCTGGTGGGTGGACAAGGGGAAGATCAGGTCTCAGTGGAAATCAAAGTCATTAAAGCTGAAAGATTCAGAGGAGGTCAAGGAAGAAGGGCGGCTGGCGGCTCACATTTAGCTGGACTGTCGTGGTCTCAGCGCTTCCCTGGTGCTCAGATGTTTTACGTCCCAGGGTCCTGCCTGTGATTTCATGTGTAAAGCGAGTTCAGTGGCTGAAACAGAGTGAAAAGCCAGTGAACTTATCCAGAGCAGGCATTTACTGGCTTTCTACCACCGGGTCCCCCCTGCCAGCCACTTTCTGGAGGCGTGAGCAGGACCAGTCAACACCCATCAAGCCGACATCGATCGTGCGGGGAGTAAGACCAGGGCAGGAAGCCAGCTACAGAGCCTGCGTACCTGGGGGTACCTGTGGTCTGATGCAGTCAGATCCCCTAACTGGGGGCGTGGTGGCAAGGCCAGTGTGACCCAGAAAGTGTCTGAGTGTGTGGACTCTTCAGGACTGGGCCCCAGCTGTCATTCAAGAAATGCTGCTAAATGCAAAAGAGCAAAGCTGGCTGGCCGAATGGACGGCTGCATATTCTCAAAAGGGAGTTTTATTAACACTCAGCAGGAACAGCAATTCTGCCTTCTGGGTAAAGCTAGGGAGGCTGTCAATCTCGAGGAACAAAGGGCGGTCATAATCAGGCTCTCAGTCTGGGCTGTGCTTAAACCCCCTGCCTTAAAAGTGTTTGAAAGTGATCATTTTCCTTGAACAGGTTAAGCATCTCCGTGGCAATCCTTATAGCTTAGTAAAGCCTTTCTTTTTTTTTTTCCTTAGAGTGTTCGAAGGCAAGGTTGAGCTGAGTCCGTGTCCAAATTAGGCCAACTGCATGCTGGAGCTGCCTGAATTTGTGAGAGCCCTGCCTTCTAAGCTCTCTGATTGATCTCTCTGCCGTCCCTCGGAGCGGAGTGAGCGGACACTCAGTGACTTGGGTGCCCTGGGCGACCCACCCTCTCCACTGCATCGAACCTCAGAAACCGTTTTCCTGAGGTTTTTGATGGTCCCCGTGAGGACTAGAGGTGGCTCTGTTAAAAGTATTGTCTCCTCCAGGGACATGTGGGACCAGACAAACTCAAGGCATGTGGCAAGTTAAGGTGGAGGGATCAGCTCGGTTTCCCGTGCTCCCAAGAAAGAAGAAATCAAACAAGTGACAGAGCAGAAGCTGTGTCCTTGTTCTGTGTGGCTGGCAGGCCCCGGGGCACCAGAGGACCCAGGTCCACTGCTGGGAGGTGCTGGCTGCCTTCCTGGGTGGGCCAGTCCTGTTGGTAGAGGAGGAGTTATGTCCCTGCTTCCCAGGTGGCGCTAGTGGTGAAGAACCTGCCTGCCAACGCAGGAGACACAGGTTCCACCCCTGGGTGGGGAAGACCCCCTGGAGGAGGGCATGGCAACCCACTCCAGTACTCTCGCCTGGCGAATCCCATGGACAGAGGAGCATGGCGGGCTACAGTCCATGGGGTTGCAAAGAGTTGGACCCGACTGAAGCGGCTTAGCACATACACATATCCCCTAGCCTTGAAGATAAATGATTAACAACTGGCGCTAAACAGAGATGGAGAGAAAGAAGGAAAGAAAGAGAGGAAGAAGCATAGTGCTTGCTGCTTTCCATGGTGGGATTCTCCTGCTGTGGCCAAGGGTACAGCCTCTCTCTAGAGTGGGTGGGGGGTGAGCTGCCTCCAGCTCAGCGCTGCTCAGAGTCCACCCACCCCACCCTGTTGAGCTGATGAAATTCAAAGAAGGGCCCAGGGTTACCCACGGTCGGGGGCAGAGCAGGGCCAGAAACTGCTTCAACCTGCAGTCCAAGGCTGGCTCCACGAAGCCGTTGATTTATTTATTTTTTTTGCTGCACCTCAAAGCATGTGGGATTTTAGTTCTCAACCAGGGATCAAACCCATACCCCCTAGAGTAGATACTTAGAGTCTTAACCACTGGACTGCCAGGGAAATCCCATATGATGCCATCTTGGGGGGCAATTTCCAGAACACTCAGAGCATCCCAGCCTGTGATGCGAAGACTATACTGTTAGTGGAGTTCTGGCCTCCTGGGGATGGAGGGGCTGGCCTGGCCTGAATCAGCCCAGTGTACCTGTAGGCGGTCAGAGCCACTGGTCCTGGTGGGTGGACGGCAGAGCTTTCTTGGTTACACAAACTGGATGATGCAGTGTGGTGGCGGGTGGGGGGGGCGGAGTGTGGGTGGGACAGAGGCTTAGGGCCCAGTGCAGGGCACCCCCAGCAGTCACCTCCTCCAGCTATATTCTAGAATCTCGCTTTTCCCAGCCTCTTGAGTGAGTATGTGTGTTTTAAATTCATCCCCTTTGGTTTTCTTTTTTTTCCCCCCTTTTTATAAAACCTTGGTTTATGTCTATTCTCTGCTCTGGTTTTCTGTGTGAAGGCAAAGACAGGTCAGGTATGATTACTGGGAGATGTAAGGGGAAGCTCAGCCACTGCTGCTAACTGAGCACCCAGCCTGTGGCATGCCTCATGCCAGGACTCACCTGTGCCGACCTCATTTACTCTACTGGCCGGGATCAATCCCACTTTATAGTTAGATAAACTCAGAGGGAGGAAAAGGACCTGCCTGAGGGGCTGGCCCCAACCCGGACGCTCAGTGTCTTCCTCCTCACCAAGGTTCCTATTTATCCACTCTGCACTGAGCCCCCAGAAGCAGGGTCACCTGCTCCAGAGAAGATATGGCCTTGGGGAAGCTGGTGGGACCAGAGGAACTCCCCAGGGACCAAGAGCAAAGGTGGTGGACAGGGCCCTAGGGGGCGCGCCCTGAGTCCCAGGGCAAGCCTCGAGCCTTGAGGAAGGCTTGGGCCGGGGTCGGGCGCATGGGAACCTGAGCTTTGAGGACCCTGATGGCTGCGGCCGGGTAGGAGGCGTTGACGACGACGCACCGGCTGTCACTGCGCAAACCTGCCGGCCCATCCCCATCCTCGTTAGGGCGGCGCCACCTAGCGGCGCCGGCGGGAAGCGCCACCTGGTCCCTGGCGCTCTGTCTGGGTCCTGGGTTCGATGGAGGCGAGACCAGGAGGAAGAGGCCGCCCCTGGACCTCGGCCAGAGGAGCAGAAGGTGCTCCTAAGGGTGTGTATGGGCAGAGGCAGGGGCTGGAGGGAGGCAGGGAAGCACACCAAGCTTTGACCGAGACCCAGATGCTCTGTGGGGGAGCCTCATGGACCTGGGCGGTTACTGAGCCTCTTTGGAGGCCGTGCCCAGAGTCTCTGTATTCTGGAGCGGAAGGGACATGTCAGCTCATGTTTTATTTCTTGAAATGACAATGGCTGTGGAAATTGGAGGATGCCGGCCACAAATTTGACCGGGCTTGTTTGTCCTTTTGTAATGCCCTTCCCAGGAGCAAACTGGCCACAGATGTCCATGGTAGAGGGGGCGGGAGGGGGGGTTTGCCTTGGCTGAGGGCCTCAGCCTCATTTAGCCCCCGGGGTAAGTACCTCCTTACAGAGACAGGGGCTGAAGCTTTGGGAGGTTTTAAAATCTCCTCCACCGGGGAACCTCCTTAAGTGACAAACGGAGCAGCATTCCACCAGGGCTCAACCAGCCTCAGGGCCGTCTGGATGCCTGAAGGCAGGGGTCCTGGCCAGTGTCAAGGTCATGGTTGGGCCAGGGTGAGCCTCAGATTGGGAACAGCTAGTGCCAGCTGCCCAGAAACCTGGCCATCGCTAGCCTGGCCTTTGATGTCATGGGTGAATGTGGTTATTCTCTTTTTTTTTTTAATGTATGTGAGAATCTAGCACCAAATCTTTTCTTTAAAAAAAAAGAACAAAACTTTTTTATTTATACTGGCTTCCCTGGTGGCTCAGATGGTACAGATTCTGCCTACAACGGCAGGAGACCCATGTTTGATCCCTGTGTTGAGAAGATCCCCTGGAGAAGGGAATGGCAACCCACTCCAGTATTTTTTTAATATATATATATATTTATTTATTTGGCTGTGCCTAGTCTTAGTTACAGCATGTGGGATCTAGTTCCCTGACCAGGGCTCAAACCTGGGCCCCTTGGATTGTGAGTGCAGAGTCTTAGCCACTGGACCACCAGGGAAGTCCCCCACTCCAGTATTCTCGCCTAGAGAATTCCATAGACAGAGGAGCCTGGAAGGCTACAGTCTATGGGGTCCCAAAGAGTCAGACACAACCGAACGACTAACATTTTTCATAGCCGATTAACAATGTTGTGATAGTTTCAGGTGAATATCAAAGGAACTCAACCATACATATGCATGTATCCATTCTCCCCAAACTCCCCTGTGGGTGGATGGTTATTCTGTGCTTGGGCCTTGGGCCCCAAATTTAGGCAAGAATCTGGGGTGGAGTTTTGCCTCCCTTAACAATGCCCACAAGGAACTTCCTCCAGCAATCCAGTGGTAAAGATTCTGTGTTTCCAATGCATGGGGCAGAGTTTCGATCTCTAGTGGGGGAACTAAGATCTTCCATGTCACATGACCTGGCCAAAACAACCAACCAACGAAGAAACTAACAAAGAGAACACTGCCTCTGAGTCTTAACCTATAGGGAGAGATTTCTCAGCTTTTATCCTGGGTCAGGCATTGATGTCTTTCATTTAGATAATCACTCCTGGGATTCCCAAGGAGGCAAGAGGCCCTCCTGGGAGACCAGCAAACCTTTCTCCACCTCTCCCCACTTCCCGGCAATTCCCGATCCCTGGACTTCCTTTCCCTCCCCGACCCCAAGTGCCAAGACTGGCCTCTAGGATCTTTGCTGTCTTCCTGTAAAAGATTGGCCTCCCTTCTGACCCACAGTGCCCCAGGAAGACCCGCAGACTAAGGGGGCATAGCAGGGGCTAGGAGATCACACAGAGCCCTGAACTCGGGGGGCCTCTGTCCCCGTTTTCTTGTCTGGGGGCGAAGGCACCAGCTCCAGAAAGCTGTGACCACCTGCGCCTGCACGGTGAGGCTCCTGCTTCCCTCCTCGGCCACTCGCTCTTCCTGGCTCTCCCTGGGCTCTGCAGCCTCCTGGGCTTCCTTGCTCTTCTGCAGCTTCCTCTCCTGTAAGATAGGTTCAGTGAGAGGCCCATGGTGGGGTGCCGCAAGCTCCCTCTCCCCTTCTGCTCTGGCCCTCCATCAGATCCACCTAGACCCTGTTCTTGCCCCTCCCTGCTCCTCCAAGCTCTTGCTGCTTGAGCCGCTCATCAACCAGATTTGAAAAATGGAGGCTGATAGTGTCAGAAGACAGATAGGGAAACTGGGACTTCGGGGAAAAAATAACTTACCTGAGGTTACATGAAGTTGGCATTCTGGCCTGGAGAGAGGAGCCTGGCAGGCCACAGTCCATGGGGTTGCAAAGAGTTGGACAGGACTGAGTGACTTTCACTTTCACTTCACACGGAAGTTGGTGGATGAGTTGGGCCAGAACCCAGAACCCTGGGTCATGTCTCCTCCCTAGGGATGACTGGGTGAGGGGTCCTAGGGAGCATCTCTTCTTCTTGTCCCAATGAATGAACCCTTTTGAATGGTTTTAGTTTTCTCCATGTTTGAGCATAAATATTTTTTAAGAAACAAAGAAGTTTACCTCTCTCTTGTATAACAGTCCAAGCACAAGCAATCCAGGGCTTATATGTCAGCTCTACAATGTCACCAAAACCATTATCCTTTTATCTTGCTGTTCTTCCATGCTCAACAGGTGACTTCCATATTTGAGTCCAAAAAGGCAGCCCCAGCTCCTGCCATCATTTCTACATCCCAACTAGTGGCAAGCAGTGAAGAGGAATGGAAACCTTATGACCTTTGCCCCCAATTTTTTAGAATAGTGGTAAAATAAATAGCATGAAATTATTTTAAGTGTACTATTCAGTGGTATTAAGCGCATTCATATTATTGTACAACAGGGTGTGGAAGATATAGAGAAAAATTGAGACTCAGAGAGGGTACATACCTTGCTCAAAGTCACACAGCATGTAAATAACAAGACTGGGCCTTGAGGGTTTCTGCCTGAGCTGGGAGCTGCTTTCATGAGAAATGTGGCCAAGTGAGGCATATTGGTGGATGGAGTGGGGTCTTAATACTCCCTTCACCCCAAACAGTCAGGAAAGCCCATCTACCCATGGGATGCTGCCAAGAAATTTCCACCCAAAGCTTAGCAGATTTCATATTCATACCCTGGCTAGCCTCTTCTACCCCCAGGATCTCTAAGATGCTGGGAAAATAGAAATGACTTAAAAATGAGTTACTTTAATTGGATTTTCCCCAGTATTGGTATGCAGAGGTTATCACTGGGTGATTTACTGAGTGGCCCATTTCAGAGTTTATTGTGGCATCCCAAGTGTGTGTGTGTGTGTGTGTGTGTGTGCGCGCGCGCACGTGCACATGCACATATATGGATATGTGTGTGTGGGCACTTGTGTGCTTCTCTGCCTGGTGTGATGTAGACGCACATACTTCTGTATGGACATACGTGTGTGTGCCCCGCGCTTTCAGAAGCCTCACAGACCGCTCTCCATCCGGTGGGCGCTCTGCTCCCCCAACCCCCACCTCTCACAGGGGGGCAGTGGGGCCTGCAACAGTGAGTGGGGAGGGCGGCTGCCAGCTGGGCCCAGCGAGGAGTCGTGTCTGGGATGGTGTGTTGTAACTGGCAGCCTGGCATATGAGTCACCAGCCAAATTAACTCAAGTTTCCTTTGGGGAAAAATGTAATCAGTTATTGCACTCCGTTCCATTTTAGCAAATTAACTCGTCCAGTTTTTTTTATGTCTATTTCTTTAATTTGGGGGGTGGGTGGTTCCAGATGGGGAGGAGGTTGGTGGGAAGGCGGAGCTGAGGGCTCTGCTCTGATAGTGCCCGAGGGCTGTTGAGGATAGACTTCGAGGGAAGGTGGATCTGGGCTTAAACTGGGGACAGGGGTCTCCCTGTGGGGGCCTGGGAGTGGAAACACACATTTGAGGAAGCGTGTGCCCACATAGCATGTTTCCTGGATGATTTTCCATGCCTATCAGCTAGAAGAACAGAGCAGCCCTTCTGTGAGCAAGTTGGGGAAGTTCCTGGGGCCGGAGCAGGCCTCTTGGGACGTGCCGTCCCGTTGACAGATGCTCTCGGTCTGGAAGATTCCATCAGGCCTGCCTGTGCATGCATGAAGGCCCCCGAGTCACGCACACCAGCCCAGCCTGCAGTCTAGGGCTTGTCCGTCCACTTCTGCCCTTTCTTCTTACCTCTGCCCCATAAGGCAGGTATTGCAAACACAGGGGAGCCTTTTCTCTCCGAGAAGTGATGCAGTGACGCCAGACGTTGTTCCCTGCCATCTCAGTGGGGCAGCGTGCTCTTCTTCCCCCTCAAATGCTGGGGGAGAGAAAAAGGTATTTAACCTTAATGAGCCTGAGAGTGCCCGAGGCTTCAGCGCCTGGGGGAGGGTCTCCTTGGGGGACGCTGTGGCCTTGCGTGCTCCCAGCTGGCTGGGTGACATCTGCGTCTGGCTGGGGCCTGGGTGCACACCCTTTCTCTCCCGGGAGGCCCACCCCTCTCTCAGCATCGGCCCTTTCCAGCTCACCTTCTGTTTTTTCTGAGATATCTTCTAGACCATTTGCAGCCCATGTGCCCCATCCCTCCCCCTGCACAATACCCCACTGCTCTGTACCCTGATAGGATGATTGGGGGTGGCAGGTGTGTGTTCACTGTGGGCGCAGAAAACTGTCCCAGCATGTGCGGGCTGAACGTATGGGGGGGATGGGCTTCCCCATCCAGAGCCATCAGTCTCAACAGCGGGTGAAGGTGAAGCGGAACCCAGCCTGGTCCCTGGCCTAGGACCTGGTCCACGCAGAGGCAGTCGCTGGCTGGAGCTGAGGCAGGAGGGCTGGGGAACTGTGGGATTTTGAGGCACCAAGCTCTCCACCCAGAGCCTGGGTGACAGGGACGCAGTTCAGTATGGGGACTGCAGATGGGGGTGCCCTGGCTGGCAGAGAGGAAGGGGCTCCTGTGCAGACAAGCAGATTAGCCAGGAGGGAGAAAGCACCACTTTCAGCTGCTGGGTGAGGTTTTGGGCTGAGGTCCTACACTAGAAGGGGGATGAGAGTCAGAGAAATAGGGCTTATTATAAGACAGTGGCTGGAGAGGCCTGGGGAAATTCTCAATAGAATAATTATAAGGTGACTGTTTATGGAGCAGTTTACATGCATTGTCTCATTGGGTCCCCGTAATACACACTGATAATGTGGGTACAGTCTTTATACCCATTTTTCTGCTGAACAACTGAGGCTTAGAGGGCAACTGGTGAGTGACAGAGCAGAATGACAGCAAGGCCACCCCATGGTGGCACATGGCTATGCGATGTCACTCGATGGCTTCCAGGCTGGGTCTGCCCCCCTACAGCAGCTGTGAGCCCAGGGCTGGGTGTCACCCTCAGAGCTCTGGGACCCTCTTGGCTCCTGGCACAGACCAGGCAGCTGCGAAGTGGCTCCCAGAGACCCAGATCCTCTCTGATGGGGACACCCATGTCCCCGAACGTTTGCTGACTGCCAGCAGAGGGCAGGAAGTGAAGGCAACCTCTGGTTGGGGAGGTGAGTGACAAGTGGAAGTTGCTCAGTTGTATCTGACTCTTTGCAACCCCATGGACGATACAGTCCCTGGAATTCTCCAGGTCAGAATACTGGAGTGGGTAGCCTTTCCCTTCTCTAGGGGATCTTCCCAACCCAGGGATCAAACCCAGGTCTCCCGCATTGCCCAAGAATTCTTTACCAGCTGAGCCACAAGGTGGATGGGCATCACCGACTTGATGGATATGAGTTTGAGTAAGCTCTGGGCATTGGTGATGGACAGGGAAGCCTGGCCTGCTGCAGTCCATGGGGTCGCAAAGAGTTGGATATGACTGAGTGACTGAACTGAACTGAGCCACAAGGGAAACCCAAGAATATTGGAGTGGGTAGCCTATCCCTTTTCTACAGGATCTTCACGACCCAGGAATTGAACCAGGGTCTCCTGCATTGCAGACGGATTCTTTTCCAGCTGAGCTCTCAGGGAAGCCCTGGGAGAGAGTGTGCTGGATTCACGTCAAATAAGGTGGCCCCAGGAAGAGGCCCCATTGGATTCCAATCCTTCCTCATCAGCCCCCAAGTGTTGTGCATCCCAGGCTCAGAGGACTTGGCCTTGATGCCAGAAGGGTCTTCTGGGTCTCCTGAGCCCTCTTCCTTCCGCCAGGAGGCTCACATTTCTGTTGTGACTCACCTATCTTGTTGTCTTCAAGGGGATGGCCCTGGGTGACCATCACTTTCCTACAGGAAGCTGGGAATCCCACAACTTAGATGGGAGCAAAAATAGGGAAGTTTAAATTAATTAAAGTTCATTCTTACTATTCTGCAACATATCTATGTATATGTATATATGTGGGTATGACAACCCACTGCGGTATTTTCACCTGGAGAATCCCATGGACAGAGGAGCCTGAGGGCTACAGTCCATGGGGTCACAGAAAGTTGGACATGACTGAAGTGACTTAGCATGCATGCACACGTGTGTGTACGTATATATTTATATGTATAGCTACGTACACACATGCACACACAACCCACAAATGCTAACAACTGGAACTGCGTCTGAGTCATGGACTTACTGGTGATGTTTATTTCTATCTTCATGCTTTTTGTGTGTGTTTTCTCTATTTTCTACAGTGATCACATAATAGAAAAATTAAAACCAAACCCAGCTCACCAGCCCTCCGAGGCAGTTGCAATGGGAACCTTTCTTGGGCCTGAATGACAGCCCCCCAGGGCTCTGCGTGTCTGGTCCAGTCTGGAGGAGGGTGGGTGTCTGGAGGGCTGTGGATGGGATGTGGCAGTTGCAGGGTTGTGGGGGAGATGTCTGTTCAGAGGGAGGACGCAGGAACTTCCTGGACCTTGCGGAGCGCAGCTTCTGTCTTCAAGACGCCTTGACTCTTACAGTTAATTGCAGCTCATTTCTGACCGTCCTGCTGCTCCCCAGCTGGGACACAAGAAAGTTAAGACTCATCTGTATACATTCAACCTAGCAACAAGCCCTCACCATTGCCAGCGCTTGGAGGCAAATCCACGCTCTCTTTGTCACCTGTCTGCGGCAGCTGTCCCCTTTTTGCTCCTTTCCCACAGGCTGGATGCTGCCATTCAGGACGCGGGTGTTCACAGCCCCGGAAGCCCGGCTCAGCCCCCTTCACCGCCTCTGGAGCACTCACGGCACTGCTGTTTGAAAGGCTTGGAGTCCCCGCTTCGCGGGCGCCCGTCAGACCCCCTGACTTCCCCCGTGGGCTGAGTGGGGGAGGGGAAGGATCGGGCCTCTCTTCCACACACCCTGGTTCCAGCCTCCATTCAAGCGGTGGTGGGTGTGTCTGGACAGTCCAGTCACGGCTGCCGCCAGAATGTGGCAGCAAGGCAGGAACCGGAGTGGTCACCTCGTGGCCAGCTTGGCCGTAAGGTTCGTGTTTCTCATTTGGCCATTTGTGGGAGGCATCAGTCGCTCAGAGAAACGCAGAAGGGCCTTGGGAACAGCTTATCTGGTGGCTCTCCGTGGGCTTACTGCATCCTGGGGGTGTTTTGGACAACGAATGGGACTGTTTTTTAAAAAACACGTGTTTGCTTGGCTGCGTCGGGTCTTAGTTGCAGCTCGCAGGATCTTTTTTGTGGTGCCTGGACTCGCTAGTGTGGCGAGGGGGCTCCGGAGCGTACTGGCTCAGAAGCTGCTGTGCACCCGCTTAGTTGCTCCGTAGTGTGTGGGATTTTAGGTCCCTGACTAGGAATCGACATGTGGAATCTTAGTTCCCTGACGAGGAATCGAAGGCACCACCCCTGCATCGCAAGGTGGATTCTTAACCACTAGACTACAGGGGAGTGTTTAATCGGTCATCACAATGCTGAGGGGTGGGTTCCTGGGACTGTAGTGTGCCCGACAGTCTTGCTCCATGAAGAAAGGTTGTCGCGTCCCACACAAATTGTAAATATCTGCCCAGATAGTCCTCTGGGTGAGAAACCTGTTTAGAATGATCTGAGCTGAGAACTGAAGTGTGTTTTACATCCTAATACACAGTAATTTTTTTTCCCCCTTGCATGGTTTTAACCTACATGGACTCTCCCAAGCAGCTACTACAGTGAAAATTGAGAAAGACAGTCCTTTGTTCCGTTGCAGGATTTTACTGAGACTGTTCAGTTAGACAATCACATTCCCAAATGCAAGGCCTCTCATGGTGTTTGAGTGACTGATACAAGAGCACAGTGTCAGCCTGCATTTGGAAATGCCATATTCATGATGAATGTATGAACAGGTTCACATCACTGGCTTAAAACTTTACTACGCTGATTTTTTTAAATGATGTACCACCCTTATGGCAGAAAGCAGAACTAAAGAGCCTCTTGATGAAAGTGAAAGAGGAGAGTGAAAAAGTTGGCTTAAAACTCAATGTTCAGTAAACTAAGATCATGGCATCTTGTCCCATCACTTCGTGGCAAATAGATGGGGAAACAATGGAAACAGTGAGAGACTTTGTTTTTTTGGGCTCCAAAATCACTGCAGATAGTGACTGCAGCCATGAAATTAAAAGACCCTTGCTCCTTAAAAGAAAAGCTATGACCAATCTAGACAGCATATTAAAAAGCAGAGACATTACTTTGCCAACAAAAGTCTGTCTAGTCAAAGCTATGGTTTTTCCAGTAGTCATGTATGGATGTGAGAGTTGGACTCTAAAGACAGCTGAGCGCTTTTGAACTGTGGTGTTGGACAAGACTCTTGAGAGTCCCTTGGACTGTAAGAGGATCCAACCAGTCCATCTTAAAGGAAATCAGTCCTGAATATTCATTCATTGGAAGGACTGATGCTGAAGCTGAAATTCCAATACTTTGGCCACCTGATGTGAAGAACTGACTCATTGGAAAAGACCCTGATTCTGGGAAAGGTTGAAGGCAGGAGGAGAAGGGAATGACAGAGGATGAGATGATTGGATGGCATCAATGGCTCGATGGACATGAGTTTGAGTAAGCTCCGGGAGTTGGTGATGGACAGGGAAGCCTGGCGTGCTGCATTCCATGGGGTTGCAGAGTTGGACACGACTGAGCCACTGAACTGAACTGATGTGGATAGATTGAAGTACCAATGAACTTTGTTTCTTGAGAGAAAAGATGTTACCAAGCATCTGCTGTAGGACAGGGATGCTGGGACTGACGGACCACTTAGCCTCCCAATTCATAGATGGGAAAATCGAGCCCAGGAGGCACAGTGACCGCCGGACATCACACCATGAAAAAGCAAAACTAGAATTAGGATCCAGGTCTCCCAGTTCCTGGTTGAGGTCTCTTTCTCCTCATCCAATAGCTTTTAACAGCCCTTCTCAGCCNGATGGGAAAATCGAGCCCAGGAGGCACAGTGACCGCCGGACATCACACCATGAAAAAGCAAAACTGGAATTAGGATCCAGGTCTCCCAGTTCCTGGTTGAGGTCTCTTTCTCCTCATCCAATAGCTTTTAACAGCCCTTCTCAGCCTCTTCTCTTATGATGAGCTCCATTTCCTACTAAAAAGGTGGATGAAGATTTTTCTTATTGGAATATAATTGTTTTGGGGGCTTCCCCAGTAGCTCAGCTGGTAAAGAATCTGCCTGCAATGCAAGAGACCTGGGCTCAATCCCTGGGTTGGGAAGATCCAGTTGCATGGCAACCCACTCCAGTATTCTTGCCTGGAGAATCCCTATGGACAGAGGAGCCTGGTGGGGTACAGTCCAGGGGTTGCAAAGAGTTGGACACAACTGAGAGACTAAGCACCTAATTGCTTTACAATGTTGTATAGTTTCTGCTGTGAAAAGTGAAAGTGAAAGTCTCTCAGTCGTGTCTGACTCTTTTCGACCCCACAGACTATACAGTTCATGGAATTCTCCAGGCCAGGATACTGGAGTGGGTAGCTGTTCCCTTCTCCAGGGGATCTTCCCAACCCAGGGATCGAACCCAGGTCTCCCTCATTGCAGGCGGATTCTTTACCAGCTGAGCCACCAGGGAAGCCCAGTTTCTGCTGTACAGTGAAGAAAATCAGTTATGTGTATATATATATCCCCTCCCTCTTGGACCTTCCTCACATCCTATCTCCCTCTCGGACCTTCCTCCCATCCTACCTCCTCTCGCCCGGCTGGGCCATCACAGAGCATCGAGCTGAGCTCCCTGTGGTATACAGCCGCATCTCACCAGCTCTGCTTTACACATGGTAGTGTATATATTGGAGGAGGAAATGGCAACCCACTCCAGTGTTCTTTCCTGGGGAATCCCAGGGACGGCGGAGCCTGGTGGGCTGCTGTCTATGGGGTGGCCCAGAGTTGGACACAACTGATGCGACTTAGCAGCAGCGGCAGCAGCAGCAGCAGTGTGTATACGTCAATGCGACTCTCAATTCATCCCACCCGCTCTTTCCCAACCTGTACCCACATGTCCGTCCTCTTCGTCTGCACCTCTATTCCTACCCTGCAATAGGTTCATCTGTACCATTTTTCTAGAAGGCTTTTTTAACTTGTGGAATTTTGTTTGTGATTTGTTGGAGACTTCCTGTAAACCCAGGGAGGCTCTGGGCTGTGGAAGCCCAGCCATTTGCTGGTGTCCCGTGCTTCTCCCTGCGGTCCAGTCCGGTCCCTCTGGGCCAGGCAGGAGCCGGGGTGCGGGGCCACGCATCCTCCTGTGGCATCAGCCCAGACACCAGTTCCTCTCCTTCTCGGTTGTTTTTCCAACCACCAAGTAGATCTGAGCGAGACTGTCTATTCTTTAGATGACTACCTTTCAACTCAAGTTATGGTTTTATAAATAATATATACGGCGAGTCGGTGCTGGGGGAAGGACGTTCATTCCGCTCTGAAATATTTATGGCCTGGAGTGTCTGCTTACTTTTCTTTGGAGTCATTTTTTAGCACGGTGTGTGGGAGAGTGCGACAGCCCAGAGCATCTTTGGAGGCGGCAGCATGGATGGCCCTGCCAGCTTGGCTAGGGACCTATCCATCCCGTGGCCGACGGGAGATGGCAGCTCTGCCCTCAGAGCCCTCCCAAGAGCAGATCTCCTAAATTATCTCAGGGAAGGCTCTGCACCAGTGACAAGAATCAGCGCCACTGCCTTCCAGACAGACGTTGCTTTCCAGCGTGCAGCTGGAAGAATATCAGACACTACATCAAGATTCCTCAGATAGGATCTCGAATCCTCGGGCTTCTCCTGGGAGCTGTGCATTGGGACTTTCATTCTACAGATGGGGAACCCAAGACTCAGAAAGGTTAAGGAATTTCTCAAGGTCATGCATTCCCAAGTAGGAGCTGGATTTTTACGCTGCAGAAGCTGGATTTTTACCCAGCCTGGGTGACCCTTCATCTCAATCTTTTCTCCTATACCAGACTGCCACCTAGCCTGGCCCATCACTCAGTTGTAGCTGGGTGTGAGTGAATGGATTCTGGATCAGTTTCCGTGGGAGGGTCTGTCTGTCCACAATGGCGTGAACTGCTGGGGGGGCTTGGATCTGGGAATAACAATCTGCACTGAACAGCTGGGCTTAAATCCCAGTTCTAAGGTGATGGATGTATTTTTGCAAATGCCTAAGTGGGTCCAGGCGGGCGTCTGAATTAAAGAATGATAGTCCTCGAAGGACCCTGGAGTCATCTTGTCTGACGTACCTATGTTACAGGTGGGAGGTTAAGAGCCCTCACTGGGGTAGGGACTTGCCCAAGGCCATAGAAGTATTTTGGCTTCCCTGGCAGCTAAGATGGTAAAGAATCTGCCTGCAGAGCAGGAGACACAAGTTTGATCCCTGGGTGGGAAGATCCCCTTGAGGAGGAAATGGCAACCCACTCCAGTATTCTTGCCTGGAGAATCCCATGGACAGAGTAGCCTGGGGGGCTACAGTCCATGCGGTTGCAAGAGTCAGACATGACTTAGCGACTAAACTGCTAACTGCTATTTTGAACCCATTGGTCATGATGGTGTCTCTTAGAGTCCAGTCATCTGGTCAACCTCACCTCCCTCCTGTAATCCTTTCTCTAACAGGAGAAAACCAAGACTTGAAAAGGGAAAAGCTTGGTCAGAATCACACAATGGAAAGATATAGAGCTGGGTACTTCCTTGGTCTGGCTATAAATCAGCTAGTGAATTAAGTAATTTTGGGATTGTGCTTAAGGACAAAATTCCAGAGCACTTCTGAATTAGCTGGACCATAAAGTGAACTGTAGTTAATTAAAAATATAGATCTTTAATTAATGATTTGGATTGAATAATGAGGATGGAAATATCCCACATTATTTTCCCACCTCAAAGGACAACTTCCTATAGGAAATAGACACATGTATTCCTGACAATAGGTGGCTCTGGGCACCCCGCGGACAGCTGAGTTATCACTGTGGCAGGCGCCAGAGAACAATTGTGAAATCAGTGAATGATGATCTTTCTGAAAAAGTCCAGCTCATTTCTGAGAGGGAACAGTCAGATTGTCCTCCCTGGCGGCCTTTGGCCTTCTTCCCCTATCCATCCCCCTGCCCCTGCTCTAAGGAAGACCCCCTTGCGGCAGATAGTCTGCAAAGATGGCGCCCACAATGAACCATGCCTCCTGCTATTCACAGCCCCTCCCCTTGAATGTGGGCCGTTCCTGTGGGCACCAATAGAATGCGGTGAACTTGACCATGTGACTTCTAAGCCCACATCAAGAGAAGGCTCTGGAGCTCCCGCTTGGATCTCTGGTAAGGCTTGCCCTGGGGGAAGCCGGTTGCCATGTTAGAAGTCTGACTACTCTGAGACCACCATGTTGCAAGGAAGCCCAAGCTAAGCACACAGAGAAGTCTGGTGCAGGAGGTAGGGGTTGAGGAGGAGGGAAGGGGAAGAGGGATCTGGCCCAGGCCCCTGCTGAGGTGCCAGATGTGTGAATAAAGAAACCATCCTGGATTTCTGGCACAGTCAGGTCTTCAGGGGACCCTCACTCCTGCTGCCACCTTACTGCAACTACATGAGCAACCCTAGGCCAGAGCCACTCACCCAGCTGAACTTGGTTGGTTCTATAAAACTATGAGGAAGATAAGAATAACATTTTTAAAGTCACTATGTTTGGGGGTGGCTAGTTATGTAGCAATAGACCACCAGAACACCTCATGTTGCTCATGGCATCTGGGCTCTGGGGTGACATGGAGGTTTCAAATATCAGCCTTCTCACAAATGAGACAGGCAAACCTTTTGAAGCCCAGAGAGTCATGTTACACCAGAGATGGCCTGTCCACACCAGTCGAGAAACTGTTGAGCATGTGTAGTGGAAAGAGGGCCTCAATGCCCTCCCGCTCTGGACAGTCCTGCAGTACCTCAGGTCACTCTGATCACCTTGTATCTGCCCTTGCTTTCTGACTGTCTCCCAAAAAGTGAGGTCAGAAGGTCCCGGAGTGTCCCTAGGGGGTGTCTCGAAGAGTGTCTCGAAGGGTGTGACAGGGCTGCCCCCCAAGCCCCGTGCCTGTAGGGTCCAGATAAGATGAGCAGAGAGACAATCGAGTGGAAAAATTGACATTGCAATGATAGCTAAGCTTTGACCCATAGCCTTGTCTCCTTGAACAGAAAATAGATATCATATAATACAACTGGTCATTGTCAACTTGTGACAGTACAATTGTGAGATGTGTCACATTTGGCTTAGGCAGTGTCCTGATGGTGTGCGGTGGAATCATGCACTGTCCCTGATGGATATCTAGTTTGAGGAGCTGAGTTCTAGCCAGTACTGAGCCTTGGTGCCTCCCTCTGTGGGAGGAGCCAACTGGAGGTCATACATGCTATTGGAGAGTGCAGTGTGGGCTGGATCTCAGCCCCTCCCCCACCCCTTCCCAAACCCCAACCGGGTACATTTGTGCAGTGCACAGACTGCCCAACTGTCCATGGTAGCCAGGAGTGGAGTCTTGCCACTGCAATGAGGACTTGAGCAGCCTCAACTTGTTCTTCCTCCCTAGACCTTTGAAGATGCAGGGCATACCTCACAAGAGAAATCTGACTTCCAGTCTCTCAAGGAAAAGGACTGAAGGATCCTAGGACTTCGCATGTTATTTTTGTAAAACAAGCCTGTAACATCAGACCCTGGAATCAATGGCTTGAATTTCACTTTAAGTGCACAAGACCTCAAGTAGAAAATTCACTTAGGCCGGGGTTCTTTGAAACACCTGAGGAAGAGCCAGAAAGCTCAGTGGGCCACAAGTACCAGCGCTTCTGGAGGCCAGGAGCCAGCTGGTTTGGGCTGACTGGGAGGTGGCCCCCCCAGCCTGTTGCACCTGGGGTTGTTTAGGGGAATGCCAGGTCTGGATCACCCCCAGCAATTCCAGAGTTTGTAGTAGTTCTGGTTGTGGCTAATTAAATCTTGGCACAAGGCTCAGGCCAGCTCACCTCCCAGGAGGGTATCCTAGTAGGGGGCTGAGGGTCTCCAACAAGGGGGAGAACTTGCCCCAGAGACCCCCTCACGGACAGGCCTATAGCTGACCAGGGATAGGCTTGGGGGAGCAGGGATGGCTTGCCCGTAGATCCTTTTTTTTTTTTTTAATATTTATTTTTATTTATTTATTTGGCTGCACCGGGTTTTCTTAGTTGCAGCACACAGGATCTTCCATCTTCATTAAGCAGGCGGGAATCTTTAGTTGTGACATCTTTTTCAGTTGTGGCACTCAGGATCTAGTTCTCTGACCAGGGATCGAACCCAGGCCCCCTATATTGGGAGCATGGATTCTTAGCCACCGGACCACAAGGGAAGACCCCCATGGATCCTATAAGTGATCCCTTTAGTGAGGAGACCATATTCTATCTTTTTTTTTTTTAAACTTCAGCTTTATTGAGGTATTATTGACAAACAAAATTATAAGATGCATCTTGGTGATTGGAACACACTAACAGTGTCAAAAGGGTCTCCCCATCTAGTTAATTAACACATCCATCACCTCGCACACTTATCCTGTGTATGTACGTGTGCGTGTGAACTCAAGTTTGACTCTCAGCAAATTTCAATTATATAACATAGGATTATCAACTTGAGTTGCTGTATTACACATTAGTTCCTCAGATCTTATTCATCTTAAAGCTAAAAGTTTGTGCCTTTTTACTAATCTCTCCTTATTTCCCCCAGCAACTACTTTTCTACTCTGTGTCTGAGGGTTGGACTCTTTTTTTTAAGATTCCACGTGTGAGTGATACCTTGTCTTTCTGTGTCTGGCTTATCTCACTTAGCACAATGCCCTCGAGCTTCATCCATGTTGTCACAAATGGCAAGATTTCCTCCTTTCTCATGGCTGAATAATATTTCATAATTTGTATATATCACATCTTTAGCGTTCACCCATTGGTGGGCTTCTCTCCCTCATAGCTCAGTTGGTAAAGAATCCGCCTGCAACGCAGGAGACCCCAGTTTAATTGCCGGGTCGGGAAGATCCCCTGGAGAAGGGATAGGCTACCCACTCCAGTACTCTTGGGCTTCCCTTGTGGCTCAACTGGTAAAGAATCCTCCTGCAATGTGGGAGACCTGGTTTCAATCCCTGGGTTGGGGAGATCCCCTGGAGAAGGAAAAGGCTACCCACTCCAGTATTCTGGCCTGGAGAATTCCATGGACTGTATAGTATATGGGGTCACAAAGAGTTGGACATGACTGAGCGATTTTCACACATTGGTGGACACTTAGATTTTCCCAGGTCTTGGCTATTGTGAACATCACCGCAATGAACACAGGAGCAGACCTCCTTTTATCCCGCATTCATCTTCTTTGAATAAACACTCCGAAGCAGGATTACTCGATCATCTGGTGGTTCTATTTTTGATTTTTTGAGAACCTCCATACTGTTTCCCATAGTGGCCACACTAACTTACATTCCTACCAACAGTTTGCAAAGGCTCCTTTTTCTCCACATCCCACCAGTGCGTGTTCTCTCTTGTCTTCTTGGAGACCCGCATCTAACAGGTATGACATGAGGTGATATCTCCTTGTGGTTTTGATTTGCATTTCCCCGTTGCATTTGCACTTCCCGCTACATGGCTTTTTATTAAATAATTTAATATAAAACACAAATACCCAGAGAGGCCACTTCTTAAATATCTACTTTAAAAAACATTTATCTATTTATTTAGCTGCATTGAGCCTTAGTTGTGGCATGTGGGATCTTTAGTTGTGGGGTGAGGGACATAGTTCCCTAACCAGGGATCGAACCCAGATTCCCTGCATTGCGAGTGCAGAGTCTTCGCCACTAGACCACCAGGGAAGTCCCAGACATCAATTTTTGATGGTCAGTGTGCTTGAGGCTCTCATCAAACAAACTCATTTTTTTGGCCACACCACAGGGCTTGTGGGATCTTAGTTCCCCAACCAGGGATTGAACCCAGGCCTCAGCAGTGAAAACACCAAGTCCTAACCACCAGACAACCAAGAGATTCCCCAGACTCATCTCAATTTAATAACCACCCAGTAAAGAAAGTGGGTGTGGTGGGTAGAATAATACTGTTTCCCCGATCTCTCCCATAAAGATGCCCGTGTACTATTTCCAGGAACCTGTGAAGATGTCACCTTCGGTGGCAAGGGAGAAAAAAGGTGGCAGATGGAATTAACGTCACTAACCAGCTGATGCAGGGGGCCCAAGTTTGATCCCTGGTCAGGAAACTAAGATCCTGCATGTTGCACAGTACGGCCAAAAAAACCAAGAAAATCTTTTTTGGGAGTTCAGCAGTTAAGACTCAGAGCTACCACTGCAGGGGTCAAGGGTTTGATCCCTGGTTGGGGAACTAGGATCCTGCATGCTACATGGCATGGCCCAAAAGTAAAAATAAAATAAAATAAAAATAAAAGTAAAAGTAAAAACAGTAATCGTAATCACTTCCCTATAGTCCACTAGGGGCTTCCCTCAGGCTCAGACGGTAAAGAATATGCCTGCAATGCAGGAGACCTTGGTTCAATCCCTGGGTCGGGAAGATCCCCGGAGAAGGAAGTAACAGCCCACTTTAATATTCTTGCCTGGAGAATTCCACGGACAAAGGAGCCTGGCGGGCTACAGTCCATGTGGTCGCAGAGAGTTGGACATGACTGAGCGACTAACACTCTCGATAGTCCTAAAGATGTTGTGAATTCAGACACCTCCCAGGGTCAGCTCAGTTCCAAAGGAGCCTCTGCCGTTTCTTTTGTATTTCTCCTGTTTTCAGTCCTCCGTTTGGCTCTTCCTCAGGCTTTCCTCCACATATAAAGAGCCAAAGAGAGGGGTCTTGGTCACCTAGTGGGGAGAACATGGCATTTGTCTCCCATTCCTTTTGGCCATCAGAGAGGGCGGCCAGCACAGATTCACCAAAGGTCTCTAGTGGCAGGCCACAGGGATCTAGCCTGGGCCTGGGCCTTGTCCCTGGCTGGGTGCCTGACAGAGAGAAAGACATGGAGGCCGGCTAATCGCATCTATGGGCTCTGCTGACGGCTGGGTGTTCCCAGGAACTCTGCCCAGGACAACCTTGACCAGGTTCATCCTCCTCAGGCCCTAGGGGCCCTGGTTGAAGCCAGTAGTTGGGGCCCACTCGACTCTGCTGGGGAACATACGACATCTCTGGGCAAGTGGTTCCCTTCGTGTGGGGTCTCTGGGTTCCGCCAACACCCAGTCATCTCTTCAAGGAGCATGCAGCTGTTTCTGCACTAGGAGGCACCCAAGGTCCTGGTGCTAGGAAGGGCCTCCGGTGGGGGGAGTTGGACTTGGGCAGGGCTTAGAGTTAGGGACCCCTGGCTGTCCCCCCAGGAACAAGGGGGCTTTCTGCCTTCTCACAGGCTGCCTCCCCTACATGGGTGGCCCTGAGCCCTTCTGGCCACGCTATCAGGACCACTGGATAGACAAGGAGGGGAGTGGTGGGGTGGGCTATCTACTCTGCTCAGACCCTGCATGGAGGAGCATCCCAACCCCACCAAGAGCCCAGGAAAAGGGCTCCACATGCCCCGTCGTTCGCCAGTGGGCCTTGCAACCCTTAGCTGAATGTCCCCTTCCCCGTGGGGCCTCCCTTGGTCACGCTGTCTTGTCACCCTCTTGGCCCCACCCCAAGCCTTTCAGGCCCCCTTTCTCTCCTTGGCACTTACCACTGTCTGACCTCGTGTGTGTATGTATATATTTAAAATATTTGCTTACTTATTTGTTTGGCTGCATTGGGTCCTAGTCGCAGCACACAAGAGCTTCACTGCATCATGCGGGATCTTCTGTTGCAGCTCACGGACTCCCTAGTTGCGGCGTGTGGGCTCAGCAGTTTCTGTACACAGACTTAGTTGCTCCACGACATGTGGGCTCTTAGTTCCCTGTCCAGGGACTGAATCCATGTCCTCTGCACTGCAAGGCGGATTCTCAACCACTGGGCCACCAGGGAAGTGCCTGACCCAGCATATATTTATTTTACTTATGTACTGTGTTTTATTGTGTGTCTCCCTCCATAGAATATAAGCTCCGAGAGGATAAGGACTTGTCCATCTTCTTCACCAAGATGCCCCCGCACTAAACAGTGTCAGGTAAAAGGTAGAGGCTCAATGAATGAATAGGGGGAGTGAATGAATGAAAGAAGTCCTTGGGAAATGTGATTCTCCCTCCAAGGCACCAGCGAGGGCAGGGGAGTGAAGAGGCTGATTTTTTCACAAAGCCAGCAGCGAGGGAGGCTGTTTTAGGAGGCCGGCTGAGGCAGCTGTGATCTGGGTGCCGGATGACGACCAGCTGCGGTCTGCGTGCTGACATGTTCCAGCTGTGCCGATGACGCTCCTTCATCTCGAAGATGAGAGTGGCACAGCAGACCTCAGAGCTATGAAGGGCACCGAGGGGTCCTTGATCTCCGGAGACTCTCGACAGGGGTGCCTGGTGGTGTTTCTAGCTTGATGGCGCTGTCGTCCCTTCTGAGGGGGCAGAGGAGCCAGGAGCATGAGCTGGGCTGGGGTAATGGACAGCGGGTGGTGGGCCTGGGGTTCTGGGGAAAGGAGGAAGTAGGGATGGGCAGAGGGGAGAGAGCAAGACTTGGAATTCCACATGGAAGGATGGTTCTAGAAGGTCAGGGTCCCTGAAAGTGGATTCTGGATGGGGTGTGTGTGTGTGGGGGG
>SJYT01064016.1:171130-182391 GCA_006410635.1 Cephalophus harveyi
GGTGGGGTGGGGGGGGGGGGGGGGGGGGGGGAGTTTAATAGGGATGCTTCAGGGATCAGCACTCAGGTGGGGGGATAGCAGCGAGGGGCACAGAGGGAGAGCTGGGAGTTGCAGACGGACATCAGCCAGCCTGCAGGACCTCCTCGCTGGGGCTGGGCCTTCGCCACCCTGCACCCATCACTCATGGCATGGGCTGCTCCGGGCAAGGGCCTGGCCTCGGGTGGGGCGGCTCTTCTCAGCAAAGGATAATGGATCACTTTCCCAACCAGTGGGGATGGTCCTTTGGACCTTAAGGAGATTTGGGCTGGGCAGTAGAGCACCCACTTTGTGGGTCATGAAGATGGCTGTCCTGGCTCCACTGTGGCCACAGGTACCCCCTGCCTTGGAACTCTGTGACCCCGAGCCATGGTCCTCTGGTCCCCTTCCCATTTCCCCATCCCAGCCCCAGGTCCTCTCCCAGAATGATCAGCTAAGAGGAGGAGGGCTGCAGGGAGTGGGAGGGAGCTGGGAGGGAGGGAAGGGATGTGGAGTCTGTGAGCAAGAAAGCAGAAAAGCTCCTGACAGTCAGCGTGGAGAGGAAGCGGGAGGAACGGCAGCTCTGGACTCCCGGGCCCCTGACTCTGCTGCCTGCCTGCTGTGTGGCCTCAGGAAAGTCTCCTCCCTCTCTGATCTTTAGCTTCCTCACTTGCATGGAGGGGACTCGGAGCAGTGGGAGCCTCAGAGGTGGGGTGTGAATGAGTTTGGCCACACGTGAAGAAGCTCCGTGGGAGGCCTGCATGGGTCCACTGGGTGTACAGGATCCAGTCTGCGCCCAGACTGTGTTGCTGGGGCTGACACCTTGGAGCCCAGCCTCCTGCCTTAACCTCTCTCCCTAGGACACATCAAGGGGTTTCTGGGGTGGCCCCCGGGGTGGGGGACACTGGTGCCCCTCATCCCACCATTGAAGCCAGGGGGACACTTGGCTGCATCTGAGTGGGTGAATATACAACGGGAGCAGCTCCACCAAAGTCAGGCTCAGGAAACGAAAGCCCAGGTCCCCCCAAGGCCTGCATAGCCAATCCGGGGCTGGCGAAAACAGCAATTACGAGCTGTGTTATTAAAGGCTGCAGGATTTTAATTAACAATGGAATTACCTGGTGGTGGTACTGGGCGAGGGAAGGGATAATGACAGATTGCGGGAAGACGGTCAGGCTGTGGCTTCCACCTCTCAGCTCCTGCAAGGCCTGGGGAGGTGGCAGGGCCAGCTTTCCAGTCGTTAATAAGGTCCCTCTGCAGAGTCCTCAGGGGTGGGCTGGCCAGAGGGGAGGGGCTGCGTGTGCTCCAAGCTTCCCCGGCCCCCTACTTCTCACTTGCTCCCCACGCCCCAGCCCCACCCCCAAATTCCAGGTGAGAACTGAATGATGGTCATCAACAGACTTTTTATAGGGGGCCCCCTCCTCCCCAGGGCTGACAAGGCATGAGTGGGGCCAGGAGGGGGAGCCCAGCAGAACCCAGGGACCTCCAGCTACAAGGCCCATGGGGGAGGAGGATGTGTTCCCCACTTGGGTCTTCCACCAGCACCCCAGAATCTCCTGGGGCCTCTTAACTACCCAACAGCAACAATGGAAGTGAGAGGGCAGCGGAAAATAGTATTTTCAATGTGCTGAAGTAAAATTGCTTTTATCTATCAGCACAGCAGGCAGAAGGGTCATTACAAAAACTCAGATAAATGTCATTTTGCTTGAAATGTTACAGTCCTGCTAACTTGGCTCAAAGCCTTTACAAAAGCTGCAAGACCCTCTGCTAGCTCTGACTGCCTTTCATTCCTTTCCCCTCACACACTGCGTTCTGTCCACTCTGGCTTCTTTGCAGTCCCTTGGGTTTTTTTTTTTTTTTTTTTTTGGCCACACCTTGAGGCATGTGGATTCCTGGATTGGGAAGATCCCCTGGAGAAGTGACAGGCTACCCACTCGTATTCTGGCCTGGAGAATTCCATGGTCTCTATAGTCTATGGGGTCGCAAAGAGTCAGACACGACTGAGCGACTTTCACTTTCACTTTCACTGAGGCATGTGTGATCTTAGTTCTCCAACCAGGGATTGAACCTGTGCCCCCTGCACTGAGAGTCTTAACCACTGGAGCACCAGGGAAGTCTGCCTTGCTGCTCCTTGAATGTGCCAACCACACTCTTGTCTTGGGTCTTTTGCACTAGTCCTTTGCGCCAACTGGAATCCTCTTCCTTCAGATATTCATTCACAAGTCACTCTCGCAGAGGTCTACTCTGACCACCGTCTCTTCTGCAGGCATATCTGACTTCCCTCATCTTGCTCTTCTTTTCTTTTTGATGTGGATTTTCACTTTGTAATGTACAAGCACTTGGTTTGTCCTCTTTGTTTCTTATCCCTACTTTGTCTTCTAGAATGTAAGATCTTCAAAGGCAGGAAGTTTTGGAGTTTTCTTCACTGAGGCATCCCAAATCCTTAGAATATGTCCTGGCATGCCGTAGGCCTCTAAATAAGTATATGCTGAATGAATGAATCAATTCTATATCCAGCCTGAATAGGAGATAAGCGACAGGGGAGCCTGGCATGCCATGCTGCAGTTTACGGGATCACAGAGAGTCAGACAGGACTTAGTGACTGAACAACAGCAAGGAGATAAAGACATTTTCAGATACATGAAAATTCAGCCAGACCAGGTTTCTTTTAAAGTTTTTTCTAATATGGCCCATTAAAAAAATCTTCATGAAATTTGTTACCATATTGCTTCTGTTCTATGTTTTGATTTTTTTTCTTGACTGCAGGAACACTTAGCTCTACAACCAAGGATCCAACCCACATCCCCTGCATTGGAAGGTGAAGTCTTAGTCACTGGACAGCCAGGGAAGTCCCATCAGCCGGACCTTTATAAGACAAAATTTGGTTGTACTTGAGGAATGCAAATGCTCTCTGGTGAAAAGAGTGAGATGCAAAAAGGAATAGAGGGAAAAAATTAATGGTAAATGTGGGGGTAAAAATTAACATTGCCTATATAAAACAGAATCATGTCTAATGTATGTTCAGGGATTGAACCTGTGCCCCCTGCACTGAGAGTCTTAACCACTGGAGCACCAGGGAAGTCTGCCTTGCTGCTCCTTGAATGTGCCAACCACACTCTTGTCTTGGGTCTTTTGCACTAGTCCTTTGCGCCAACTGGAATCCTCTTCCTTCAGATATTCATTCACAAGTCACTCTCGCAGAGGTCTACTCTGACCACCGTCTCTTCTGCAGGCATATCTGACTTCCCTCATCTTGCTCTTCTTTTCTTTTTGATGTGGATTTTCACTTTGTAATGTACAAGCACTTGGTTTGTCCTCTTTGTTTCTTATCCCTACTTTGTCTTCTAGAATGTAAGATCTTCAAAGGCAGGAAGTTTTGGAGTTTTCTTCACTGAGGCATCCCAAATCCTTAGAATATGTCCTGGCATGCCGTAGGCCTCTAAATAAGTATATGCTGAATGAATGAATCAATTCTATATCCAGCCTGAATAGGAGATAAGCGACAGGGGAGCCTGGCATGCCATGCTGCAGTTTACGGGATCACAGAGAGTCAGACAGGACTTAGTGACTGAACAACAGCAAGGAGATAAAGACATTTTCAGATACATGAAAATTCAGCCAGACCAGGTTTCTTTTAAAGTTTTTTCTAATATGGCCCATTAAAAAAATCTTCATGAAATTTGTTACCATATTGCTTCTGTTCTATGCTTTGATTTTTTTTCTTGACTGCAGGAACACTTAGCTCTACAACCAAGGATCCAACCCACATCCCCTGCATTGGAAGGTGAAGTCTTAGTCACTGGACAGCCAGGGAAGTCCCATCAGCCGGACCTTTATAAGACAAAATTTGGTTGTACTTGAGGAATGCAAATGCTCTCTGGTGAAAAGAGTGAGATGCAAAAAGGAATAGAGGGAAAAAATTAATGGTAAATGTGGGGGTAAAAATTAACATTGCCTATATAAAACAGAATCATGTCTAATGTATGTTCAGGGACATGGTTTAGCACTAAAAGGCTGGTCAAAAATAGCATGGCAATTGGAAGAAGTGATTTCAGTTAAAGAGTTCTCATATTTGTCAGGAGGGGGAAATATGTTAAATTCAGAATTTATTAAGTATGCCTATTAAAATAGCATAAAGGCTAAAAAAATTAGCCATGTAACCTATTACTCAAACAAATGGGGGCAAGGTGGGAAAATAAAATGGAAAAATAGAGAGAGAAGAAATCCTCCTAAAAACTTCATTTACTCACGGTGGAATGTACTATCCGTTAGCAAGTGTTCACTCCATCTATGCCTCATTCCATGGGAAGAATAGATACTCCACTCTACCGAGCTTGAGCTTGCCCACGTGACTAGATTCAGCCAATGGAATGTGAATGGATGTGGCACCAACAGAGGCTTCGGTGTCCTTGCACAACTTGGCTTTGTCTCCGGTGTTCCTGCCACTGCCACCTGCCCTAGAGAGCCTGTAATCCTTAAGCCCGGTCTCAGCGAGCCTGTTCTTGGAGTCGACCCACAATACAGAATAAAGGGCGAGCAGGCAGAGCTGTACCCAACCTCAGACCGAGAGTGAGAAACACCTTTGCGTAGTTATGAGCCACTGAGAGTTTGGGGTTCTCTGTTGCAATATTATGGCAGTCGTATCAAAACAAGATTAAAACAAGGCAGGGGAAAAGAGGAAGGAAAGAAGCAGAAAATGCAGGTCAAGCTAGAAAATATAATAAGATGGTGGAAATAAACCCCAATTGATCACCAATCACTAAAATATACATGGAAAGACTCTTTAGTTAAAAGACAAAGACTGTCAAGCAACATTAAAATAAAACCGAACTATAAGCTGTTTACAAGGTATGCACGCAAAACATAAGGACACAGAAAGATTGAAAAACAAAAGATGGGAAACTATGTTACAGCAGATGGAAAAAGAAAAATGGGAAGCTGTATTAATGTCAGGAAAAATTGCCTACCAGGAAGGTAGAAAAATTCTTATTTTTTTAAAAGATATTTTTGATGTGGATCATTTTTAAAGTCTTTATTGAATTTGTTACAATATTGATTCTGTTTTGTATATATATATACACGAAGTGAAGTGAAGTGAAATTCACTAGTCATGTCCTACTCTTTGTGACCCCATACAGTCCATGGCCTTCCTCCAGAATACTGGAGTGGGTAGCCTTTCCCTTCTCCTGGGGATCTTCCCAACCCAGGGATCAAGCCCAGGTCTCCCGCATTGCAGGCAGATTCTTTATCAGCTGAGCCACAAGAGAAGCCAGTATATATATATGTGTGTGTGTGTGTGTTTCTTGGCCACGAGGCATGTGGGATTTTAGCTCCCCAACCAGGGATCAAACCTGCATCCGCTGCAGGGTGGAAGGTGAAGTGCTAACCACTGGACCGCCAGGCAAGTCCCCAATTCTTATTTTTTTAATGCATTAATAACATAGCCTAAAATATTTAAGGCCAGAATAGAGAGATATAACAGGGAATATGAAAGTCCAACATGATATGGGACAGTTAAAATTATTGCCTACAATAATCAATAAATCAAGTAGATAAAAATCAGAAAGTATTTAAAAGATTTAATGGTATATATCACAAACTTGGTCAAACAGATACACAGAGAACATTGTACCCAACCAGAGGGAAATATTTATATTTTTCAAGGCACATGAATATTTATGAAAAATGACCACACGTTAGTTCATAAAGCTAGCTTCAACACATTTCAAAGGATGTGTATTGTAAGACTGTTCTAGAACCACAGTAAAATTAACTTACCAATAATAATAAGTAGATAATGAGAAAACCAGTATACTTAAAAAAAAACTTTTTTAACGTCTTCAATTCACGTCAGTCAAAAATATCCATATTCATGGAGTAAGATACTATGGGAAATAAAAACAAAGTAAATATAGTTACATAGGGGCTTCCCCGATGGCTCCGCAGTAGAAAAACCACCTACCAATGCAGGAGACGCAGGAGACATGCATTGTATCCCTGGGTCGGGAAGATCCCCCAGAGGAGGAAGCAGCAATCCAGTCGAGTATTCTTTGCCTGGAAAAATCTCAACAGAGGAGCCTGGTGGGCTACAGTCCATGGAGTCACAAAGAGTTGGATATAACAGCACACACATAGTTACACACATCAATGTAAATAAAACTCTAAGCAATATTTGGCAAAAGAAGAAAGTCATAGAAATATGTATGCAGTATGAGTTCATTTAAGGTCATGGGCAAGCAAAATAAAAAAATACTATTTAGGGATACAGGTAGGTGGTTTTGGCCTACATGGATCCCTTTGGCCACCTGATTCAAAGAACTGACTCACTGGGAAAGACTTGATGCTGGGAGAGATTGGAGGCAGGAAGAGAAGGGGACAACAGAGAATGAGATGGTCGGATGGCATCGCCGACTCGATGGACATGAGTTTGAGCAAACTCCAGGCATTGGGGATGGATAGGGAAGTCTGGCATGCTGAAGTCCATGGGGTCGCAAAAACTCAGACATGACTGAGCAACTGAACTGAACTGTAGGTGGTTTTAAAGGAAAGCAAGGGAGTAATTAAACTGAAGTTTAGAACAGTGGTTGCCCTCCAAGTCACACAGGGGGCTTCTAAGTTTCTTGTAATATTCTAGCTCTTAATCCAAGAAATAGGTACTTGGGTGTCAAGATCGTGTTTATCATAGAAACCATACCTATACATTTAATTTACTCTGTGTGAGCTGATACATTTCACAAGAAACGTCATTTAACCAAAAAGCCTTAGATGTGGAACTTCTCTGTGGTCATGAGCCCTCGTCTGGCTACAGGACGGTCCAGCTCCTGGAAAGAAAGAGCTTCTTTCTAAACAGATAAATTGGAATGGGCACAAAACTTGGCTTAGTTCATTAGTGGGGGGGAGAAATGAGTCCTGTTGAATTTGGTATTTTTTCCCAGATGGTATTCATTTCAGAAGACAGCCTGGTCACCATCACTGTCTCTCATTTGCTGAAACAAACTCCCCACAAATAAGGGCATGTTTCCATCTTGAGCTGCTGTTCCAGCAGCTGCTATTGCGGCATCTCCGCTCTTGCCTTGGGCCCTGTTTTGCTCTACCTTCCTTCACGTTGCTCCTGTTCTTCATCTCCTTTTCTTAGAATTTCAGGACTGGAGGATTCTCATCCCATGCAGGAATCCTGCCAAAACCATCCCAGCTGGGTGGAAGTGCAGTCTCTACTTATACACCTCCCCTGTGGGGAACTCACTCCATCAAGTGGCTTCCTTATTTGAATACAACTCTGACCCATTGCTGATGGCTCAGCCATCTGAGGTCCCAGACCAATCAGTCTACTTCTCTCTCTTGGGCATCTTCTGCAGATGTGTGCCGACAGAGGCCTGGTCTTCCCTGCCCTCCACACCCATCTTCTCCTTCCAGGAAAACTTCTTGAGTGTCTCAGTTCATTCCCAACATCATTGCTGATCTGTCTAAAAATCAGATCCACTCCCTCCTGGGCACGTACCAGGGTGGAAAGTGAAAGTGCTAAGCACTCAGTTCAGTTCAGTTCAGTCGCTCAGTCGGGTCCGACTCTTTGCTACCCCATGAATCGCAGGATGCCAGGCCTCCCTGTCCATCACCAACTCCCGGAGCTCACTCAGACGCATGTCCATCGAGTCTTCGGCGCTCAGCCTTCTTCACAGTCCAACTCTCACATCCATACATGACCACTGGAAAACCATAGCCTTGACTGGACAGACCTTAGTCGGGAAAGGAATGTCTCTGGTTTTGAATATGCTATCTAGGTTGGTCATAACTTTTCTTCCAAGAAGTAAGTGTCTTCTAATTTCATGGCTGCAGTCACCATCTGCAGTGATTTTGGAGCCCAAAAAATAAAGTCGGACACTGTTTCCACTGTTTCCCCATCTATTTCCTATGAAGTGATGGGACCGAATGCCATGATCTTTGTTTTCTGAATGTTGAGCTTTAAGACAACTTTTTCGCTCTCCTCTTTCACTTTCATCAAGAGGCTTTTTAGCTCTTCTTCACTTTCTGCCATAAGGGTGGTGTCATCTGCATATCTGAGGTTATTGATATTTCTCCCGGCAATCTTGATTCCAGCTTGTGTTTCTTCCAATCCATCACTCCTGTACAATTCTTTGTGACCGCTTGCTCTGTAGCCTACCAGGTTCCTCTGTCTGTGGAATTTTCCAAGCAAGAATACTGGAATAGGTAGCCTTTCCCTTCTCCAGGAGGTCTTCCCAACCCAGGGATTGAACCCGGGTCTCCTGCATTGCACGCAGATTCTTTACTATCTGAATCACCAGGGACGTGGGGCTGCAGATAAATGGGATCGCACAGTATCATAGAATGCCTGGCTCCTTTGCACTTGCATGACTGTGAGGCTCATCTGTGCGGTGGTGGGAATTGCTGGGCTATCCTTCCCAGTCTGGACGGGAGTTCTCAGCCAGCGTGAACAGCCAAGACACCAGCACCCAGACAGAGGATGCATCCCCAGTGCCTCCAGGGATCATTGATTCACTGACTCTTCCCTGGTTTGTGATCTGTGTTATGCACCTGCTGTACGCCCTGCTCATGCTGGCCCCTGCAGAGGATATAAAGAATGGGTGGGTTGGGATTGGGTGGGGATTGGAACACAGAGAAAGGACTAGTGGTCAGCTGGTGGTGGGATGATACATGACAAAGAAGATGTAAGCCTTGGGCCACATCCTAAAACATGGGGCACATCCCCCAGGGGAGGGAGCCATGTGGGCAAAGATAGGGCTTGGGTGCTGTGATTCGGGGCTGGGAGCGGACAGGGGCTATAGCCGCAGTGATGGCGTCCTGGTTCTTTTTCCTCTCTCCCTCTATGCCATTCATACCTAGGTGCGATGCCTTAGCCCACAGCATCAATAGCAGTGGATCTCACACTGGAAAGAGTCATCAGTCTGGGCCCCATCCCCAGTGTCTCTGATTCAGCAGATTGGGGTGGAGCCCAAGAATCTGCTTTTCTAGTAAGTTCCCAGGTGCTGCTGATGCTGCCGGTCCAGGGAGGGCCCCACACCTCCCACAGTTCTGGGTCCCAGGCTTTGTCAAAAGACATCGGGGTCCAGGATAGGGCCCTCATCACCTCCTCTCCGTGCCTTTGCTCAGGCTGTTTCTGCCGTAAGGGATGCCTTCCCCAGCTTCTTCCTCTAATTCACGTCTCTCCTCTAAGCCCCAGTGTAGTGCTTCCTCCTCCAGAAAGCCTGCCAAGGCTACCTCACCCTTTGTGATTTTTCCTGCTTGAACTCTTTAAACATTTTTTTGATGTGGACCATTTTTAAAGTCTTTTGAATTTTTCCTGCTTTGTGTTTTGGTTTTTTGGCCACGAGGCATGTGGGATTTTAGCTCCCTGACCAGGGGTCGAACATGTACCACCCTGCATTAGAAGGCAAAGTCTTAAACACTGGACCACCAAGAAGTCCCCCTGACTGCCCTTCCTGTCTCTCATCCTCAGATTCATTTAAAACACTTCTGGTTTGCTCCTTTCCCTTCTTTTATGAATCGAATCACCCAAGAGAAGTGGAAACAGGCATCCACACGAAAACGTGTACCCATATATTCACAGCAGGATGATTCATAATAGCCCCAAAGCAGAAACAACTCAAATGTCCATCAGTGGGTAAATGGATAAGCTCAACATGGTGTATCCATACAATGGGGTTTTATACGGCCATAAAAAGTAATGAAGTACTGTTCAATACTACAACAGGGATGAACCTCAGGAACATCACGCTAAGTGAATGACGGCAGTCAAAGACCAAGTACTGTAAGATTTCTTTTACATGAAATGTCCAGAGTTGGCAAATCCATAGAGACAGAAAATAGATTAGCAATTGGCAAGGGCTGGGGAAGGCTCCAGGCAATGGCACCCCACTCCAGTACTCTTGCCTGGAAAATACCACGGATGGAGGAGCCTGGTAGGCTGCAGTCCATGGGGTCACTAAGAATCGGGCACGACTGAGCGACTTCACTTTCACTCTTCACTTTCGTGCATTGGAGAAGGAAATGGCAACCCACTCCAGTGTTCTTGCCTGGAGAATCCCAGGGACGGAGAAGCCTAGTGGGCTGCCGTCTATGGGGTTGCACAGAGTCGGACACGACTGAAGCGACTTAGCAGCAGCAGCAGGGGAAGGCTCAGGCAACCACGGGGAGGGCTTTGCTAAAAAGTGCAGAGTTTCTTCTGGGGGTGATAGAAATGATCTAAATTCAGCTGTAGCAATGGTTGCCCAACAATGTGAATATACTGAAAGCCCTTGAATTTTACACTTTTTTAATGGGTGAATTGTATGGTATGTGAATTATATCTCAATAAAGTTGTTACTTGGCCACCTGATGCGAAGAACCAACTCATTGGAAAAGAGCCTGATGCTGGGGAAGATTGAAGGCAACAGGAGAAGTGGGTAGCAGAGGATGGGATGGTTAGATAGCATCACTGACTCAGTGGACATGAATCTGAGCAAACTCAGGGAGATAGTGAAGGACAGAGGAGCTGGCGTGCTGCAGTCCATGACAACTGAACAACAGCAACCAAAGCTGTTTTAAAAAGGGATACGATGTTGGATGGCATGAGCTGTGTCTCCCAGGCCCGCCCCATCCCCCACTCCCCACAGAAAGTCCTGCTGTGGTCCAGCATCTCCCACCACCTTGATCTTAAAGAGCAAGTGGAAGCTCAGAGAAGGAGACCTGGACCAGGAGTCAGCAACTTGCTGTGCGTGCTGGGGTGAGCCTGTGGCATCCCTGAGCCGCACTCGCTCCCCTGGTTCCTTGAGGAGTGATACAGGAGGCAGCAGGGGACCGAGGAGCCAGCGGTTCCCGTGGAAGAATTCTGTCTGAGGTCTGTAGCCCAGACCCTGGCAGGAACAGGGGTGGTGGTCAGACGCCCCACTCTCCCTGCCCTGAGGGATGGAGGCCACCCCACCACACTCCGTCTTTTAACATCCTAGAACCCAAGGGTTTTGGTTCTGAGACTGTAGAACATGAGAGCAAATTACCGACAATGAAAAGCCCCAGGTTGTTGGTGGTAAGCAGGGCATTCAGCTGTAACTTGTATCCAGAGCGATTTCACCAGTCTAAGATGGTGTTTTCCTAACAACCTACAGACCTTCAGTCTCCTCCCCTACTAATCCTCTGCTTTGTACAAACATAAAATTAATCTTCTGAATACCCAAAGCAGTTCCAAAAAGAAGAGAGCAGAGAGAAAGTGTGGGGGTGGGCTGGGAGGGGGGGGG
>SJYT01064016.1:182490-211284 GCA_006410635.1 Cephalophus harveyi
AGGGAGGAGGGAAAAGGGGGGGGGGGGGGGGGGGGGGGGGGGGGGTGAGCCCCACCCTCCCATCCTCAGAGATCCCTCTCCTGTTTGACTCATAGCCTGGGAGGGGCAGATAGCTGAAAGGCCACTTGACGCTTCATAACATCCCCTGTACTAGACTCTCTAAGCATCCTTCTGGCCCTGCTTGCATATCTCCACTGACAGGGGCCTCATCACCTGTAAAAGCAGCTAGTTATATCTGAAATAGTTTTGCCTAGGGCAGAATTCCCCCTTAGAGTACTCCCCTCGGCCCACTTTTATGCCTCTTCCTCTGGCATAGCTCAGTTCCCTGGGGATTTAGGATGATTGCCTTATGCCCCATACCTATTATTGATTGGTCCAATCATTAACAGGAAACCTGCATGCCCGGCCCTTAAAGGAAAATGGTCCTTTCCTCAGCACTGGCTCCAGATGGGGAAGGCCATCCCTACAGGTACCTAGATACTCCCCACCCGACCTGGAATATGTCTTCTTTCCCTGCGCCCTGCTCAGCCTCAAAGAGCATCTTACATAAACTGGAAAAAGATGCCTCTGAATCCAGGTAAGTGCAGCTCCATGCTAGTGTCAGGGGTTCAGCCCCCGTTGATCTCTCAGCCAGGTGCTCTTGAGCAGTGAGCAACAAGCACAGCCGCACCAGGTGACCCTCCTGGAAGCCAGGTCTCAGCAAATGGTCCTGTCATTCCTTCGAGGTGGCTCGTGCCAGGTCAGGTGGGCGGGAACCTTGTTTCCTGGAATCCTCTGCTCTCTAGTCAGCCTGAAGAGAAACGTGTGCTCTGAGACCATCAAGGCTGGAGTTGGGAAAGACAGACGCAGCGATGCCAGCAGGTTCCAGTTCATCCCTGTCCTTTCCTCCGTCCTCCTCTTGTGGACTGCTGGCCCTCCTGGCTCACAACGACCTTGACCTTCCACCAGATGCTTGGCTATGACCTCAGAGCGGAGGCTGTGAAGACACTTCCATCAGTGTCTACACTGGCTCTGGCCTCCTACTCCAGCAGCCAGACGCACTTGGCTTCCAGCGTTTTCTACAAGCTCCACCTGCACCCCTGCTTAAGGAGGGCTGGTTGGTGACAGTCCCCAGTCCCCATATAGCTCCCTACTTTGGACTTTCCTTCCAAGACCCTCCCCAGGGGTATGGAGGCTAGTTCCTACACTACAATACTCACCAGGGTTCTGCTTCCCTGACTGAGCCCAAATGATACCCACCCCACGTCAAAGAAAGTTGGGGGGGGGGCATCCCGGAGGCCCCCTTCCTCTTACATCGGGACCTCTGTGAAGTGTTCTCTGGCCCCCAAGATGCCCAGAGCACCTGGTTAGGCCAAGAGGATGCTGAGGGACAGGGGTGACCAGGCCGTGCTGGAATCAGAAGCTGGCATCTCAACCTTTTCTCTAAATTTAGTTCTCCCGCCATCTCTCTAGGGGAGCCGGGCAAGTCCCTTTTTTCCCCTGGGTCTCAGTCTCCCCATTCTCAAAAAGGGGATAACAAAGCCCAGCTCTGGGGTTTGCCAAGCACCAGAGCACCTGGTTAGGCCAAGAGGATGCTGAGGGACAGGGGTGACCAGGCCGTGCTGGAATCAGAAGCTGGCATCTCAGCCTTTTCTCTAAATTTAGTTCTCCCGCCATCTCTCTAGGGTAGCCGGGCAAGTCCCTTTTTCCCCTGGGTCTCAGTCTCCCCATTCTCAAAAAGGGGATAACAAAGCCCAGCTCTGGGGTTTGCCAAGCGACCCACATAGGCGGTGGCTGTGGAGTCACTTTGGATCTGTGCATCCACGTACTTGGGAAAGGATGGTGTTCCAGGCTGATGGATGGACGCAAGGCTCTCTGCGGCTTAGTTTGGCTGGAATGCCCTGACCTTCTCCCTCCCAGGAGCTACAGGAAGCCCCTGTGTGGGTAAACAGGATTCTCGCAGGTGACCGGTCATGCTCACGTAGGGAGCACTTTGCCCTGAGAAGCAAAGGAGTGAGGTGGACATGAGCTGTGGGGTGGGAGGAGGGGGTGGTGGTAGGTGTCCTGGATTGCAGGGAGCATAGCCTGACCTGTGGTGCCAGGGATGGGTGGCCAGAGCTGGAGGAGGATCCCATGCACACAGGGTGAGAGGCACAGACTCTGTAGCCAGACTGTTCTGCCTTACCCAGGCTCCTCCATGTCCTGGGCTATATGCCTCTACTTACCCCTCTGTGCAATGGGGTAATAGCAGCACCTCCTTCCAAGAGCCGCATGAGGATTACTTGAGTTTATATACTACAACCTCAGATCCACATTAGATATTATTCCTACAAGCTGCTGACCCTGGGACAGCAGAAATCCCCCAGGAGGTTCTGGAGAGGGACTCTGCGTTCTGCAGTCCCGGCCTCCATGTAGCCTCTTCTCTGGTCATGAAGGAGGGGTTCCTGCTCTCGGAGCCTCAAGTTCCCATTCCAGGTAGCCACATGGGCCCACTGGGACCCCAGCCACCAAGGTGCTTGGTGGCCGGAAGCCCCGTTCTGATAAAGCCAGTGGCAGAAGCAGATTTCGGACCATCTGACGCTTGACTCAGGGCTGTCATGAGGGCTTTTATCAGAATAAACAGGTTTTGTTGTGCATTTCACTATCTTAGCATCTTTAATTTACCGTACAACAAATTGGAGAAGATTTAGCATGTATTTAATTAATTTGACGAAAATAGTGCAACAACTGTAAACAAGGCTGCAGAAACACGCTTGCCGGTAAGCGATGCCCCGACTCCTCTGAGGCTTAGGGAGCGCGGTGGCTTGAGGCCGTGCTGATGCTGCAGGAGAGGAGAGTGACACAGCCTCGGCACCAGGGTGAGGGCTGTGCGCCAGGTGGAGGAGCCGAGTGGAGGCAAGCAGCCTGAGGACAGCGTGGTCACAGACCCACTGGGAGCCTTGGTTTCTCATGCTTATGAAGGGACAGTAACCCCTGCCCGGCTTCCTGCTCAGGGGATCTGGGGAGGATTTCCTGAAATGGGAATCCAAGAAAGTGAGGGCTTGTTATGGAGTCTTTGATGTGAAACTCCCAATAGGAGGATGCTTGGGGGGGATGTGGGTGTGTGTACATATGCACGTGTGTGTGTGCACATGAGCACAACCTTCTAGCTGCCTGACCGGTGACAACCCCACTGGGCTGGGGAGTGTCCCTCATCCTTCCTGGGGCGCATCGGACAAAGGCTCTCCCCTGACTCCCAGTGATCTCCTCCTCCTCTTGTTCACCCTTTTGTGTAATCCCTTCTCCTTTTGCGTGGGTGAACCTGTAACGTCCTTTAAAAAAATTTTTTTGTTTTGTTTTCTTTATTTATTCATTTTGACTGTGTTGGGTCTTAGTTGCAGAGAGCTAGGGCTCTCTATTTGTGCGTATGTACTTCAGACCACACAGGCTCAGTAGCACAGGCTTAGTTGTTCTATGACATGGGGGATCTTAGTTCTTTGACCAGGGATCAAACCCACGTCTCCTGCATTGCAAGGCGGATTCTTAACCACTGGACTACCAAGGAAGTCCCTGTACTTAACTTTTCAAAAGAACAGCAAAAAATATGGCAAATGTGTTGAGACGTCACTCCCGTGATTATGTTACGTTATGGGGGACTCCCTCTGAGCAGACTGGAGAGAGGATCCCGTTACTGGGCTCCTGGAGTAGTTATGATGGAGAAGTCCAGGTGGCAGGGAATGGCATGGAGCCACCAGAAGACAGCCTGTCAAAGACTCAGACAAAGTCCTCAGTCATCAGATCCCAAGAAATGGAACGAATTCTGCAACAACCAGGATAAGCATGGGAGCAGACTCTTCCCCAGTCGAGCCTCTAGATGAGAGCACGGCCAGGCGGACCGCTTGACTGTAAGGTGCTGAGCAGGTGACTTGGCCAGCTGTACCCAGACTCCTGTCCCAGGGAAACTGTCAGATAACAAATGTGTGTGCTGTCTTAGGTCACTAACTCTCCAGTTATGTGTTTATGTAGCAACAGGAAACTAATCCAGGAGGCATTGTGGAAAGAGTTGCTCTCCAGTGTAGCAGTCCCTCCCCTCTGGCAGAACTTATACTCCTTGAGGGTCAAGCCCCTCATCTGTGGGGACGGGTTATTGGAGATACCTTGGGGCAGCTAAGATCTGAGATCCACTCAGCACAGAGTAGGTGTCAGGTCACTTTGTGAAATGCTGAATATCATCATCTCCAAGCAGCATGTGATTTGGGGAAATAGTTTTACGTGTACATTTGACCTGAGTGTTGTAAGACTTGCTTCCATTATTAGGGGCCTTATAATTTACAAAGAACTTTCCCCATGGGCAGGGGAGCAGGAATTAGCCATCGGCCAATGGGAACCAGGGTGCGTGGGGAGCCTAGTCTCTTTGTGGATCTGCTCTGGGCTGCTGGGTCCTGGCCCCCCGGTTCCACTTGGCCCATCAGAGACATGAAGCCTCTGCTCTCTGTGTGCTGATGGAATGTGGAGTGTGGGGGGCAGGGGGAGTCAGAACTGGTCCCAGCTCGCTGGCTTGGAAGTGTGAATGGGTAGGTGTTAGTGATGGGGAAGCAGTCAGCGTGGGTGTGTGGCGGGAGTGCCAGACTCCCAGATCCAGCTTTGAGGGGCTTCCAGGAAAGAGGGTGGGCTGGGGGTCTGCAGGGCAAGGCTGCCCACAGGAGATGGCTACCAGCCTGTTTACCGACCTCCCACCTGCAGGCAGGGTAGATGCCCAGGAGACGGGACGGGTGTGCAGTGGTTACAGCCCAGATCCTGGAGCTTCTCACTCACTAGCCGGGTGACCTCAGGAAGTCACTTGGCCTCCTCTGTAAATGGGGATCCTAACAGAACACTTTCTAGGGTCAGGTTGAAGGTGAAAAGAACCAGCCCCTAAAGCACTTGGCAGAGTGGTCTGGTCTGTGGCACCAGTGAGGCGTGGCCGCTAAGACGTATGCCCTAGGATGGCTGGCGTGCTTGTCTCCTCCCAGGAAGCCAGCATCACACAGGAGGCCTTCATCGGGGGCTTGTGAATTAATGGAAAGAAGCTCCAGGGACTTCTCCAGTGGTCCAGTGGTTAAGACTCTGCACATCCACTGTAGTGGGGTGTGGGTTCGATCCCTGGTCGGGAAACTAAGATCACATACCATGTGGCATGGCCAAAAAAATAAAAGAAGGAAAGAAAGGCAGCTCCAGGGTCCTCTTCCCCGTGCTGGTGCCTTCATCGAGGTTACATCTCACAGAGGAGGTCAGGATGCCCCTGCGTTTGGTGGAGGTGCCCCCACCATCTGGGCAGGGCTAGTAATTCCTCCATTCCTGCCAGGCAGGGTGGAGAGTCCTGGGGTGGGGCGCCTCCTGCCGCCCCAGAGTCGGGTGGGGGTCCTGCCAGTATATCTCCACTGACTTCTCACCCTCGGGGTTTGGAGGAGGGAACTCTGGCCTCCCTTGACCCCGCGCTCTGACTCACACTGGCTTTGGAGCCCACCCAGAATGACTTTCCCAGGCTGGGCCCGCCCCCACTATTTACTCTTGGCAAATGGGACCTTCCTGTTTCTAAGAAAATGGTTTTAATTGGTAATTATCTCATGTCTTCAGATAGCATCTTTCATCCAGGTGCCGGCAGCACCCAGCTCGTTAAACTGAATCCTTAGAAGGTACCGGGACTTCAAACAGTGCCCCTGGGTCACTCGGGCGCCTTGCAGGCTCCCCAGAGCGTGAGCACCCGGGGTCAGCGCCAGGCGTCTCTGCCCTGCCGCGCCCCAGGGTCGGGTGACAGCCAGGGGGTGACCCTGGGTGGCTTCCCCGAGGACCTCATTGTGCCCAGCCCTGCGTGGGCTGCAGCAGGGCCAAGGCAGCCCTGCTCCCCACCCCACTCCCCTGAGGGTCCCCCGGGCCCCCGAGACTGGGGAGACCGAGGCCGACTCAACAGTACATATTTCTTCCTTTCAATTTTAATTTGTCAGACGGAGGTAGGCCCCTGAGTTAGAAGCCGGGGTGAGAGCCGTGTAGTTACTCGTTACATAGACCTACCCCTCGTCCTGCCCCTTTGCTCGCCTGCCTCAGAGGCCACAACTCTCAATTCTAGATGATTCTTTCGGAGTTCCCTCCATGGCACTAAAGAACAAGCTTGTGTCACTACCAGTTGGCCTTTCAGGGTCAAGGTTATCTAAGGACTTCCTACTAAAGGAGGTGAGCTTTCATCTCTACACACACACACACACACCCACACCATTTCCCACCCACCATCCTCCCAGTATCTCTGCGCTCCATTTCATCTAAGACGCTGACGCTTCCTTGATCTTTCCAGACCGTCTCTAAGAACAGTTACCATACAGCTGGTGTGAGTTCAAAGCTACTCTGAGTCTAGAAGAGTGGAGGATGCAAGCCTGGCCTGTGGTCAAGCCAGCATTCGTGGAAGGAATCAACGCAAATCCCAGTCCACAGCTGTCGAGAATAAAATGCCCAGTGAGTTCTGGGTCCCCTGCTTCGGGCTGGGGTACAAGCTAGTGTTGGGATGATGCAGACACAGCCAACGTTCCCCTGCAAGTCACCATCTGCAGGTACAGTGACATAACAGCTGGCATATATGCTGAGCCGGAGGACGATTAGACCACGCAGCCTTGAAATTGGGGGATCTTGTCACCAAGAGCTGTGTCTTCTGCTGTTGACCAGATAGCCCCCATTGATACGCGCCGATAATGTTCCAGCTGCAATGCTTTAATCCTCATAACAAGCTTTCCAGGTGGCGCTAGTGGTAAAGAACCCACCTGCCAAGGGAGGAGACATAAGAGATGCAAGTTCGATTCCTGGGTCAGGAAGTTCCCCTCTGGAGGCGGGCACAGTGCTCCACTCCAGTATTCTTACCTGGAGAATCCCATGGACAGAGGAGCCTGGCAGGCTAGGTCCATAGGATTGCAAAGAGTTGGACACAACTGAAGTGACTGGGCACAAACGTAACTAATTTCGTTAGCAGATGCAAATTCTCAAGTATAGGATGGATAAGCAGCAAGGTCCTACTGTGTAGCACAGGGAACTCTATTCAATATCCTGTGATAAACCATAATGGAAAAGCATATGATAAAGAATATGTATAGGTATAACTGAGTCACTTTGTTGTACAGCAGAAATTAACACAGCATTGTAAATCAACCATATTTCAGTTAACTTTAAAAAGTACAAACAATCTCAGGCTACAGGCAAAGAAACATAGAAGTCAGTGTTAGTCACTGAGTCATGTCCGACTCTTTGTGACCCCAAGGATTATAGCCCACCAGGCTCCTCTGTCCATGTGATTTTCCAGGCTAGAATACTGGAGTGGGTAGCTAGTTTCCTTCCCCAGGGGATCTTCCCAACACAGGGATCAAACTGAATCACAGGCAGATTCTTTACTGTCTGAGGCACCAGGGAGGCCCTGCTGGTAAGTGATGTGCCAGAGTTTAGAGAGATGTCAGGTCCAGTAGGACCCAAACCCAAATTCGAGCTCTAGTCTGTCTACAGCCCCCAGACCCTCAGGAGATCGTGGCTGTTCTGCCGGTCTCCCTGCAGATCAACCACAAGCCGGGGCGCTGGGGAGGGGAGGGGAGGGAACATCTTCCAAGGAGGTACTCTGCTCTTCACTGTCTTCCCCACAGGGGGTGCTCCAGCCAGTGGGGTTGGGAGCTGCCCTGTCTGAGCTCTCTTTCATGGGAGAAGGAAGTCCCATTTTCAGGCTCTTTTCCTCGGGCGGGGGAGGGAGCATGAAAAAGTGGCCCACCCCCCGCTCCCTGTCCCAGCTTCTGATTCACCTCATCCTAAGCCAGGCGGGGGTGGAAGCCGCTGGGTGCTCCGCTGGGGGCCGGGCCACTTGGCTAAGTGCTGAGCCAGGGCAGCAGGGCGTGGCCTGACATAATTATAGCTCATTCTGTTGCCTCTGGCCCGGCTCACAGGAGAGGGTGTGAGGAGGCCCCCAGGCAGCAGAAAGCACACATTAGTACAGCAAATTGGCCTGTTTGGCAGCCTCCAGGCCCCTGGGAGGGGCCCAAGTCCAAGCATCCCCTATGCCACCAGCTGCTGCCAGGATGCCCTGCATCTTGAAGAGTGTTAAAATGTGATAGTCACTCAGTCGTATCTGACTCTTTGCGACCCCATGGACTGTAGTCTGCCAGGCTCCTCTGTCTGTGGGACCCTCCAGGCAAGAATACTGGAGTGGGTTGCCATTGCTTTCTCCAGGGGATCTTCCCCACCCAGGGACCAAATACTGGTCTCCTGCATTGCCGGCAGATTCTGTAGCATCTGAGCCACCACGGAAGCCTACATCTTAAAGAGGGGAGCACCCATCTGGACCTCCCCAGCTCGGCGCCCAGGTATCCCTTCCGGGATGGGGAAAAAGTCTTCCAGTGGCATTCGAGTCAGCCCTTCTCTGCCCCAGGCCTCAGTTTTCTCAGCTGTCTGATGGGATGAGGCCTGTGGTTTGTGAACCAGGGGACTGATCCCCACCATTCACCACTCGTCCCCCTCACCCTTTCCCGGCCCAGACTCCAAACCCGTGCATGGTTAAACCTTCAGATGTTTCCAGTGCTAGACATCCAGCCACCCCCAAACTTATTCCTAGAAATTATGGAGACAAGCCTTCCTTGTTACTATGCCTTTTCTGAATTTCTGACCCATAGAAACTGTGAACACACCACTGTGATCGGAGTGATTCTTTACATAGCACTAGCTAATAATTCACGGGGAAGGTAATGGCACCCCACTCCAGTACTCTTGCCTGGAAAATCCCATGGATGGAGGAGCCTGGAAGGCTGCAGTCCATGGGGTCGCTGAGGGCCGGACACAACTGAGCGACTTCACTTTCACTTTTCACTTTCATGCATTGGAGAAGGAAATGGCAGCCCACTCCAGTGTTCTTGCCTGGAGAATCTCAGGGACGGGGGAGCCTGATGGACTGCCGTCTATGGGGTCGCACAGAGTCAGACACGACTGAAGCGACTTAGCAGCAGCAGCAGCTAATAATTCAAATGGTGGAATTAAAATGGGATAATGGAAAGTTCTTTCCAAGGCACTGAACCTGGGGAAGGCCTATAAGACTGACTGCAAATACCAGGGGGAAGAAAGATAGAGGCCGGAGAACTGAGGCATGATTCCCATTGAGAGGGTACAGGCCATGCATGGCCAAGCTGATAAATTGCCACAATCATGCAACCCACCAGCTAATGCTGTTCCTCTCCAGCTAAGAGTTTCTAGCCCCTCAGCTACAATTCAGGTGGCTCTTCTCCAAAAATCCCTCCCCGCAAAGTGCAGTACTAGGACCAAACCTAAATCATCTATTGTTTGTGTAGATCAGCAGAAGGTACACTGTCATCTCTCTGGCTTGAGGACCCAGACCTCTGTTAACGCACTCAAGAGGACAGAGTTCTGTCTAGTCAAAGGTAGGGTTTTTCCAGTAGTCATGTACAGATGTGAGAGTTGGACCATAAAGACGGCTGAGCACAGAAGAATGGATGCTTTTGAACTGTGGAGAAGACTCTTGAGAGTCCCTTGGACTGCAAGGAGAGCCAACCAGTCAATCTAACGAAATCTGTTCTGAATATTCATTGGAAGGACTGATGCTGAAGCTGAAGCTCCAGTTACTTTGTCCACCTGATGTGAAGAGCTGACTCACTGAAAAAAAAAAAAAAAAGAACCTGATGCTGGAAAAGACTGAGGGCAAGAGGAAAAGGGGACGACAGAGGATGAGATGGTCGGGTGGCATCATTGACTCAAGGGACATGAGTTTGAGCAAACTCCAGGCGATGGTGGAGGACAAGGAAGCCTGGCGTGCTGTAGCTCATGGGGTTGCAAAGAGTCAGACACAACTTAGCAACTGAATAACAACAACAAAGAAGAGTTGCACTTTTACACCCACGTGTCTGAATTGAACTGACTGTGGGCGACAATCCCTGGGTTGCTCCTATGCTGCTCTCAGTTCAGTTCAGTTCAGTCGCTCAGTCGTGTCCGACTCTTTGCGACCCCATGAATTGCAGCATGCCAGGCCTCCCTGTCCATCACCAACTCCCAGAGTTCACTCAAACTCATGTCCATCAAGTCAGTGACCATCCAGCCATCTCATTCTCTGTTGTCCTCTTCTCCTCCTGCCCCTAATCCCTCCCAGCATCAGAGTCTTTTCCAGTGAGTCAACTCTTCGCATGAGGTGGCCAAAGTACTGGAGTTTCAGCTTCATCATCATTCCCTCCAAAGAAATCCCAGGGCTGATCTCCTTCAGAATGGACTGGTTGGATCTCCTTGCAGTCCAAGGGACTCTCAAGAGTCTTCTCCAACACCACAGTTCAAAAGCATCAATTCTTTGGCACCCAGCTTTCTTCACAGTCCAACTCTCACATCCATACATGACCACAGGAAAAACCATAGCCTTGACTAGACGGACCTTGGTTGGCAAAGTAATGTCTCTGCTTTTCAATATGCTATCTAGGTTGGTCATAACTTTTCTTCCAAGAAGTAAGTGTCTTCTAATTTCATGGCTGCAATCATCATCTGCAGTGATTCTGGAGCCCAAAAAAATAAAGTCTGACACTGTTTCCACTGTTACCCCATCTATTTCCCATGAAGTGATGGGACCAGATGCCATGATCTTCGTTTTCTGAATGTTGAGCTTTAAGCCAACTTTTTCACTCTCCTCTTTNTCTAGGTTGGTCATAAGTTTTCTTCCAAGGAGTAAGCATCTTTTAATTTCATGGCTGCAATCACCATCTGCAGTGATTTTGGAGCCCCCCAAAATAAAATCTGACACTGTTTCCACTGTTTCTCCATCTATTTCCCATGGAGTGATGGGACCGCATGCCATGATCTTTGTTTTCTAAATGTTGAGCTTTAAGCCAACTTTTTCACTCTCCTCTTTCACTTTCATCAAGACGCTTTTTAGTTCCTTTTCACTTTCTGCCATAAGGGTGGCAGCTTCTGCATATCTGAGGTTATTGATATTTCTCCCAGCAGTCTTGATTCCAGCTTGTGCTTCTTCCAGCCCAGCATTTCTCATGATGTACGCTACTGAGTTTGCCTACACATCAAAAATGACTTGGTTTTCTTTGGATCATCTGTCAAGAATTACATTTCTCAGAGTTTTAAACAGATACAAAAGTGAAATCAAATGTACCAGCATCACTCAGAAGTATTCATTTAGATTAAAAAGTCCTCCATTACCTATTTTCTTTCAAGAATTTTGTACTATCCTTTTAAATTGGATTTGGGGACTTCTCTGGTATCTCAGTAGTTAAGAATCCACCTGCCAGTACAGGGGATACAGGTTTAATCCTGGTGCAGTGGGATCCCACATGCCTCAGAGCAATTAATAAGGCCATGTGCCACAACTAATGAGTCCATGCTCTAGAGCCCACATACTGCTGCTGAACCCTGTTTACTCTAAAGCTCATGCTCCACAACAAGGGAAGCCACTGCAGTGAGAAGCCTGCACACTGCCACTGGAGAATAGACCTGACTCACCACAACTAGAAGCAGCACTCAAAGCAACAAAGACACAGCACGGCCTAAAATAATTTTTTTTTTAATTTGGAGGTTGTTTTTGTTTTAAGAGGAGATAGAAAACCTGTGTATAAACTCTACCCAGGTACTTTTTTTTCTTTTTTTTATTCATTTAAAAGTTGGCATACAAAATTAAGTTTCAAGTGTTCAACATAGCAATTTACAATTTTAAAGGTAATATACCATTTATAGCTACTGTAAAACATTGGCTGTGCCTTTTAGTTGTTAAGAACTCATATTTTTTGTGTGTTAATCCCTTATAATTTGCAAATATTTTCTCCCACTTATTAATTAGGTTGTCTTGTCATTTTGTTGATGGTTATCTTTGTTATATAAATGTTTTCTTTTAAATTAGTTTATATAATGGCTTTTTGCTTTTATTTATTTTAGTTAGGAGACAAATCCAAAATATTGTGTGATTTATGTCTAGAGTGTTCCACCTATTTTCTTTTGGGAGTTTTACGGTTTCCAGCTTGTGTGGTCTAGCATGTGATGTTATCTGGAGAATGTTCTAGTTAAAAAGAAAGAGTATATAAGTAGGTAACGGAGAAGGCAATAGCAAGCCACTCCAGTACTCTTGCCTAGAAAATCCCATGGATGGAGGAGCCTGGTAGGCTGCAGTCCATGGGGTCGCTGGAAGTCGGATGCGACTGAGCGACTTCACTTCTTTTCGCTTTCACACAATGGAGAAGGAAATGGCAACCCACTCCAGTGTTCTTGCCTGGAGAATCCCAGGGACGGGGGAGCCTGTTGGGCTCCTGTCTATGGGGTCGCACAGAGTCGGACACGACTGAAGCGACTTAGCAGCAGCAGCAGCAGCATAAGTAGGTAAAGAGTTTCCTGCAATACAGGAGATGCAGGTTCAATCCATGGGTTGGGAAGATCCATCCCATTTAGGAGGAAAATAGCAACTCACTCCAGTATTCTTTCCCAAAAACTCCCAAGGACAGAGGAGCCTGGCAATCTATAGGATACTGGCAATCTCCAAGGATTGAAAAGCATCTGACACAACTGAGCGACTATGCATATATGATATATATATATATATATAAGTCCACAAGGCTTAATGTATTACATAAGGGCAGTGTTTCCTTACTAACTTGCTTTCTGGATATAGTGTCCACTGATGTAGGTGAAGTATTAAAATCTGCTAATCTTACAGTGTTACTGTTAATTTCCCTTTTCGGGTCTATTAGTATTTGCTTTATTTATTGAGGTGCTCCTATGTATGTTCATATATATGCATGCATATATATTTGTTGTTTCTTGGATTAATCCCTTGACCATGTATGATATAATGAATATCCTCATTTATCTCATAAAACAATCTGTGTTTTAAAATCTACTTTGTTTTATATAAGTATTCCTACCCTAGCTTTCCTTTGATTTCTGTTTGTGTAGAATACCATTTCCATCCCCTCAGTTTTCCATATATAGATGTCTTTAAATTTGAAATCAGTCTGTTGTAGGCAGTCTATAGATAAACCCTATTTTCATGTCAGTTCAGCTATACCTCTCTTTTATATGGAGGATTTGCCCCGTTTACATTTTAAGTAATCAGTTCCAGTTCAGTCACTGAGTTGTGCCCGACTCCTTGCGACCCCATGAACCACACCACGCCAGGCCTCCCTGTCCATCACCAAATCGCAGAGTCCACCCAAACCTATAGCGTTGTATCAGTAGTACCATCCAACCATCACATCCTCTGTCATCCCCTTCTCCTCCTGCCCTCAATCTTTCCCAGCATCAGGATCTTTTCCAATGAGTCAGCTCTTTGCATCAGATGGCCAGAGTATTGGAGTTTCAGCTTCAACATCAGTCCTTCCAATGAACACCAAGGACTGATCTCCTTTAGGATGGACTGGTTGGATCTCCTTGCAGTCCAAGAGACTCTCAAGAGTCTTCACCAACACCTCAGTTAAAAAGCATCAATTCTTTGGCCCTCAGCTTTCTTTATAGTCCAACTTTCACATCCAACAAGACTACTGGAAAAGCCATAGCCTTGACTAGACAGACCTTGATTGGAAAAGTAATGTCTCTGCTTTTAAATATGCAACCTATGTTGGTCATAACTTTCCTTCTTTTAATTTCATGGGTTCAGTGACCATCCACAGTGATTTTCGAACCCAGAAAAATAAAGTTGGCTGCTGTTTCCATGTTGCACATCTGTTTGACACGAAGTGATAAGACCAGATGCCATGATCTTAGTTTTCTGAATGTTGAGCTTTAAGCCACCTTTTTCACTGTCCTCTTTCACTTTGATCAAGAGGCTCTTTAGTTCTTTTTCACTTTGTGCGATAAGGGTGTTGTCATCTTCATATCTGAGCTTATTCATATTTCTCTGGGCAATCTTGATTCTATCTTGTACTTCTTCAGCCTAGTGTTTCTCATGATGTACTCTGGATATAAGTTAAATAACAGGGTGACAATATACAGCCTTGACATACTCCTTTTCTTCTTTGGAACCACTCTGTTCCATGTCCAGTTGTAACTGTTGCTTCCTGACCTGCATACCTCTTGAGGTATCTCAAGAGGCAGATCAGGTGGTCTGGTATTCCCATCCCTTGAAGAATGTTCCACAGTTTATTGTGATCCACATGTCAAAGGCTTTGGCATAGTCAATAAAGCAGAAATAGATGTCTTTCTGGAACTCTTGGTTTTTCGATGATCCAGCGGATGTTGGCAATTTGATTTCTAGTTCCTCTGCCTTTTCTAAAACCAGCTTGAACATCTGAAAGGTCACAGTTCACGTATTGCTGAAGCCTGGCTTGGAGGATTTTGAGCATCACTTTACTAGCATGTGAGATGAGTGCAATTGTGTGGTAGTTTGAGCATTGTTTGGCATTTCCTTTTGGGGGGATTGAAATGAAAACTGACCTTTTCCAGTCCTGTGGCCACTGCTGAGTTTTCCAAATTTGCTGGCATATTGAGTGCACTTTCACAGCATCATCATTTAGGATTTGAAATAGCTCAACTGGAATTCCATCACCTCCACTGGCTTCCTAAGGCCCACTTGACTTCACATTCCAGGATGTCTGGTTCTAGATGAGTGTGAGTGATCACACCTTCATGATTATCTGGGTTGTGAAGATATATTTATACAGTTGTTCTGTGTATTTTTGCCACCTCATAATTGCTTCTGTCAGGTACCTTAATTGAGCCCATCTTTGCATGACATATTCCCTTGGTATCTCTAATTTTCTTGAAGAGATAGCCAGTCTTTCCCATTCTATTGTTATCCTCTTGTTTCTTTGCATTGATCTCTCAGAAAGGCTTTCTTATCTCTCCTTGCTATTCTTTGCAACTCTGCATTCAAATGAGAATATCTTTCCTTTTCCCGTTTGCTTTTCATTTCCCTTCTTTTCACAGCTATTTGTAAGACCTCCTCAGACAGTCATTTTGCTTTCTTGTATTTCTTTTTCTTGGCAATGGCCTTGATCCCTGTCTCCTGTACTGTGTCACCAACCTCCGTCCATAGATCATCAGGTACTCTCTCTATCAGATCTAGTCCCTTATATCTATTTCTCACTTCCACTGTATAGTCATAGGGATTTGATTTAGGTCATACCTGAATGGTCTAGTGATTTTCCCCACCTCTTCAATTTCAGTCTGAATTTGGCAATAAGGAGTTCATGATCTGAGCCCCAGTCAGTTCCCTGTCTTGTTTTTGCTCACTATATAGACCTCCATCTTTGGCTGCAAAGGATATAATCAATCTGATTTCGGTGTTGACCATCTGGTGGTGTCCATGTGTAGAGTCTTCTATCAGCTATTTGTAATAATCCCACTAATTCCTGCTGTTCTGGTCTATTCATTCTTGTTCAGCTTCAGATTATCGTCGGAATCTGCCTTTGTTCATTTAATTTTTCTTATCTCTTACAGTTTGTTACTGGGCCAATATGTTTCCTATTTTGATTCATTTTTCAATTCTATAATTTACATTTAGCCTTTTGTTGAAATTTTCTGTTATTTGAAAAGATTTGTAAGTGATTTTGAAATACTTATATGGTAGCTTATTTAAATTTTGGTACATCAAGCATTTAGTTCATCTTGGTATTAATATCCATTGACTAACATTTCATCCATTTTCTGATAAATTAGCATATTTGTAAGAGAAGATTTTTCTATTACATACTAGAATTTGGATATTATGAGATTCTGGATTCTCTTTAATCTTTTTTTAGACCATCAACCTATTGAGCTGAAGCCTGAGTTTTCTCACCTATCTCTACCTCTATCACTTTTGATAATTATTTTTGCCTTATAATATGCCTTTCTTTCATTGATTGTTTAAATGTTTCCTTATTTTCTGGCATCATAAGATGTTCCAGTTTCATCTTATATTTTCCTTACAAATATTCTACTCCTGATCAGCCATTTCTCCAGTGAATTCTGTAAGCCTCATTACAGAATGACATTTAGAAGCCAGTATTTTGGCTCAAGTGCATTCATTTCTCCTAAGGTGTTATTTCTTTTAGACCCTCTTCAGTAAATAGGTGCCCCCCCCCAAAAAAAAAAAAAAAAACTGGTTTAAATTACCTGTGACTTATTTTTTCCAGTCTGGTATCTATATAAAGTAGTTTCAAATTGTATCCTATATTAGAAGTATAGTTGAGTCATCTTTGTTCACAGTTCTTTTTAACTTAAGCTTTATGGTATGTAAACTATTTACCAAGGTTAATTAGGATATTTTTTTCCCCTTCTACCCAACCCCCATCCACTCAGTGGGCTTGTTATTCATTTAGGTTCTTGTGTTATTATTTGTCTTCTGTTTCGTGTACTGTAATTTTACAGTAGGGATATGTTATATATAGGAACGATACTTCTAAGAATCATTGCATGACAGGGTCAGAAAAGTGTCACTCTCTATTCACTAATTTTTTCACTTTTCTTCTCAGCTGTCCCTGAATTAAAAAGATCCCTTTAGTCTTTAGTTTATTCTTGTTACATTTTTCTTTGCACGATTGAGCAGACAGATGTACTTTCTTTCATCTTCTTCCTTATATATAATGTAGCCTTGCTCATGTAACACTGTATAAATTGTATAATGGAAATCACTCCAAGTCAGCTATTTGGGGGTTTTATTATTTTTTAAAAACTGGACATTACTCCATTGTGTGGAAGTAACTTTTTTTGTTTTTCTTTTTTTATTGGCTGCACTAGGTCTTAGTTGTGGCATGCAGGGATATTTAGTTGCAGCATGCAGGTTCTTAGGCATACAGGATCTAAATCACACAGCAGTGAATGAACTTGTCGGGGGCAGGATCTGCAATGGGAGTATGAGTCTTAGCCACTGGTGAAACAAGCATGTCCCAAGACTCTAGGCTTTAGACTATTTTAAATTTGTATTTGTATAAAGCATCCCTGGAAACTTCCAATTTGGTGAATACATAGAATTTTAGGTACAGTTTTATACCCAGAGAACATGGTATCTCCAAGCCTCTTTCCATAGGCCTTATGCATCTCCTCCATCCAACTATTCCTGAACTATATAGTCTATATAGTAATTGCAAACACTCTTGGCATTGCAAGCCAAGCAAGGATGTCTTACCTTTTAGTGCAAGATAAGTAAAGGCCACCCATCTGGTGGAACACTTTAACCTGAAACAGGAAATTTCGATGAGGTAGGGTTTTGCTAGTGCAAATAGTACTGTCTAACTGAAAGTCAGTTTATTGAGTAAAGGTAAAAATAGCATTAGAAAGCTGCAGCCTTCTTTCCAATGAAAATGTGGAAAAGATGAATCTTCAGCATATTAAGAAACCTGAGATGCTGGATGAGGAATTGCAGGCCAGCTTAAATGGTTTGTCCAAAATACAGATGAGAGCAGAGAAACCAGCAAGTACTAAGAAAACTGTGAACTATTGTAGAAATTACCAATTTTGAGAAGAGAAAAAATGTACCCACCCCCTCAATTTCACCCTTGGTCCATAGTACAATTTTACTAGATTTTATGAAACATCTCTGACACGTACATGACAGAGCTTTTTTAAATTGTACCATCATTGAAGAGCTTTCACCCACTGCTGACCAAATCTCATAGTGCCTTCACCAACCCTTCACAGAGAGTGATAGCAAGTTGCATCTGGATACTATGCTGCCCAAAACGGGGCACCTAGCATGGCTTTAGATATTAGTGGTTGTTCAGTCATCCAGTCCAACTTTTGGCCACCCTATGGACTGCACCATGCCAGGCTTCCCTGTCCTTCACTACCTCCTGGAATATACTGAAACTCATGTCAGTTGTATTCATGATGCTGTTCAACCATGTTATCCTGTGTCATCTGCCTCTCCTCCTGCCCTCAGACTTTCCCAGCATCAGGGTCTTTTCAAATGAGTCAGTTCTTCACATCAGGCAGCCAGAGTTTCAGCTTTAACATCAGTCCTTCCAGTGAACACCCAGGACTGATCTCCTTTAGGATGGACTAGTTGGATCTCCTTGCATTTCAAGGGACACTCAAGAGCCTTCTCCAGCACCACAGTTCGAAAGTATAAATTCTTTGGTTGTCAGCTTTCTTAAAACATTTCTTACATCTTCTCCATTCTTTTTTGGGATCCTAGATCATCTTCACTATCATCACTTTGAATTCTTTTTCTGGAACATTGCCTATCTCCATTCAGTTGTCTTTCTGGGAAAGTGTAACCTCTTTTCCATCCTGTGTAACTTTTTGTAATAGGGTTTTTGTTCTAGAACTGTGGTATTGTGGTTGTTCATCCTCATCCTGTCTGCCCTCAGGTGGATAAAGCTAAGAGGCTTCTGTAAGTTTTCTGGTGGGAGGAACTGGCAGTGGGAAAAAAACTGGATCTTGCTCTGAGCATAGGCCTGTGCTCAGTAGAACTTTAGTCCAGTAATCTGTGATGGATGGTGTGCCCCTTCCCTGTTAGTCCTTTGGCCTGAGGTGACCCAGCATTGAGGTCTACAGGCTCTGTGGTAGGGTTAAAGGCAAGTTCCAAGAGGACTTATGCCAAGATGCATCTTCCAGGACTACTGTAGCCCTGTGGTGATGCCCAGCCAACTCATGCCTCCAAAGGAGATACTCAGATACTTGAATCAAATCCCAGATTTTATGGGAATTCCTAGTCTCTCTGTCAGATCCTCAGACTAGGAAGCCTGACATTAGACTCAGAACTTTAACAACAGTGGGAGAACTTGTTTGGTTTTATTGTTCTCTAGTACTCTTGCCTGGAAAACCCCATGGACGGAGTAGCCTGGAGAGCTGCAGTCCATGGGATCACTGAGGGTTGGATACAACTGAGCGACTTCACTTTCACTCTTCACTTTCATGCATTGGAGAAGGAAATGTCAACCCACTCCAGTACTCTTGCCTGGAGAATCCCAGGGATGGAGGAGCCTGGTGGGCTGCCATCTATGGGATTGCACAGAGTCGGAAACGACTGAAGTGACTTAGCAGCAGCAGGGTGTAGGTCATCCACCCAACAGGTATGTGATTTGATTTTATCGTGATTGCTCCCCGTTCTACCATTTTGTTGCAGCTTTTTTTTTTTTTTTTTTGTCTTTGAAATGTGTGTATCTTTATTCATTGGGTGCCAGCATCCTATTGTAGGTGGTTCAAAGCTAGTTGCAGTTTTGGACAATGATCAGTTTTAAAAGTGTATCACATAAAAGTCAATTACCAGAAAGATAGGAGCGAAATGATCAAAAGCAATATTGAAAGTTGTTCATTCGCTAAGTCATTTCCAACCCCAGGTGCTGCATTATGCCTCACTTCCCTATTTGTTGTTCACTATCTCCTGGGGTTTGCTCAGATTCCTGTCCATTGAGTCAGTGATGCCATCCAACCATCTTATCCTCTGTCTTCCCCATCTTTTTCCCGCAGTCTTTCCCAGCATCACGGTCTTTTCCAAGAGTCAGCTCTTTACATCATGCCTATCCTTGTATAAAATGTTGCCTTGGTGTCTTCAGTTTTCTTGAGATATGTAGTGTTTCACACTATTATTTTTCTTTCTTTCTTTTTTTTTTTTTTTGCCTTGTCTGGTTTTTTTTTTTTGTTCGTTTGTTTGGCCTTTTTCACTTAAGTCTTTTTTGTCTCCTAGCTGCTATTTGCGTTCAACACTGCATTCAGTTGGGATATAGTTCCCTTTCTCTTTTGCTTTTCACGGCTCTTCTTTTCTCAGCTATTTGTAAGCCTTCCTCAGACAACAATTTTGCATTCTTGTGTTTCTTTTTGTTTGAAATTTTTTTTGGTAACTGCCTCCTGTACAGTGTTATGAACCTCTGACCACAGTTCTCCAGGCACTCTGTCTACCTGATCTAATCCCTTTAGTCTATTAGTCACCTCTAGTGTGTAAACATAAAGGATTTGATTTAGGTCATATCTGAATGGCCTACTGATTTTTCCTCCTTTCTTGAATTTAAGCCTGAATTTTGCAATAAGGATCTGATGATCTGAATCACAGACAACTCCAGGACTTGATTTTGCTGACTGTTTTGAGCTTCTCTGTCTTCAACTGCAAAGAAAATAATCAGTCTGATTTCAGTGTTGGCCATATGGTGATGTCCATGTATAGAGTCATCTCTTGTGTTGTTGGAAGAGAGTGTTTGTTACGACCACTGCATTCTCTTGGCAGAACCCTGTTAGTGTTTTGCACTCCAAGGCCAAACTTCCTGTTACTCTAGCTATCTCTTGACTTCTTTTATTGGTATTGAAACTAGAAGGTCTTATAGATCCTCAAAGAACCATTAAACTTCAACTTCTTTAACATTAGTGATTGGGGCATACATAGATTACTGTGATGTTGAGTAGTTTGCCTTGGAAATGAACCAAGATCATTCTCTTTTACCAGATTGCACCCAAGTACGGCATTTTGGACTCTTATTCACTATGTGAGCTATTCCCTTTATTCCAAGGGATTCTTGCCCAAAATAGTAGATATAATGGTCATCTGAATTAAATTCACCCATTCCTGTTCATTTTATATCCGTGATGTTGATGTTCACTCTTGCCATCTTCTTCTGAACCATGACCTATTTACCTTGATTCATTGGCCTAACATTCCAGGTTCCTATGTAACACTGTTCTTTACAATATAATACTTTCATTACCAGAAACATCCACAACTGAGCATAGTTTCTGTTTGGCCTAGGCACGTCATATTTTCTGGAGCTGTTTCTCCACTCTTCCTCAGTAGCATCTTGGACACTTACTGACCTGGGGGGCTCATCTTCTAGTGTTGTATCTTTTTGCCTTTTCATACTATTCATGTTCATGTGGTTCTTGTGGCAAGAATACTGAAGTGGTTTGTAATTTCCTTCTCCAATGGATGACATTTTGTTAGAACTCTCCACTGTGACATGTTGATCTTGTACAACATGGCTCATACCCTTCACTGAGTCATTCTACTAAATTTTAAATGAGTTAAAAGATATGTGTTCAAAGAAAAACTCATGCACTGAAACTAACACAACATTGTAAATCAACTCTATGCTAATAAAAATTCTTAAATTTCCACCAAACCAGCATAACTATAAATTAACAATGTTCAAACAACTTTTCAAAACCTGCAAATGAATGTTGATAGCAGCATTATTCATAATTGCTCAAAACTGGGAGTAATGAAATAACCTTCAGTGGGGACATGGATACACTTAATGGTATGGTACATCCATTCAATGGAGTATTGTTCAGTGATTGGAAGAAATGAGCCACAAAGACACAAAAAGACATGTTCCAACCGTAAATTAGATAACTAAGTTAAGTCAGTATGAAAGGTCTATAGACTATGATTCCAACTCTTAAGATAGTCTTTTAAAAAGCAAAAATATGAGAGTAAAAGATCATATGTTGTGAAAATAAAATGGAGAAGGAATGAATAGGTAAACTACAGATAGTCAAATTTCTGAATAAGATTGTAATAGTAAATGCATGTTGCACATGTTTTCCTTTAATTGAAGTTACTTAGAAAAATAACAGGCTTGAATGGTTTTTTGTTGAAGTTTTATGAGCATTTTCAGGCTTTTGTTGCCAAAGTGATGTTCAGTAAGATAAGGGGAGAGTTTTCTACAACAAGCCCTCTACTGCATACAGACATGTTAAGAAAAAAAAGAAGGTGCACTCCTTAAAGATGTTAAATTATAGGTCCATATACCCTCCTGAGCATGCTCCTAAAAATATAGTACAGATGACCCCTACTGTGCCTGATGAAGAGTAAGACTGAAATTCTCTCTCTGTTCGCCTATGGTCAGACTGTTTATAGAAGATCCTGCCACTTGTTTTGAGGATCCAGTTGACTGTGATAGAAAAAGCTGAAGGAAATACTGGTTGTGGGGACTTTGTGGGAGTGATGAGGTCTGCAGACACGAAGTGCAAGGGATTTTGGTCTCAGGATATCACAAAACAGGGTAGCTCAGAATGCATGTGTGTGGAGGGGAGAGCCAGGCTTGAGACATCTGTTCTGATGCCCAACTACCAGAGATATATTCCCTTGGCATCTGTCCAGATTAAAACTGGAACTTTGACAATCACTACCTCATTCAACCAGTCCATTCTGAAGGAGATCAGCCCTGGAATTTCTTTGGAAGGAATGATGCTAAAGCTGAAACTCCAGTTCTTTGGCCACCTCATGCAAAGAGTTGACTCATTGGAAAAGACTCTTATGCTGGGAGGGATTGGGGGCAGGAGAAGAAGGGGATGACCAAGGATGAGATAGCTGGATGGCATCACTGACTCTATGGACGTGAGTCTGAGTGAACTCCGGGAGTTGGTGATTGACAGGGAGGCCTGGCGTGCTGCGATTCATGGGTCCCAAAGAGTCGGACACGACTGAGCAACTGAGCTATTTACAACTCTAAACGTAGAAAAAAAAAAATTGGCTAGCTTCTCCCACAAATAAAAAGTCCTATGCATATGAGAATAGGACATAGGACTTAAACTTTGCCACTAATTAGGGAAAGCAGAATTAATAAGAGGCTATCATAATAATCCCTGTAAATTGAAAATCATGGAAAATTGAGTTATTTGAGTGTTAAGAGGTTATCTGAGGTATTGTTGAAAGAGAAGATGCGCGATGTCTTCTCCAGAGTTTCCAGACATATTTTTGTCTTTTCCAGACATATTTTTACACATGGTTTCTTTTAAACCAAGGACACAGAATACTTTGTGTATTCTGCAAAGATAGTTGAATCTATTTTGAAGTTTTTATGCCATTAGAAAATAGAAACACAAACCATGAGGAGAAACTACTTCACAGCTGATCCACACTGTCATGTGGTCCTAAAGGACACTCCCACTGAATCTAGAAGCCAAATGAAGTCATCACAGCCAACCAAAGACAGATGAGAAGGGAATGCAAAACTCGGGAAATCCGTGTGTCCAACCAACTGTACCACAACCAGGCCTCCCTGTCTGTCACCAACTCCTGGAGCTTACCCAAATTAATGTCCGTTGAGTTGGTGATGTCAGCCAACCATCCCATCCTCTGTCCTCCCCTTCTCCTCCCACCTTCAATCTTTCCAGCATTAGGGTCTTTTCAAATGAGTCAGTTCTTCACATCAGGGTGGCCAAAGTATTGAAGTTTCAGCTTCATCATCAGTTCTTCCAATGAATATTCAAGACTGATTTCCTTTAGGATGGACTGGTTGGATCTCCTTGCAGTCCAAGGGACTCTCTCAAGAGTCTTTTCCAACACCATAATTCAAAAGCATCAATTTTCAGTGCTCAGCTTTCTTTTGAGTCCAACTCTCGCATTCATACATGACTACTGGAAAAACCATAGCCTTGACTAGGTGGACCTTGGTTGGAAAAGTAATGTCTCTGCTTTGTAATATGCTGTCTAGGTAGGTCATAACTTTGCTTTCAAGGAGTAAAAGTCTTTTAATTTCATGGCTGCAGTCACCATCTGCAATGCTTTTGTAGCACCCAAATTAAAGTCAGCCACTGTTTCCACTGTTGCCCCAACTATTTGCCATGAAGTGAGGGGACCGGATACCATGATCTTTGTTTTCTTTTTTACATTTTTATTTTAATTGGAGGCTAATTACTTTATAATATTGTGGTGAGTTTTGCCATATATTCACATGAATCAGCCATGGGTGTACATGTGTTCCCCATCCTGAGCCACCCTCTTACCTCCCTACCCATCCCATCCCTCAGGGTCATCCCAGTGCACCAGCCCTGATCACACTGCCTCATGCATTGAACCTGGACTGGCAATCTATTTCATATATGATAATATACATGTTTCGATGCTATTCTCTCAAATCATCCCACCCTCACCTCCCACAGAGTCCAAAGTCTGTTCTTTACATTTGTGTCTCTTTTGCTGTCTCTCTCATATAGGGTCATCATTAGCATCTTCATAAATGCCATATAATTGTGTTAATGTATTGGTGTTTTTCTTTCTGAGTTACTTCACTCTCTGTAGTAGGCTCTAGTTTCTGATTCAAATGCATTCTTTTTAATAGCTGAGTAATAGTCCATCCTAGAGGAGATCAGTCCTGGGTGTTCATTGGAAGGACTGATGTTGAAGCTGAAATTCCAATACCTTGGCCCCCTGCTGCGAAGAGCTGACTCATTTGAAAAGACCCTGATGCTGGGAAAGATTGAGGGCAGGAGGAGTAGGGGATGACAGAGGATGAGATGGTTGGATGGCATCACCGACTAGATTGACATGGGTTTGGGTGGACTCTGGGAGTTGTTGATGGACAGGGAGACCTGGCATGCTGCAATTCATGGGGTCACAAAGAGTCAGACATGACTGAGTGACTGAACTTTACTGAACATGAAAGAATAAAGTCAAAAAGAAATGAGTATACAAAAGCAAATTGACCCAGAGAGATTATATGGGGAGGGTGGTGGGAGGGGGGTTCAGGATTGGGAACTCATGTCCACCCATGGCGGATTCATGTCAATGTATGGCAAAACCAATACAGTGTTGTAAAGTTAAAGAAAAGAAATGAAAGGTCTAGATAACTGGATTAATAAAAGGTAATAAGTTTGCCTTACTCCTCTAGAATGACTCTTTCTGTATACCTTAAATTTTTTGAAAGTGAGTCAGTACGTTCTAAAGTCACAGGAGTAGATGGGTAACACTTTTAAAGTCAATGTAGGCATTTGTTACTCTTTTCTTCAAAATGTTAAGTCTAAGTTTACTGTTTTCAAAAAGAAAATGTACTTACTCTTTTCTTCAAAATGTTAAGTCTAAGTTTACTGTTTTCAGAAAAAAAATGTACTTTTACATATATACTTATTTCATCCATCAGTCTCTCAATGATCTTGACCTGCTTAGCAGTAGATCTTGACATTTTCAATTAGAGTTTAAAGAGACTACAAAGTAGAACATTTCAGGAAATATGACCACCAGTTGTATTCAGGTCTCGCATTGTCTTCATTCTTTCTCTACTTCTCTTTCTCTTCTTTTTAAATCTCATAAATATGACTTTTTTTTTTCAACTTTTTAATTGAAATATTATGGCTTTACAATGCTGTTATAGTTTCCTCTGTACAATGAGGTGAATCTATGAGTCTCCCTCCTTTCCCATACCACTCCTGTAGGTCATCACATAACACCAAGTTGAGCTCCTTGTGTTATATAGCAGCTTCCCAGTAGTTATCTGTTTTACATATGGTAGTGTGTATATGTCAATGCTGCTCTCCCAATTTGTCCCAACTTCTTCCCTTCTCACTGTGTCCACAAATCCATTCTCAATGTTTATGTCTCTATTCCTATCCTGCAAATAGGTTCATCAGTGCCATTTTTCTCGATTCTGTATATATGTGTTAATATACAATTTTTATTTTTCTTTTCTGACTTACTTCACTATAACAGGCTCTAGGTTCATCCATCTGACTATAAATAACTCAGTTTTATTCCATTTCATAGCTGAGTAATATTCCATTGTATATACGTACCACATCTTCTTTACCCATTCACCTGTTGATGGACATCTAGGTTGCTTCCATGTTCTGGTCATTATAAATAATTATGCAATGAATATTGGGGTCCATGTGTGCTTTTTAAATTATGGTTTCCTCAGGGTATATGCCCATTGTGAGATTGCTGGGTCATATGGAAGTTTGTAGTTTTTTAAGGAACATCCATACTGTTCTCCACAGTGGCTGTGTCAGTTTACTTTCCCACCAACACCAAAAGAGGGTTACCTCTTCTCCACATCCTCCCCAGCATTTATTGTTTGTAGATTTTCTGATGATGGCCAATCTATTAGATTTGAATTTCTCTAATAATGAGTTATGTTGAGCCTCTTTTCATGTGCCTCTTGGCCATCTGTATGTCTTCTTTGGAGAGAGGTACATTAGTCTTCCGCCCATTGTTTGACTTTTTTTAAATATTGAGCTTCTTGAACTGTGTGTATATTTTTGAGATTAATCATTTGTCTATTGTTTATTTGGAAATATTTTCTCTGATTCTGATGGTTTTCTTTTAGCCTTATTTATGGTTTCTTTTGCTATGCAAAGCTTTTAAGTTTAAACAGGTCTCATTAAAGAAATTTTTTTTAATTTTCATTACTCTATGAGGTGTGGTGATCTATGTCAAATAGTGTTTTTGTATGTTCCTTGCTGTGATCTATGTCAAAGAATGCTTTTCTTGTTTTACTGTATGAAGTTTTACAGTGTCCAGTTAGGTCTTCTATTCATTTTGAGTTTGTATATGGTGTTAGGTAGTGTTCTAATTTCATTATTTTACATGAAGTTGTCCAGATTTCCCAGCACCATTTATTGAAGAGGCTGTCTTTTCTCCACTGTATGTTCTTGCCTCTTTTGTCCAAGATAAGGTGCCCATAGGTATGTGGTTTTATCTCTGGGCTTTCTATCTTGTTCCATTGGTCTGTATTTCTGTTTTTGTGGAAGTACTGTACTGTCTTGATGATTGTAGCATTTTAGTATAGTCTGAAGTCAGGAATCCTGGTTCCTCTAGTTCCATGATTTACTTTTTCATGATCACTTTGGTTATGTGAGGTATTTTGGATTTCCAGAAAACCTGTAAAATTTTTTGTTCTAGTTCTGTGAAAAATGCCTTTGGTAATTTGGTAGGAATTACCTTGAACCTGAAGATTGCTTTGGGTAGTATATTCATTTTCACTGTATGGGTTCTTCCAACCCAAGAACATGGTATATCTCTCCATCTCTTTGTGTCCTCTTTGATTTCTTTCATCAATGCTTTATCATTTTCTGATTATAGGTATTTTGCTTCAGTAAGTAGGTTTATTCACAGATAACTTATTCTATTTGTTGTGCTAATAAAGTTTAATTTACCAAGTTAAGTTTTTAAATTTCTTTTTCTGTTTTGTTGTTAGTTTATTAAAATGTAAGAGATTTCTGTGCATTAATTTTGTATCCTGCAACTTTACTACACTGATTAAGTCCAATAGTTTTCTGGTGGCCTTTTTTAGATTTTCTACATATAGTAATGTATAATCTGCAAACAGTGACACATATTTTTCAAATTTGTATTCCTTTTCATTCTTTTTCTTCTCTGATTTGTGTGGCTAGGACTTCCAAAACAAAGTTGAATGATAGTGGTGAGAGTGGACATCCTTTTGTCTTATTCCTGATCTTAGAGGAAATGCTTTCAGTTTTTCACCATTGAGAAAAATATTTGCTGTGGGTTTGTCATATGTGGACTTTATTATGTTGAGGTATGAGGCTTTTTCTTCATCTGTTGAGATGATCATGTGGTTTTTATTCTTTGTTAATATAAGATATTGCATTGATTGACTAACCTATATTGAGGACTTCCTTTTTAGCTCAGCTGGTAAAGAATCTGCCTGCAATGCGGGAGACCTGGGTTTGATCCCTGGGTTGGGAAGATCCCCTGGAGAAGGGAACAGCTACCCACTCCAGTATTCTGGCCTGGAGAATTCCATGGATTGAGTCGCAAAGAGTTGGAAAGGACTGACCCCAACTTTCATTTTCATTTTTACCTGTATTGAAGAATCCTTGCATCCCTGAGATATATCTCTTGATTGTGATTTCTTTTAATTGTTATTGGACTCTGTTTGCTAGTATTTTGTTAAGGATTTTTGTTTCTGTATTCATCAGAGTTATTGGTCTATAATTTTGTATGTGTGTGATGTCTTTGTCTCATTTTGACATCAAGGTTATTGTGATGTCATTGAACAAATTTGGGAGTCTTCCTTTCTGCAGGTTTTCAGATGAGTTTGAGAAGTGTAAGTGTTAACTCTTCTGTAAATGTTTGATAGAATTCACCTGTAAAGGCATCTGGTCCTGGACTTTTGTATGTTGGAATATTTTAAATTAAAGTTTCAATTTCAGTACTTGTGATTTGTCTTTTTATATTTTCTAATCCTTCCTGTTTCAGCTTCCGGTGGAAGCTTGCACTTTGCTAAGAATTTGTCCAGTTCTTCCATATTTTCTCATTTTACTAGCATATAGTTGTTTATAGTAGTTTCTTGTCTTCCTTTATATTTCTACTGTATCAGTTCTGATTTATCATTTTTTGTTTCTGATTTTGTTTATTTGAATTATATTCCTTTTTTTCTGAGGAGTCTGGCTAAAGGTTTATGAATTGTGTTTATCTTCTCCAAGAACCATTATTTGCTTCTATTGATCTTAGCTATAGTTTCCTTTATTTTTAGTTCATTAGTTTCTTCTCTCAGAGAAGGCAATTGCACCCCACTCCAGTACTCTTGCCTGGAAAATCCCATGGACGGGGGAGCCTGGTAGGCTGCAGTCCATGGGGTCGCTAAGAGTCGGGCATGACTGAGCGACTTCACTTTCGCTTTTCACTTTCATGCATTGGAGAAGGAAATGGCAACCCACTCCAGTGTTCTTGCCTGGAGAATCCCAGGGACGGTGGAGCCTGGTGGGCTGCCATCTATGGGGTCACACAGAGTCGGACACGACTGAAGCGACTTAGCAGCAGCAGCAGTTTCTTCTCTGATTTTATTATTTCATTCTACTGCTCTCGGATTTTCTTTATTCCTCCTTCTCTGGCTGCTTTAGATGTAAGATTAGAATTGTTTATTTGAGATTTTCTTGTTTCTTGAGGCAAGACTGAATTGCTATGAACTTCTCTCTTAGAACTACTTCTGCTGTGTACCATAGGTTTTGAGTCATTGTGGGGTTTGTTTTTGTTTTTTACATTCCTTCTTAGTTATTTTTAATAGCATTTTGTCACATAATTTACAGTGGCATAGGTTTATAAAAGTTATTTACAACTGATTGGTAATTTAGTCTCATCTTGGGTTTTCTTTTAAAATTGAAAATAGGGGAATTAGTTACCACTTCAAGACTAATTCAGGATACACTACTATAAAGGTACACTGATACCAGTTCTATAAACAGCAAATATGAATGTGACTTTAG
>SJYT01064016.1:220688-231902 GCA_006410635.1 Cephalophus harveyi
ATATATATATTTTATAATTTTTGTGATTGGTTTTTTGTTTAATATTGTATTTTTGAGAATCTAACCTCTACTCTAGATTTTTAATCTTTGCTTTTTTTCTATTTGTTATCCATTTAGTACCTTTACAAATCTAATTTTCAATATCCATTTTCACGTAGGGGTGTTATTACTGGCTTGAATGGTCTCTCCTCTTCTGATTCTCCCTTTCTCCCCTAGGTCACCTTTATCTCCTCCCTCCCTGTTCTCTTGTCTATTTAAATCTGTCTGGGTGTTCCAGACTGTGGAGAGCACATGGGGAATTGATTACTGGCTAGCTTGCTCTCTCCCCCTTTGACTCCCCCTCTTCTCCTTCTGATCACCTTTATCTCCCTCTTCCATCTTCTCTTCTCCATATAACTCTGTGAACTTCTTTGGGAATCCCTCACTGTGAAGAATCTTTTCACCATTTTATCATCTGTGCTGTATGGATGGAGAAGTCTTGAGGCTACTGCAAGAATATGAATGAAAGCCAGAGGCAGAAGACTTAACTCCAAAACTTGAGAGCTTCAGAGAAGTCCTGACTTCAGGGAGCACTAATAGACAAGAGTTGATCCCAAAACCTCCATACCTACACTGAAATCAAGCTCTACCCATGAGCCAACAGGCTCAAGAGCAAGACATATCATGCTAATTCTCCAGCAATGCATTAACACAGCATCAAACATTGAAATACAGGCTGTCCAAAGCCAAGCCAAACCCATAAACACCACAAAACTCACTACTGAACATTTCATTGCCCTCCAGAGAGAACAGATCTAGCTCCACCCACCAGAACACAGACACAAGGTCCTGTAACCAAAAAACCATGACAAGTCATTAGACCAACACCACTCACAGGGAGCAATCTTCACAATAAAGAGGAACCACAAACTTCAAGCCTACAGAAAGAGCACCCCTAACACAGCAATATAAACCAGATGAAAAGGTAGAGAAATATTCAGCAGGTAAAGGAACATGATAAATGCCCACCAAACCAAACAAAAGAGAAGGAGATAGGGAGTCTATCTGAAAAAGAATTCAGAATAATGACAGTAAAAAATGATTAAAAATCTTGAAAACAAAATGTAGTTACAGATAAAGAGACTAGAGACAAGGACTGAGAAGATGCAAGAAATGCTTATCAAGGACATAAAAGAAATTTAAAAAAGAGTCCATCAATAAAGAATAATGCAATAACTGAGATCAAAAGCATTCTGGAGGGAACCAACAGTAGAATAACTGAAGCAGAAGATGGGATAAGTGAGGTGGAAGATAGAATGATGGAAATAAAGCAGAGATGAAAAAAGAAAAATTATAAGAAATAAGGACAACCTCTGGGACAATGTTAAACACCCCAACATTTGAATCATATGAATCCCAGAAGAAGAAGACAGATAGAAAGGCCATGAGAAAATACTTGAGGAGATAATAGTTGAAAACTTCCCTAAAATGGAAAAGGAAATGGCCACCCAAGTCTAAAAACCCAGAGAGTCCCAGAAGGAAAAACCCAAGGTGAAATACCCCAACACAGATCAATCAAATTAATGAACATCAAATGTGAAGAGCAAATGTTAAAAACAAAGGGAAAGGCAATAAATAACACTGAAGGGGATCCTCATAAGGATACAGCTGATCTTTCAATAGAAGCTCTTCAGGCCAGAAGGAATGGCAGGACATACTTAAAGTGATGAAAGAGAAAAACCTACAACCCAGATTACTGTACCCAGCAAGGATCTCATTCAAATATGAAGGAGAAATCAAAAGCTTTACAGAAAAGCAAAGGACGAGAGAATTCATCACCGCCTAAACAGCATTTCAACAAAGGCTAAAGGATCTTCTCTAGACAGAAAATACAGAAAAGGTTTATAAACTTGAACCCAAAACAACAAGGTAAATGACAATGGGATCATGCTTATCATTAATTATCTTAAATGTAAACGGATTGAATGCCCCAACCAAAAGACAAAGACTGGCTGAATGGATACAAAGCAAGACTCCTATATATGTTGTCTACAAGTGACCCACCTCAAAATGAGGGACACATACAAACTGAAAGCGAAGGACTGGAAAAAGATTTCATGCAAATGGAAACCAAAAGAAAGCAGGAGTAACAATACTCATATCAGATAAAATAGACTTGAAATAAAGGCAGTGAAAAGAGACAAAGAAGGACACTACATTATGATCAAAGGATCAATCCAAGAAGATAGAACAATGATAAATGTATATGCACCCAAGATAGGAGCATCTCTATATGTAAGGCAATGTTAGCAAATTTGGAAAGGAAAATTAACAGTGACACAATAATAGTGGGAGCCTTTAATATCCCACTCACAGCTATTGATAGTTTAATAAAACAGAAAATTAGCAAGGAAACACAAACTTTAAATGATACAATGGGTCAGTTAGAGCCAATTGCTATCTATAGGATATTTCATCACAAAACTATGAATTTCACCTTTTTTTCAAGTGCACACGAAACATTCTCTAGGATAGACCACATCCTGGGCCATAAATCTGGCCTTACTAAATTAAAAAAAGAAAATCATTTCAACCACCTTTTCTGATCACAATGCAGTAAGATTAGATGTCAACTACAGGGGAAAAAAAACTATTAAAAATACAAACATATTCACACTAAACAACACACTTCTGAAAAACCACAAATCACAGAAGAAATCATAAAAGAAATCAAAATATGCATGGACACAAGTGAAAACAAAACACAACAACCCAAAACCTGTGGTAATCAGTAAAAGCAGTGCTAAGGGAAAGGTTCTACCAATACAAGCTTATCTCAAGAAACAAGAGAAAAATTAATAACCTAACTTTATACCTAAAGCAACTAGAAAAAGAAGAAATTAGGAACTCCAAAGTTAGGAGAAGGGAAGAAATCATAAAAATTAGGGCAGAAATAAATGAAAAAAGAAACAAAGGAGACTATTGCAAAAATCAACAAAACTAAAGTCTAGTTCTTTCTGAAGATAAATCAAATACACAAATATTAGCCAGACTCATCAAGAAAAAAAAGGAAGAGTCAAATCAACAAAATTAGAATTGAAAATTGAGAAATCAGAACAGACAACACAGAAATACAAATGATCATAAGAGACCAATATTAGCAACGATATGACAATAAAATGGACAACTTGGAAGAAATGGACAAATTCTTAGAAAAGTATAACTTTCAAAAACTGAACCATAAAGCAATAGAAAATCTTAACAGACCCATCACAAGCATGGAAATCAAAAATATAATAAAAAATCTTCCAACTAACAAAGCCCAGGACAAGATGGTGTCACAGATGAATGCTACAAAACTTTATAGAGAAGAGCTAACACCTATCCTACTCAAACTCTTCCAGAAAATTGCCGATAAAGGTAAACTGCCAAACTCATTCTATGAGGCCACCATAACCCTAATACCAAAACCAGACAAAGATGCCACACAAAAAAGAATACTACAGGCCAATGTCACTGATGAATATAGATGCAAAAATCATCAACAAAATTCTAGCAAACAGAATCCAACAACATATTAAAAACATCATACATCATGACCAAGTGAGCTTTATCCCAGGTACGCAAGGATTCTTCAATAGTCACAAATCAATCAATGTGATATATGACATTAACAAATTGAAAGATAAAAACCATATGATTATCTCAATAGATGCAGAGAAAGCCTTTGACAAAATCCAACATCCATTTATGATGAAGACACTCCAGAAAGCATGCATAGGAAGAACATACCTCTACATAATAAAAGCTATATATGATAAACCCACAGCAAACATTATCCCCAATGGTGAAAAATTGAAAGCATTTTCCTTAAAGTCAGGGACAGGGACAAGACAAGGGTGCCCACTCTCATCACTACTCTTCAACATAGTTTTGGAAGTTTTAGCCACAGCAATCAGAGAAGAAAAAGAAATAAAAGCAATCCAGATTGGAAAAGAAGTGAAACTCTCACTGTTTGCAGAAAACATGATCCTCTACATAGAAAACCCTAAAGACACCATCAGAAAATTACTAGAGCTAATCAATGAATATAATGAAGCTGCAGGATATAAAATTAATACACAGAAATCCCTTGCATTCTTATACATTAACAATGAGAAAACAGAGAAATTAAGGAAACAATTCCATTCATCATTGCAATGAAAATGATTAAATGCTTAAGAATTATCTACCTAAAGAAACAAAAGATCTATATATAGAAAACTATAAAACACTGAAGAAATCAGAGAGGACACAAATAGATGGAGAAATATGTTCACGGAGTGGAAGAATCAATATAGTGAAAATGAGTATGTGTCATTTTCAATTTTGGTTTCCTCAAGGTCTATGCTTAGCTGTGGGATTGTTGGGTCATATGGTGGTTTTATTCCTAGTTTTTTAAGGAATCTCCATACTGACTTCCATAGTGGCTGTATCAGTTTACAATCCTACCAATAGTTCAACAGTGTTCCCTTTTCTCACCAATCTGACGTATTATTAGGCAAGATTGTGATGCTGGGAGGGATTGGGAGCAGGGATGACAAAGGATGAGATGGCTGGATGGCATCACTGACTCGATGGTCGTGAGTCTGAGTGAACTCTGGGAGATGGCGATGGACAGGGAGGCCTGGCGTGCTGCGATTCATGGGGTTGCAAGGAGTCGGACATGACTGAGTGGCTGAACTGAACTGAACCTTTATTCTAGATTTTTAATCTTCGTGTTTTGATACTTGATTTCAATTTTGTACCTTTAAGAATCTGATCTTCAGTACCCATTTTCACTTAGGGATGTGACTCCTGGCTTGATTACTCACTCCCTTTTTGACTCTCCCTTTTCTACACCAGGTCACACCTATCTCCCTCCTCCCTCTTCTATTCTCTATGTAACTCTATGAATGACTCTGGGTGTTCTGGATTGTGGAGAGCGCTGAGGGAATCCATTACTGGTTGCTCTTTTTGCTTTTGACTCCCCCTTTCTTCTCCTGGTCACCTCCATCTCCCTCCTCCCTCTTCTCTTCTCTATGTAACTCTGTGAATCTTTTGTGGTCCCTTTCAGTGGAGAGTTGTCTCACCATTAGCCTAGATGTTTTATCATCTGTGCTGTAAGAATGAACAAGCCTTGAGGTAACTGTAAAAGAAGGACTGAAAACCAGAGGCAGGAGGCTTGACTGCAAAACTTGAGAACTTCAGAGAACTCCTGATTTCAGGAAATATTAATAGACAAGAGCTCATCCCAAAGCCTCCAAATGTATACTGAAATCAAGCTCCACCCAGGAGCCAACAAGTTCCACAAGTTCCATACCATGCTAAAACTCGAGCAAAGCAAGAACACATTAAAGACAGGCTGTCCAAAGAAATGCCAAACCCATAGACACCCTAAAACTCATTACTGGACACTTCATTGCACTCCAGAGAAGAGATTCAGCTCCACCCACCAGAACACAGATATATGCTTCCTCAACAAGGAAAGCTTAACAAGCCACTAGGCCAACCTCACCCATAGGGAGCAGGCTCCACACTAAAGAGGAACCACGAACTTCCAGCATGCAGAAAGGGGACCCCAAACAGCAATCTAAACAAGATGAAAAGGGAGAGAAATATTCAGCAGGTAAAGGAACATGACAAATAACCACAAATCAAACAAAAGAGGAGGTGATAGGAAGGCAACCTGAAAAGAATTCAGGTAGTGATAGTAAAGATGATCCAAAATCTTGAAAACAAAATGGAGTTACAGAAATATAGACTAGAGACAAGAATTGAAAAGATGCAAGAAATGTTTAACAAGGACCTAGAAGAAATAAAGAATAAATGAATAATGAATGATGTAATAACTGAGAAAAAACACTCTGGAGGAAATCAACAGTAGAATAACTGAAGCAGAAGAGAGGATAAGTAAGGTGGAAGATAGAATGGTGGAAATAAATAAAGCAGAGAGGAAAAAAGAAAAAAATATTAAAGAAATTAGGGCAAATTCAGGGAGAAGGCAATGGCACCCCACTCCAGTACTGTCACCTGGAAAATTCCATGGATGGAGGAGCCTGGTAGGCTGCAGTCCATGGGGTCGCTAAAAGTCAGACACAAATGAGAGCCTTCACTTTCCACTTTCATGCACTGGAGAAGGAAATGGCAACCCACTCCAGTGTTCTTGCCTGGAGAATCCCAAGGACGAGGGAGCCTGGTGGGCTGCCGTCTATGGGGTCGCACAGAGTCGGACACGACTGAAGCGACTTAGCAGCAGCAGCAGCATGCCTGAGGTAAAGTAGCAGTTGTCTTGCTTCTTTGAGTGGAGATATTGGTGGTGGCTAGGATGTAAGACCCTGGCAAAGGACTGACAAAATAGAAGTTGGATTTGCCATAAGTGATAGAAGGAAAGTAAAAGCAGGATGGGTGATAGAGAATCCAAGCCAACCATTCTTAAATGTATGATTAAAAACTTTAGAAAGGGCTTTGGAGGAGACTATGGCATAAAGTTAACCCCAAACAAACTTAGGACCATTTGCGAGATAGACTGGCCATCCTTTGGAGTAGGATGGCTCTCAGAGGGAACCCTAGAACTGAACAAAGTCTGGACTATGTACTCTGTGGTAACCGGGCAGCCAGACCACCCAGATCAGTTACCGTACATCAACTCATGGCTATTGATTGTGCAAAACCCAACCCCTTGGGCCTGAATATATTATCTTAGAAGAAGGGAAAGCAAGAATATGCTGGCTCTGGCAGAGCTCCAGCAAGAAAAGCCAAAGAAAATATATCATGGTCCAGAAGAAGAAGAATTTCTGCTTCCTCCCCCATACTGGAGAACACAGCAGAGGCCCTCAGAAAATAGAGAGGGAATAGGAGAAGATTTTCCTCCTCCACCTCCCTCAGTGGAGGGGGCTCCCCTCCCTGCTAGTGCAAGGACAGTAGGAGTGACTGTGCTGGCATTATATTCTCCCCTCCCTAGTCTAGAAGGAGAAAAGAGCAGGGAACCCAGTGTTCGGAAACAACGGAGGTGGGGTGTGCCTCTCAGTGAGGTCCACGCGGAGCCACAGATGGTGCCAGATGGGCACATCCATCCTGGCCCCACTTCTCTTTACTATCAGCCATTCTCAACCACAGTTCTCTTAAAGTGGCAGAGGCACACTCCTCCCTATTCTGAGAAGCTGCAGGGCATGATTCACCTAATGGAGACCATTTTTGGACCCACAGGCTGGTGTGGGATGATATAGCCCAACTTCTCCTTACCCTTTTCAATACAGAAGAGAGACCCAGATCCTTACAGAGACATGAAAATGGTACTGAGAAAACGTACCAGAGGGCCAAATGGATCCTGAAACTTGGGCCTGGGAAGCTACTTCTGATAGAAGACCAGATTGGGACTTCAACACTGACCAAGGTAAACAGTCCTTGGAAAAATATAAGAGGGCTATTATACAAGGCCTCAAAAGTGGGGCTCGCAAGACTACTAACATTAGACTAACACCATGATCCAAAAAGCAGATGAGACCTGAACAGAATTCTCTGAGAGACTGTGTGAGGCCTTCTGACAGTACACCCCCTTTGAACCAGAGGCCCCATGAGAACCAAAGGCTTATAAATCCTGCCTTTGTGGTCCAGTCATATCCCAACATTAGGAGAAAATTCAAAAAAATGGAGGGATTCTCAAGTCTTACCAGCACCCAGCTATAGAAGCTGCTGACAAGGTTTTTGTCAATTGGGACCAGGAGGCTATAAAGGAGGCTGAGAAAAAAACAAAAGGAAAATGAGAAAAGGTTCATCAAAAGATGTCTCTCCTGGCCACTGTGCTGGGCTGTCCAGATCCCAAGATAGCCAGCTATTCCACCCCAGCAAAACCCTAGGAAACCAGGCCCCTGAACGTCCCTTCAGAAAGATCAGTGTGCCAGATGTCATGGGTTTGGGCACTGGAAAAATGATTGCCCCTTAAACAAGACTAAGCCAATGAATGGCCTCTGAGCTGGCAGATGTCCTGACTGAGATGGCGGGCATGGACTCTGAATAAGGCGACCGAGGTTCCAATGAACATGGTCCCTAGGAGCCTATGGTGACATTAGAAGTGGGGGACTGTTCTATAGACTTTATGGTGGACACAGGAGCTGAGTTTTTCATGGTAACAACTCAAGTGGCCCCCTTGACTAGTAATCTATCACAGTTGCCAGGGTAACTGGAGGGAATATACAGCAGGTCTTGTATACTCCAAGATTATGCCAGATAGGGGGGCACCAAGTTGTGCATGAATTCTTGTATGTTCCTGAATGTCTGGTCCCATTATTGGGAAGAAACTTGTTGACTAAACTGGGAGCTGAAATATCCTTTTCACAAAAAGAGCCAAAATTATAGGTGGGAACAGAAACTTTCCTTCTATCTGTGACAATACCGAGGGAAGATAAATGGAAACTCTATCAGTCACCCAGAAGTCCTAACAAAGCTGTTTCCTGAAGTATGGTGTGAAAACAACCCCCTGGACCTGAGAAAAACCACCCTCTGGTGGTAACAGACTTACAGGCAGGGGCCTAGCCCATAAGAAAAAAAAATATAGCCTATACCGCTGGCTGCCAGGGAGGGAACCAAGCTTCACATTGATAGGCTGAAGGAGGCAGGCATACTGGTGGAATACCTCTCTCCATGGAACACTGCTATCCTCCTGGTAAAGAAGGATGAGTACTGGAGTGCGTTGCCTTTTCCTTCTCCAGAGGATCTTCCTGACCCAGGGATCAAACCTGGATCTCTGCATTGCAGGCAGATGCTTTACCATCTGAGCTACTAGGGAAGCCCCAAAGGAAGGATGAGGGAAAGGATTATCAGCCAGTCAGGACCCCCAGAGTTAGCAAATGAGGTGATGGTGATTTTACACCCTACTGTCCCAAATGCCAATACCTTGCTAAGCCTAATGTCTCCTAATGCCTGGTATTTTACTTGTTTGGACTTGAAAGATACTTTCCTTTGTATAAGAGTGGCTCCAGTTGGGTAATTGGAGGATTTTTGTTTTAGAATGGGAGGACCTTGAAATGGATTGAAAGATCCAGATGATGTGGTATCAGCTACCACAAGGATTTAAAAATTCTCCTACTATATTTGGGGAAGTTCTAGTAACAGACTTCCTCTTCTTCCCATTGGATGTTACCAAGTGCAAAATCCTGCAATATGTGGTTGGCCTACTTCTCATGGCAGAGCCTCATAATTAGTGCTGGGAAAGAACAAAGACTTTCCTCTGTCTGTTGGAACAGGCCAGATGAAAGGTGTCAAGAAAAAAGGCCCAAATCTGCCAGACTGAGCTAAAGTACTTAGGATTTGTTACAAGGGAGGGGAGGCATGCTCTAGGCTTAGAACAGAAACATGTAATCAATTGAATAAGCCAGACTACTACAAAAAGGCAAGTGAGAAAATTTTGGGAGCCATGGATTTCTGCCAGATTTGGATACCTGGCTTTTCACAAATAGCTAAACCCTTATATGCCACCACTATGGGCCCTGGAAATGAGTCTCTAACTTGGAGACCAGAACAGAATCAAGAGAAAGCCATGACAGAGGCCCCTGCATTAGGCCTCCCTGATTTGACCAAACCTTTCACTCTGTACGTCCATGAGAAAGAGCAAGTAGCACTGGGGGTGCTGGCTGAAGAGTAGGTTCATGGCAGTGACATGTGGCACATTACCCAAGAGGCTGGATCCTGTAGCCTCTGGATGGCCTCCATTGTCAAGAGCAGTGGCAGCTGACACCATTTTAACAAGAGAGGCTTACATACTGACTATGGGACAGACTATTAGAGTAAAAGTACTATATGTCATCATCACTCTCCTAATGGGGCTTGGGGCAAAATGGCTTTCCACTTCTCAGATGTTACATTATCAAGGACTTTTATGTGAAAATCCCTGAATAAAGGTGGAATCCTGTCAGGATCCCAGCAACTTATTTGCTGATGAGTCAAGGCCCTCCCAGCCATGAGTGTGAGGAGATGCTAGAGACAGTCTGCTTTAGCCATCTGGACCTTAGAGATGTCTCTTTAAGTCAACCAGATGACACTTACTACACAGATAGGACCAGCTACTTCAAACAGAAAAACTGGATACGCGTAACCACAACAGATACAACCCTCAAGGCAGGACAGCTCCCCACACACTGGTCAGGTCAGCAAGCAGAGCTCTGGGCACTTATAGAAGACCTAAAACTGGCTAAATGTAAGAGGGTAAATATACTGATTCACGGCATGTCTTTGCTACCTTACACATACATGGAGCCATATATAAAGAAAGGGGGCTATTAACTACAACTGGCAAAGAAATACATAATAAAGAGGAAATTCTGCTGCTGTTGGAACCAGCATGGGAACCTGCTACAGTGGCAGTAATGCACTGTAGGGGCCACCAGAAGGTGGATACACTCAGGTGAAAGGGAACTGTCTGGCTGACCAAGCAGATGCCCAACACAATATAGCAACCAAACTTTTGGTAACACCTGTGGTGTCTAGCCTACTAACCACCCAAGCGGCCCCAGTCTATGACAAAGAAGAAATCACCTGGTCATGATATGAGCAAGGAACACTGTGGGAGGATGGATGATGCGAACTCTCACATGGGAGACTCTTTGTCCTCTCTAGCTTGGCATTTCAACTGGTTACATATTTCCACTTAGGGAAAACAAAAACTTGTGGAAATTTTTGCCCACTATTTTGTCACACCAGGTCTAACAGCCTTGTGTGCAGATGCAAGCCACCAATGTGTAACCTGTGCTAATAACCAAGCCCCAAAGGAGACAGCACCTCCTGTAATACAACTTAAGGGCGCTGCTCCATTTGAACATTTAGAAGTGGACTTCAGTAAGATAAAGCCATGCCAAGGATACAAATATTTGCTGGTGATGGAATGTCCTTTTACAGGATAGGTAGAAGCTTACCTCACCAAGACTGAAAAAGTGAAGGAAGTGGCCTGATTCTCGTTGAGAGACATTATTCCAAGGTTTGCACTCCCGCTGAGTGTAGGATCAGATATTGGGCATACATTTGTGGCTGAATTACTCCAACTGGTCTGCAAAGCAGTAAATATTAAATGGAAACTACATACAGTGAATAGGTCACAAAGTTCAGGAATGGCTGAGAGAATGAACCAGACCATCAAGGTGACTTTGGCAAAATGGGTGCAAGAAACTGGCACCCCCTGGATGAACATGCTGTTATTAGTGTTAAACGAGGATTAGAATGACC
>SJYT01064016.1:232047-288899 GCA_006410635.1 Cephalophus harveyi
CAGGTGAGTATTCTTCCTCCCTATGAGATAATGTTTGGGAGACCTCCCCCGCTTATTCAGGAAGTAAAGGTAAATTTATTATAAGGAGGAGGGATGGAGGTTTTGGGGCAGCTGGAACAGCTGGGGAAGGTATTCCATGATACCACCTCTTATGTTCAAGAATTCCCTTTTCTTTAGGTACTACTATACACCCATACTCCCCAGTAGATTTAGTATGAATAAAGGATTGGAAATAGCAGATGTTACCCCCACCTGGAAAGGGCCATACACTATTGTACTAACCACTCCCACTGTCTTGAGTGTCCTCCAAGGTGTGTGTTGTAACTCCGGACTTCACGACAGTAGCAGTGCCAAATGAGGGAGTACTTAGTTTAAAGAATAAATTTCAACCTGGGATGTCTGGTTAAAAATCAACAGGTGAGTAGCAGATGCTTAAAACCCCATTATGATCAAAAGAAATTTGGAGGATGCCTTGGATCCCTTCATATTAAAGACTCCTAGGAAACATCTCTGGAATGTCAAAAACCATTTCTGGGATAACTATTTTTTTCTCAGTTGCAGGTTGGTCAACATGGAGACTCCTCTTTTAAGCCTGAAAAAAACAGAAAAACAAAAAACTTCTGAAGCATATACTTAAAAACAGGAAATTTGAAAAAAATAAATGGCCTGAAAAAGGAAGAAGTTAAATTTTATTGTAACATGGTCTGGCTGTTACATAACTTGATGGTGGGATAAAGAAAATGGCCTGATATTGGATCCCTCTGACTGATCCCTAACTCTACCTCCCTATGTCCACTTGTACCCTCTGATATGCAAGAAAAGGCAGAGGGTACAAGTACCTCATAGTGGAACTTCCTATTACCTAGGATCAGGGAAAATGTGCCCTGTTAGGGAAGTGCCAAATGGTAAAGGGACAATCACAGTGCATGTGCCCTTCACTTAAAAACATTTTAGACCAAAGGAAACAGAGACTGGGCTTCTTTGGTGGCTCGATGGCAAAAAATCTGTCAGCCAGTGTAGGAGATGTGGGTTCAATCCCTGGGTTAGGAAGATACCCTGGAGAAGGGAGAGGCAACCCATTTCAGTATTCTCGCCTGGGAAATCCCATGGACAGAGAAACCTGGCAGGCTGCAGTCCACTGGGTCTCAAAGAGTCGGACATAACTGAGCAACAGAACAGGCACGCACTCAGCAGAAAAACAGGACTTGCACAAAAGCTAGGAAATGTTCCTTATCCTACAGGCTGTTTTCCACTATTATACTCTGGGGCTCAAAGGTCATCTTCCTGGCTCCAGGCAGTAGTTGCCACAGCTCTATTGGTAGAAGTTAACAAGCTTACCTTTGGGCAGCCACTGGAATTCCAGACCCCTCATCAAGTATGAGAGATTCTGGAGATCCAAGGGCACCACTGGATAGCTGGTGATATCCTCTGAAGTACTAAGCTTTGATCCTTGACCCCCCCAGAGCTTTCCATACCCTCAAAACTTCCCATATCCTCAACTTGGCTATACTTTATTTGTAGTTCAGTTTCTCAGTCCTGTCAGAGGCTTGCGACCCCATAACCACAGCACTCCAGGCTTCCCTGTCCTCCACAATACTGTCTTTCTTTAAAATCTTCCAGCAATTTCAGTGCCTACAGAACATAATTAAAGCATCTTATTGTGACTTGAGAGTTTCTCCTCTAAAACCCAGGGCAGCCTACGTCTATTATTATGTTACCTCACACTCTGGCATAACATTTTAAATGTAATGGCCAAAATCTGTGTGCTCAGTCCCACCTGACTCCTTAGGGGCCCATGCCCCCTCTGTCCACCACCAGCCTCCTCTGTACAAAGGATTTCACAGGCAAGAATATTGGAGTGGGTTGCTAGTTCCTACTCCAGGGAATTGTCCCAACCCAGGGATGAAACCCTCATGCCTTGAACGTCTTGTATTGGCAGGTAGATTCTTTACCTCTATGTCACCTGGGAAAGGTAAATTCTACGTATTTCAGCGTGCAGTGTCTTGGATTACGGTGACCTACAACTGTGAATCTTCTCTACCTAGATAACTCTTCTTTCCCTCCAAAACTCAACTAGATTTTTTAAAAGGTACTGTCAACAAGTAACAAAAAAGTTCTGGAAATCTAGTTTATAGTATAATGAATATAGACAATTTTGTATTGGCAATCATCGAAGTTCCTAAGGGACAATTTAATTAGAACGAATTACATAAGCGAAGAGGTATTAACTTGTTACTACAACTGCAATCATTTCAGAATACGTAATTTAGTAAAATGTTGCACGGCTTAATTTTACACGTTATACGTCAAAGGTATTAAAGTTTTTTTTTAATCTTTATTTCTATTTTATTTTCTCAGACCAAAAAGTGTTCTACAGGCAGAGACACTCATACTACCTAAACATGTTTGTATGTATTAATAGCCTATAACATTAAGTACATATTTTTCGTTCTGAGGCCATAAACACAACCGCAAGCCGAGCTTGCATTTTCTGCCCAAAGAATCAGGCTCCTTTTGTAACGGGTTGAACCGAAGGGGACGGAATGTGAAGCTTTATATGAGGCGCCGATAGGTGGAGCGGCGGAAGAAGTTGAGGATCAAGTGGGGGCTGAAGTAGTACTGCATAGTAAGAGTGAACTGGCACTCAACAGATCATTTTCGCGTGTTGGCCACAAGACACCCACGATAGCATCAGAACAAATCACCAGTGAAGTGCTTGGTAGAGACATATTAACTCCAGAACGTGGAAACAGTCGCACAGTAAACTTCCGGAAAGACGCGTTCGACAGTTGACCAGAAAGTGAACCAAGGAAAGAAAGCTTCAGACTTCCGCTTTTGCCTGCGCTTGCGCTTGCGCATGGTCGTTTCCGCCGTTAGGCCCGCCTCTCGGCTTAGTGGTGCGGAAGGACGGGAATGGATAATGTGGCGACGTTGGAGCTGTTCCCCAAGACACAGAGGTAAGCTGACTGGGAGACGTGACTGAAAACAAACAAACCAGGAAGAACCTAGGCTGCGCACGTAGCGTGGGACAAACAAGCCGGCGCCTTCCTGGCACTATTACTGGCGTCCATGGGCTCAGGAAGGTGAGAATCAAAACTGCGAATGGGGACTTAATGGCTGAGGGTAGATAGGCGAGATGGTTTTGTAACCAAAATATAAAAACCAAGATTTCATTACCTAATACTAGAGAGACTTTCCTGCACCTGACTCAGTGGAAAGGGGGCCTCCAGATCATATTGGACGTGTGACCAATGATGGTGTATGTTTCGGTTTCCCAGCCACAAAAAATACAGAGCCGCCTTGAAGAAGGAAAAACGAAGGAAACGTCGCCGGGAACTGGCTAGACTGAGAGACTCAGGTAATGGACTCATCTTGTTTTCTTTGTATAAACTGGTTGCCCATACTGCGGCCCAAAATTGAGGACCCAGTATCAAAAGAGATGTGTGTATCTGATGACATGCACGGTGTGGTTCTCTCGAAATTGAGTTATATTATAACCATATTAGAGAAGATACTGACGTTTTAAATAAGACAGTACGGTGAATCACTACTATTTGTAAATATTCGTAAAGAACTTGATGTCACAACTGTAAGAATTGTGAATTTCAGCAGCTACTAAGTGTTAACTACTCAGTCGATGTTTTCCCATGTACTGGTCGAGATTATTATTAGACATTGTTCAGATTTTTCTCAAACTGGAATAGAGTAAGGTACCTATATTGAGCCAAATGATAGCTAAAACTATTGTTTTTCTTTAACTATTTACAAGCATAAAACTAGTCATGGAACTTAACTTGACTGTAAACATACATACTTAAAATCAAATAAAATCACACAACCCATTCATGTTTACATAGATTATATAGAACAAAGTCTTAAGAAATATTTGTACTGATAGCGGTACTGGATTATGTGGTGTTTGTAGTGCTTTATTATTGTTGCCTTTTAGTTTTAAAACACTTTTTTTCTGTTGGGAAAAATAGTTGAACCTTAATTTGTCCAGTGATAATACGTATTTGGCTTAAAAATGGCAGAACCTAACATTTTCCCATAAACTTGTGTGTGTAATGCAGTAAACTTAGTACTGCTTAGCCAACATGCTTAAAAATTCAAATGGATGCACTGCTATCACACAGCAGTATTGGCTTTTAATGTTTGTCATCCACATTTTCCAGAACTTGATTATTAAGTTGTCCAAGACAGTTCTTGGACTGTAGAGACTGTGGCCTCAAGTAAACAGGATTTTTGGACTTGGGAAATGGCCATAGAGCTTTCATTTACCATTGATGTTCCCAGGCGATGATTCTAGTAGCAATATGTGACATATTTGGCATGGGAAAATCATTATATTCACACACAACAGGTGACTTGTTTATATTATTAATTTGAAATTAGTTCATTAGAGGCAGAAGAAGATGTCAGGAAAAGTAGGTAGGATAGGTTGGAGTTACTTCTTCCTTTTCACTTTACAAAATACACTCAAAATACACTCAAGCAAATCTTGGTAGATAGTCATTTGAAATCTTCCTTCCTATAAACAGATTTAGTATATTTATAGGTAGGTCACTACTTTTCTTTTTATTATATAGCTAGTGCCATATCCAAAACTAAGCAGTTGTCTTTCAGTTAACAGCTTTGCTCCTAGTTTTGCATATTCTGACCCCAGTTCTTAATTTAGAGAGACTTAATGAATGTATAGAATAAAAAACACTTCTGTTCATTCATTGTAGTACACATTGAATGAGCAAACATTCTCTGAAATATAGAAAGTATTATATAAGAGTGAATTGGCTAATGATTTCTAGAAATTTCTCGAACATTGATCTTGCAGTTGTATGTCATCTTTTAAGCATCTAGTTTAATCTTGGATAGCGTGAAATAAACTATCTTGTCACAAATTAAGGTAAAATGTAAAAGCAAGTTAACAAAACTGAAGTATGATTCTGTTTTTGTTTGAAAGAATTACATGTATAATACAATTAAATACTTGCTACTTTAATGTATGCTGGGAAATATTTGATTATACTTGTACAGAAAATACCTCACTTGAATTGTTCATAATAATTTTTTTGCAGTGTGAACTTGGTTTTGGAGGGGTTAGAGGTTTAAGTGAGTCAGCAGTTATTTTTGAGTATTAGCAGGTGCAAGCAATGTCTACTTAGTGGAAATACCTCTGTATGTAATTCAGAATCATATCCTCTGCCAGATAAGTTATTTATCCATCTGATAATTGTATCAGAAGTAACCACCATTTGTGTGCATATGTGGGCCTATTTTCTTTTGATTTAGAAATCTAAAATAGTACAGTTTACTTAGTTAGAAAGCCAGTTTAGTATAGAACTAGGTAAGCCTTTGTTTGGATTTATAATACCTATATCACTGTTAAAAATCTTTTTTTCTTTTAACTTTGAATGTTGGAAAACTTCTGTTCCATTTCTTTAAGTGGCCTCAGTTTTCCCTGTGTGTTCCTCTTGTTGCATTTTTCTCTCAAATTTAAATTTTAAATTGAAGAGAATGAATATAGTTTTTACTGTAGGAAAAATTATATTCTCATATTTTTAATTTGAAGAGTATTCCAGTATACAGAAAATTGGAAAGAAATAGTACAGTAAGCATCTATGAACTCAGTATCTAATGAACATTTCTGTCTCCTCTCTTTTTTCTCTTTCTATATGTATATTTTTAAATATATTAATATGTGAAAATATATGTATACTGGAGAAGGAAATGGCAGCCCACTCCAGTACTCTTGCCTGGAGAATCTCACGGATGGAGAAGCCTGGTAGGCGACAGTCCATGGAGTCGCAAAGAGTCAGACATGACTGAGCTACTTCACTTTCACTTTTCACTTTCATGCATTGGAGACGGAAGTGGCACCCCATTCCAGTATTTTTGCCTGGAGAATCCCAGGGATGGAGGAGTCTGGTGGGCTGCTGTCTCTGGGGTCATACAGAGTTGGACACAACTGAGGTGACTTAGCAGCAGCATATATGTATGTGTATACACAGAGATAGATACACATTCATGTATAGAATTTTTTTACCCTGATAATTGACATATAATTTCCAGATATATGGTACTTCACACCTAAATAATTCAGTTTGCATCTCTAAAGTATATGACATTTTTCTATAGAACATAGCAACTTTATACTTACGTAAATGAAAGGAATTCAGTTTTATGATACACAAATAGCTGTATATATTATCCAGGATTGAGCTTTGTATATAACCAGATGTACATTTAAAATACACATCATGTATATATACACACACACACACACACACACACACTACAGCTAGTATTGATTGTTTTTTAAAAAATGATATCTTGTGGAATGTTCTAAAATGCCTATGGGTTTGTTAGTCTAATGTTAGTCTGTTTATTGCAAAATACTAGAAAGAAGATATTGTATGTTCTTACTACACATATTAGGGGGTCTGTAGCATCAAGTATAATCATAAGGGATTTGATTTAGTTCATACCTGAATGCTCTAGTGGTTTTCCCTACTTTCTTCAATTTCAGTCTGAATTTGGCAATAAGGAGTTCATGATCTGAGCCACAGTCAGCTCCCGGTCTTGTTTTTGCTAACTGTATAGAGCTACTCCATCTTTGAATGCAAAGAATATAATCAGTCTGATTTCGGTGTTGACCATCTGGTGATGTCCATGTGTAGAGTCTTCTCTTGTGTTGTTGGAAGAGGGTGTTTGCTATGACCAGTGCATTCTCTTGGCAAAACTCTTTTAGCCTTTGCCCTGCTTCGTTCTGTATTCCAAGGCCAAATTTGCCTGTTACTCCAGGTGTTTCTTGACTTCCTACTTTTGCATTCCAGTCCCCTGTAATGAAAAGAACATCTTTTTTGGGTGTTAATTCTAAAAGTCTTGTAGGTCTTCATAGAACCATTCAACTTCAGCTTCTTCATCATTACTTGTTGGGGCATAGACTTGGATTACTGTGATATTGAATGGTTTGCCTTGGAAAGGAACAGAGACCATTCTGTCGTTTTTGAGATTGCATCCAAGTACTGCATTTCGGACTCTTTTGTTGACCATGATGGCTACTCCATTTCTTCTAAGGGGTTCCTGCCCGCAGTAGTAGATATAATGGTCATCTGAGCTAAATTTACCCATTCCAGTCCATTTTAGTTCGCTGATTCCTAGAATGTCAACGTTCACTGTTGCCATCTCCTGTTTGACCACTTCCAATTTGCCTTGATTCATGGACCTAACATTCCAGGTTCCTATGCAATATTGCTCTTTACAGCATCGGACCTTGCTACTATCACTAGTTACATGCACTTGGGTATTGTTTTTGCTTTGGCTCCATCCCTTCATTTTTTCTGGAGTTATTTCTCCACTGATCTCCAGTAACATATTGGGCACCTAGTGACCTGGGGAGTTCTTCTTTCAGTATCCTGTCATTCTGCCTTTTCATACTGTTCATGGGGTTCTCAAGGCAAGAATACTGAAGTGGCTTGCCATTCCCGTCTCAATGGACTACATTTTGTCAGACCTCTCCACCATGACCCACCTGTCTTGGATGGCCCCACAGAGCATGGCTTAGTTTCATTGAGTTAGACAAGGCTGTGGTCCTAGTGTGATTCAGTTCAGTTCAGTACAGTCACTCAGTCGTGTCCGACTCTTTGCTACCCCATTAATCACAGCACGCCAGGCCTCCCTGTCCATCGCCAACTCCTGGAGTTTACTTAGACTCACGTCCATCGAGTCAGAGATGTCATCCAGCCATCTCATCCTCAGTCGTCCCCTTCTACTCCTGCCTCCAATCCCTCCCAGCGTCAGAGTCTTTTTCAATGAGTCAGCTCTTTGCGTGAGGTGGCCAAAATACTGGAGTTTCAGCTTCAGCATTATTCCCTCCAAAGAAATCCCAGGGCTGATCTTCTTCAGAATGGATTGGTTGTGATTAGATTGACTAGTTTTTTGTAATTATGGTTTCAGTGTGTCTGCCCTCTGATGCCCTCTTGCAACACCTACCATCTTACTTGGGTTTCTCTTACCTTGGACATAGGGTATCTCTTCATGGCTACTCCAGCAAATCACAGCCCCTGCTCCTTACCTTGGATGAGGGGTATCTCCTCACCGCCATCCCTCCTGACCTTGAACGTGGAGTAACTCCTCTCGGCCCTCTTGTGCTCACAGCCACCGCTCCTTGGATGTGGCTTTGCTCCTCTCGGCTGCCGCCCCTGGCCTCGGGTATCCGGTAGCTCCTTCCGGCTGCTGCCCCTGGCCTTGGGCATGGGGTAGCACCTCCCGGCTGCCGCCCCTGACTTCGGACTTGGGGTGACTCCTCCCGGCCACTCCTGCCCCATCGCAGCCTGGCACTCATGGCCACCGCGCCTGACCTTGGACGCGAGGTAGCTCCTCTCGGCTGCCACCGCTGACCTCGGAAGTGGGGTAGCTCCTCCTGGCCACTGCCCCTGACCTCGGGCTGGGGGGTTGCTCCTTTTGGCCGTTCCTGCGCTATCGCAGCCTGGCACTCAAGGCGCCTGACCTCGGACTTGGGGTAGCTCCTCTCGGCCGCTGCCCCTGACCTTGGACGTTGGGTATAGATATAAGGGACTAGATCTGATAGATAGAGTGCCTGATGAACTACGGAATGAGGTTAGTGACATTGTACAGGAGACAGGGATCAAGACCATACCCATGGAAAAGAAATGCAAAAAAGCAAAATTGCTGTCTGGGGAGGCCTTACAAATAGCTGTGAAAAGAAGAGAAGTGAAAAGTAAAGGAGAAAAGGAAAGATAGAAGCATCTGAATCCAGAATTCCAGACAATAGCAAGAAGAGATAAGAAAGCCTTCCTCAGCAATCAATGCAAAGAAATAGAGGCAAACAACAGAATGGGAAAGACTAGAGATCTTTTCAAGAAAGTTAGAGATACCAAGGGAACAAAGATGGGCTTGATAAAGGCCAGAAATGGTAGGGATCTAACAGAAGCAGAAGATATTAAGAAGAGGTGGCAAGAATACACAGAAGAACTGTACAAAAAAGACCTTCATGACCAAGATAATCACAATTGTGTGATCACTCACCTAGAGCCAGACATCCTGGAATGTGAAGTCAAGTGGGCCTTAGAAAGCATCACTACGAACAAAGCTAGTGGAGGTGATAGAATTCCAGTTTAACTATTTCAAATCCTGAAAGATGATGCTGTGAAAGTGCTGCACTCAATATGCCAGCAAATTTGGAAAACTCAGCAGTGGCCACAGGACTGGAAAAGGTCAGTTTTCATTCCAATCCCAAAGAAAGTCAGTGCCAAAGAATGCTCAAACTACTGCACAGTTGCACTCATCTCACACTAGTAAAGTTATGTGTAAACTTCTCCAAGCCAGGTTCCTACTCAAGGAATATGCATATCAATATCTTTGTGTTCTGCAAAATTGGGGTTCTCATCCAGGTGAAAGATAATAACTTCACGCCGAGCAGAAGATTCCTGGAGCACCACTCTGCCATCTCAACCTCACCACCAGCCAGTCAGAAGAAAGTCATACATCCTACCTACTTCATCACAAATTTTGCCTTCCTTTTCTGGACCTGGTGAACACCATCTTGTTTGGCTTCCTTGTTGGTCCCTGTCCATTTTGTTTGTGACAGGGTCCAACAATTTCAGGCTTTGGTTTCAGGTTTCAGATTTGCTGATTTCAGGCACAGAATACCTTGACTGATGTCAGGTAGAGGGAGATTTCTGTTCAGTTAGCCAGGACTATGCCTACACTCAACAGAAAGAGACCTCTGTCCCAGTTCCCAAGAAGTATCTTGAGTATGAAGTCCTTCAGGGTTTAGCTGTCAGGGGTTACACACTAAAACTGCCCACCCTGGCCGGGCACCATTGTATCCATTTGTGTGAGTTATTTTAAAACAGGAGGTCCTTGAAGGGACCATGGAACTAATAAGCCACCACCAAGTAGAATAATTCAAGCTCGAGGTGGCTTCTCCCAACTGCCCCTGATCTCGGATGAGGGGTGTCTCCTCCTGGCCGCCCCTGACCTCGGACCACACGGGGTGTCTGCCCCCAGCCGCCACTGGCCTCGGATGCGCGGTGGCTCCACCCAGCTGCCACTCTGAACTCAGACGCCCCTGACCTCGAACACGGGGTGTCTCCTCCCGGCCGCCATTGACCTCGGATGTGGGGTACCTCCACCCAGCTGCCGCCCTGACCTCGGACGCCGGGTGTCTCCTCCCGGGCTGCCACTGACCTCAGCACAGGTAGCTCCTCTCGGCCGTTCCTGCGCCGTTGCAGCCTGGCACTCTAGGCTGCTGTCCTCGACCTCGAAAGTGGGGCAGCTCCTCCCGGCCGCGCGTAGTGCGCCGGCAAGAATTGAAATAAGTATGCTATATCTTATAATTCCCAAATACAATACCTTTAAAGAGTAATATTAATAACCAAAAAGTTGATCATTGGAGTTAATGATCCCTGCTGCTGCTGCTGCTGCTGCTAAGTCGCTTCAGTCGTGTCCGACTCTGTGCGACCCCATAGACGGCAGCCCACCAGGCTCCCCCGTCCCTGAAGCAGCAGCAGCAAACTCTAAGAAAGTGAAGTCTTCATAAAGCACCATGAGGAAGCATTCTACAGAAAGCACAGCTGTGCTCCAGTTCAACAGACTGGAATTTAATACTGCATGAGCCATTAAGATGAGACCCTGTGATGAGAAGAAAATGGTCACATCATTATATGGTGCATAACAGTTATGACTAATGAAATCAGGAAAATTAAACCCATGTTTCAAACAGTAAGCTATCATAAGAACTGGCATACTCAGTCATCTACCATTACACCAACTAGAACTCAATTAATCGATACTTCTGTTAAACTCATTAACGTCTATAGAGGCAAAATGGCAATTCAAAAATAAATTTCTCAACATGTGAGCCTTACACTTCACAGCTAGTTCATAGCTCCCTGAAGACATAATTCCTCAGATTTAAATGTTTATTCTTCATACTGTATACACTTATTTTGTTTTGCTTTCCAAACCAGCAAGTAAAGGGTTGGGATATGAGTGTTTCTCTCTTTCTCTCTCTGTTCATACAAATATATATTTGTTATTGTTCAGTCACTAAGTCATGTCAAACTGTTTGTGATTCCATCGACTGCAGCCCACTAGGCTTTCCTCTCCTTCACTATCTCACAGTTTGCTCAAATTCATGTCCATTGAGTCAGTGATGCTACCTAACCATTTCATCCTCTGCTGCCCCTTTCTCCTCTTGTCCTCAATCTTGTCCAGCATCAGAGTCTTTTCCATTGAGTTGGATCTTCGCATCAGGTAGCCAAAGATTTGGAGCTTCAGCTTCAGTCCTTCCAATGAATATTCAGGACTGATTTCCTTTAGGACTGACTGGTTTGGTCTTGCGATCCAAGGGAATCTCAAGAGTCTTCTCCAACACTACAGCTCAAAAGCTGCAATTATTCAGCATTCAGCCTTCTTTCTGGTGCAACTCTCACATTTGTACATAACTGCTTTTACACAGCCTTTACTATATCAACCTTTGTTGGCAAAATGATGTCTTTGCTTTTTAATATGCTTTCTAAGTTTCTCATAGCTTTCCTTCCAAGAAGCAAGCATCTTTTAATTCTGTGGCTGCAGTCACCATCTGCAGTGATTTTGGAGCCCAAGAAAATTTCCACTTTTCCCCATCTATTTGCATGAAGTGATGGGACTGGATGCCATGATCTTCATTTTTGAATGCTGATTTTTATTTTAAATACCTGGACTTTAATTTTTGCAAATAAGGATTTTACTGTAACATAATAAATGACTATTTCTCCTTTTATAAATATTTTTGCCATGCCCATTAGACCTTTTAAAATATTTTGCTTTATTGAAAATAATTCATTAGCAAAATTTTGAAAATAGTGATTATATTTTAAAAATAGAGCTTCAATGGTAAGTGATAAATACTCTTTACTTTTGGATTGTTCACTTTTTCTCCCTCTGAATATGTATGTGATTGTGTGTTTCCTTATAAATATCTAGATATATGTATGACTGTATATTTTGTAGGAACTTGTGCTTTTTTCTACTGGATATCACATTTCCGTTTTGGAAATATTTAGTAACTGTAATGGCTTTCCTGGTGGCTCAGATGGTAAAGAATCTACCTGCAATGCAGGTGACCCAGCTTCAGTCCCTGAGTCAGGATGATCCCCTGGAAAAGGGAATGGCCCCCACTCCAGTATTCTTGCCTCAAGAAGCCCATGAACAGAGGAGCCTGGTGGTCTACAGTCCATGGATTCATAAAGAGTTGGACACAACTGATTGACTAACACTAATGTTTGTACAATTTCTCATCTTATGCTGGATCAGCATTTATTTAGCCACTCTGTGTCTTCATTTTTTAAAATACCAATAATATCTTCCAAGAAGCAAGCATCTTTTAATTCTGTGGCTGCAGTCACCATCTGCAGTGATTTTGAAGCCCAAGAAAATTTCCACTTTTCCCCATCTATTTGCATGAAGTGATGGGACTGGAGGCCATGATCTTCATTTTTGAATGCTGATTTTTATTTTAAATACATGGACTTTAATTTTTGCAAATAAGGATTTTACTGTAACATAATAAATGACTATTTCTCCTTTTATAAATATTTTTGCCATGCCCATTAGACCTTTTAAAATATTTTGCTTTATTGAAAATAATTCATTAGCAAAATTTTGAAAATAGTGATTATATTTTAAAAATAGAGCTTCAATGGTAAGTGATAAATACTCTTTACTTTTGGATTGTTCAATTTTTCTCCCTCTGAATATGTATGTGATTGTGTGTTTCCTTATAAATATCTAGGTATATGTATGACTGTATATTTTGTAGGAACTTGTGCTTTTTTCTACTGGATATCACATTTCCGTTTTGGAAATATTTAGTAACTGTAATGGCTTTCCTGGTGGCTCAGATGGTAAAGAATCTACCTGCAATGCAGGTGACCCAGCTTCAGTCCCTGAGTCAGGATGATCCCCTGGAAAAGGGAATGGCCCCCACTCCAGTATTCTTGCCTCAAGAAGCCCATGAACAGAGGAGCCTGGTGGTCTACAGTCCATGGATTCATAAAGAGTTGGACACAACTGATTGACTAACACTAATGTTTGTACAATTTCTCATCTTATGCTGGATCAGCATTTATTTAGCCACTCTGTGTCTTCATTTTTTAAAATACCAATAATATAATGAACAGGGCTACCCTTGTGGCTCAGATGGTAAAGAATCTACCTGCAATACAAGAGACCTGAGTTCAATCCCCAGGTTGGGAAGATCCCCTGGAGAAGGAAATGGCAACCCACTCCAGTATTCTTGCCTGGAGAATTCTATGGACAGAGGAGCCTGGCGGGGTACAGTCCATGGGGTCACAAAGAGGTGGACACAACTGAGCGACTAACACTTTCTCACCTTCTAATATGATGAACAGTGTTGACCTGAACTGGTCTCCATCATGACAGCTCCTCCCCGCATTTCCCGTGCTACCTTTCTGGAGTCTTGCTCTTCCTCCTCAGTCCTTTCCCCAGCCTGATACTTCTCTCTCTGTGCTCCCTGCCCCGACTCTGTCCCTCCTGGCTTCCTCTCTCCCACGACCTCTCTTCTACTATGTCCAGATTCTGTATCTTAAAGTCTGAGGGTCTGACGGACAAACTTAGAGCAGAAAATTGTAGTGGAGGGAGGTTGAACAGCTCAGTGCAGAAGTGAAACGGCCATTAAAACTTACACTGGGTCAGCAGTGAAATGATGCAGTGAAATGATGATGCCTTATCTGTATCTTAAAATTTGTGCAATTATGAATTCCACAAGTCATTTCAGAGTTTTACTATTTTGATAATCTTCAGTATCTGCATGAAAAGCCCCTAGAAATATGAGACTTTTATCCCTTAACTGCAATTTCAAGGCAAATTGAGGTATTCAAAAGAAAATCATTTATCTCAAAGAAAATTACAACAAAAAAAAGATGCCATGCACCCTACTAAAGTTTTATTATAAAAGGATTATTGATTTAATGTTTTGAAGTTTTTAAGTGTTCCCAAGTATTAGCATTGCCTTCTTTTTTAATTTAGTTTTTTTTTCTAATTAGAGAAAATAATTTAATTGTTTTTACTTATGCCAGTTAATTTAAAATAAATTGATATTTGGCAGAGAAAATATTAAGGAAGATAAACATGAAAAAGATAAGGCTTTTCTTTGAAAATAAGTAAATAAATACATAAGTAAGTGAGCGAATTTAGTTTATTCTCCTGATGTAACCAAATTATTGGCTTCCCTGGTGGCTCAGAGGTTAAAGCATCTGCCTCTAATGCGGGAGACCTGGGTTCAATCCCTGGGTCAGGAAGATCCCCTGGAAAAGGAAATGGCAACCCACTCCGGGATTCCTGCCTGGAGAATCCCATGGATGGAGGAGCCTGATGGGCTATAGTCCATGGGGTTGCAAAGAGTCGGACACGACTGAGCATCTTAACTTAACTTAAGCAAATTATTGAGTGAGACTGAAGCATACTATGCGATTCCCTGGTGGTCCAGATGGTAAAGAGCTGGTTTAGACAAAGGGACTGCAGAAAACAATGTCGATTTCTTCCCATTGTCAGTTGACATGCTGCCTTTTCTTATATTTTCTGAAAATACACAATATTATATAGTTGGGAGGACCAATTGAATGTGGTCAGGTTTTCGGAAGTGATGCTTATCAAAGTTTCTGAGGCTCTCACTGCCTGCTTCGTAATCCACCAGGTCAGGGAAAGTCAGCCTGAAGTGTCCTAGAATGGTGTCCACAGTGGCCCTGTGCCTCCTCTTTTGTGATAAGTGCCCTCTCCTTATCTTATTTTTACTCCTTCCTTCTGTAAATATTTTTTCAAGGTCTATTTAGTGAATGTGTATAGTGTTTTTCATTTTATTTTTTATCGACCTATCGATTTATAATGTTAATCTTTGTTGTGAAAGTGAAAGTTGCTCAGTCATGTCCAACTCTTTGTCACCCCATAGATTATACAGTCCACGGAATTCTTCAGGCCAGAATAATGGAGTGGGTACCCTTTCCCTTCTCCAGGGGGTCTTCCTAACCCAGAGACTGAACCCAGGTCTCCCACATGGCAGGTGGATTCTTTACCAGCTGTACGACAAGGGAAGCCCAAGAATACTGGAGTGGGTAGCCTATCCCTTCTCTAGAGGATCTTCCTGACCCAGGAATTGAACCAGGGTCTCCTCCATTGCAGGCAGATTCTTTATGAACCAAGTTGTACAGCAAAGTAAATCAGTTATACACACATATACATTATATATTCTTTTTTATATTTTTTCCATTGTGATTTGTCACAGGATACTGAATATGCTAACAGTCCCCTGCGCTATACAGTAGGGCCTTGTTGTATATCCATTCTGTGTATCATGGTTTGCATCTACTAATCCCAGACTCCCAGTCAACGCCTCCTCCTTGGCAACCACAAGTCTGTTCTCTGTGTCTGTGAGTCTTTGAGTCTGTTTCTGTTTTGTAGATAAGTTCATTTTTGTCATGTTTTAGCTTCTACATGTAAATGATATTATATAGTATATGTTTTTCTCTTTTTGATTACTTCACTTAGTGTGATAATGTCTAGGTCCACCCATGTTGCTGCAAATGGCATTATTCCATTCCTTCTTATGGCTGAGTAATAGTCATTGTATATTTGTATGACTTCTTTATCCATTCCTCCATTGATGGACATTTAGGTTGTTTCTGTGTCTTGATAGTGTAACTAGTGCTGCTATGAACATGGGGTGCATGTATATTTTTGAATTATAATTTTGTCTGGATCTATGCACAGGAGTGAAATCACTTCTTCCATAAATATTGACTCTGCATCCATTTACCAGGCACAGATATTGATGGTTGGGAAAGATCAGTGAACAAATAGACCAAGATCTTTACCATTGTGGAGCTGATTTTTTCCATGGAGAAGATAGAAAGTAGATATCTTAAATAAATCACATGTCAAGTTACAAATAATAGGTGCGATGTGAGAAGTAGTAGTGAGCAGGGCAGAAGAGATCAAGGAAAAGAGTGCTGTCTTATTCTTGAGCTTCAGGACTGAGCTCTTAAAAGGAAGGACTAGCAAAGAGAAAAAAAAAAAATGTGAAAAAGCGAAACCACTAAAAAAGAAGGAAGCAAGCAGAGAAATATCCTTGAAATTGAGGGACAAGGACACAACCACTGATCCCAAACATCCCAATAGATAAAGAATGATGAGGTCACAAAGATGAGCTTTGGGTTGAACGATGTGGAGATGGTTGATGCTGAGGAGAACGGTTTTATTAATAGTTGAATGGAGGGTGTGCGTGCCTGGCAGGCTGATGTGATGTCTCCTGAAGGAGACAGAGAGCACAAGACACTATCTGGACAATTTTCTGTAAAGGTGTGTGAAGAGATAGGCAATACCTAGCAAGGAGACATGGCATAGAGAGAGATTTTAAACGAGAGGAATAAGATCCTGCTTGGATGCTCAAAGGGGGCTTCCCAGGTGGCGCCAGTGGTAAAGAACTGGCCTATCAATGCAGGAGACGTAAGAGACGTGGGTTCAATCCCTGGATCAGGAAGATCCCCTGGAAGAGGGCACAGTAACCCACTCCAGTATTCTTGCCTGGAGAATCCCATGGACAGAGGAGCCTGGTGAGCTATGCTTCATAGGGTCACAAAGAGTTGGACACGACTGAAGCGACTTAGCATGCATGCCTGGATGCTCAAGGAGGAGCCACCAGGTGAGACTCAAGCCCTGATGGTCTGGAGAGAGTGGAGCAGCTGGAGCAGTTCACTTAGAGGAAACAAAGCTGACAGTGTCCAGTGACCACTGCTTCACACCTCCCGACTCACAGCCTCACCACCACCGTCATGAACCCACCTGGACTAGCCTCATGCTCCTTACAGCCATCCAGTGACCTCCCTTAAGCAGGGGACTCTGTTGGTTTCTCACTCTCCTGATGCTCTGAGTACTCCCAGTCTGTCTCCTGTGCTCACCCTTCTTCAGTTGCCGGGACTGTCTCCTCTGTTTTCTGGAATCCCTTGTCAGTTGTCCACAGCATCTTCTGCACCCCCTGTACCCTCCCACGTTCTGAGTCTCCTACCGCTTCCTGCTTAGCCCGCGGGGCCTCTCAGTGGTCCTCGGTCATCTCACTGTCCTCTGCCTGCCTGGAGGCAGGGCAGGTGTCCTCTCTGCCCCACCTGACCTCAGACCCTTCTCCTTCCCAAACAGCCCTCCCCTTGGCTTTCCAGGCCGCCGGCTTACAGCATCCACCGACGGCAGTATCCTTGCCATCTACCAGCGTCGGGCCCGTCCCGCCTCATCCTCAGTGACTTGACCCTGGTGTAGAGACACGCGCCATACTTCCCAGTTCTCGGTGACTTCAGTGGACATGTAGCTGACTTTCCCGAAAGCCACGCTGCCCAACCTCCAGAACTCCTTTCCTACGATGGCCCCTCCAGTTGGCCTCAGCCATCGTCACTGCTGTCCCAGAGGACTTAACTCTGCACTAGTTACCATCCCTTCTTTGTCTAAGCCTGATGAATTCTTCTCTTTGCTTTCTCTCCAGCTCACTTCTTCCTACCTGCCAGTTTTGACTCCACTGATATCTCAGCCTTCAATGTGACCAGATTTTCAAGCTTTCGCTGTCCCCACCCTCAGGACGCCCTCACTCTCATGCTCAGATATTATTCTTACACAATGTGATTACTTTCTTGTTTATTTCCTTGACTTTTGTCATCCTCGTGTTCTCTCTTCTTTATGTTTTAGTCTTTTCTCTTCCCTCTTCCTTTACAGTTCCACTATCACATAAAGCTTTATTTTCTACAGATGTTTTCCTGGTCCAGTGCACAGAGCATGAAGTAGCCTGTCCACACTCCTCTTGCTTGACTTACAGTTAATTAATGATTGCTGTTCAGAGCCCAAAGGATTACATTTCCAGGGAACAACTAACAAAAGATAACCACAGTGTCCAGTAATCAGTTCTGTTTTGTTGTTTTCTCTTTTTTCCCTTAAGGTAATGTGTTAGAGTGCAAATCAAGTGCATTATACATGTTGATTCAAAAAGAAATAGCTAAATAGTGGTGATTTTTGGTAGGTGGGGTGAAAATTTGAAATTTTCTACTTTTTATGTCTGTATTATCAGTAAAAAAAAGAAAAAGCCAGCCATTAAAGAGATTTCAGGACACAATGGTGCATACCATTGTTGAGAAACAAAATTGTCACTTCACCTCAAATATTCTCCCTTATAAAATAATGAACAGGTTCATCTTATAAAAATTAAATATCATAATACCTCTTGTTATAAATTAGTTCCCCAGAAATCTTATTGTAAATGGAAAATATTCATCTTTAATGAAATCCATAATTGTACCTAAATACCTAAATTTTCTTCCTGTGTTAATTTCTGTAAATCATAATCACCATAGTAACACAAATGAAGCAAGATTCATTGATATTTAAGTTGAAACATTCCTTTTACTATACTCATTTAAGAAATGACTAAAGTAAATTTCTTTTTCTTTGAGATAATTGTATACTCTATTTTCTTTTGAAAACAAAGTATTGATAAATAGTGAAATAATATATTCATTTTTCAAATCTAAAGAGTATCTTCAACATTAATTTCATGATACAACCTTTTAGGTTCTTTCATAAGGTTTGAGATCTGTTTCATTTGGTTGGTCTTTTACAAATTATTAAATGATGCTCTTAGGATGCATGCTCATAGACCAGTACTTTGGCCACCTGATGCAAGGAGACAACTCATTGGAAAAGTCCCTAATGATGGGAAAGATTGAGGGCAAAAGGAGAAGGGGCCAACAGAGGATGAGATGGTTGGATGGCATCACCAACTCAATGGACATGAGTTTGAGCACCTTCCAGGAATAGTAAAGAACAGGGGAGCCTGGTGTGCTGTCATCCATGGGGTTGTAAAGAGTCTGACATAACTTAGCAAATGAACAACAACAACAGCATGCCTATGAACATGATTTTTTAAACAGTCAGTGTCAGTGACCATGTTGAGAGAAAGTGTGGTCAAAGGTGACAAGCAGGAGAGAGTAAGACAGTACATGGAAAAACAGTTTTGCAAACCAAAACAGAGTACATTAAATCTGTAACTGATTCTATCCTGAGACATACCTATTATTTTTTAGTTCTTTTATTTAGAGCCTTTGTGAAGAAAAGTGTAAACGTCTACATAATTTACCTGTAGAGTACACCTTGAAATTTATGACCTGAGAACATAAGAATCCCAGATATATTGCCACTGTTACAGAACATAATCTCTTTCATTAAAATATGTCTTAAAAAATACTATCCTTCACAAATATTTTTTATAAGAGCTGCAGAAAACTTGCTCGGAAGCCCTGTGTTGCTTATCCACTAGTTAACAGCCTCACTAAAGCCAATCTCTCTGCAGGACTTCCCTGGTAAGCCAAGTCAACTGCCTTGACTTGCAGCCTGCAGGCAGTCTCAGAGGTCACTTTTCTTTTTCCACATGGGACATTAAATGAACTCCTCTGCATCACAGATAGGAATGTCTGCCAAAGCCATCATTCCAACCTTTGAGCAGCACCTTTACTTATTGTATGGACTACGATGTAGATGAGAGTAAACCGCCAGTTACCGTGACCAAGTGGCTGTGCTCTAGTCTTTAACAAGGGCTCTGCCCATTGCACACTCTTCCTTTGATGTCATTCTGCTATATTGCACCTCTTTCCACTTGATTTACCAACATCTCTACAGAGTGTTCACTCTCAGTTGGCCTCCACCTTGCTCGTGTATAGACATCCTCTGCTTCTGTTTTGTTATTCTTTTCTATCTTTTTTCTCACTGACCATTCCCAGTCTTATTCTTCCTTTAAATGAATTTAATCTCTCATCTTCTTAAGGAAACCTCTTTACTAATCTAGGTTTTTCTGCCCCTTACTTAATCCTCAGTTATATTGTGCATTTAGCTGGTAAACTTGCTCCTCTGTGTTGAGGACTAAAACCACATGCCACCAAGTTTATCTCAAGGGACTGGATGAACGGAGGGTTCAAGTCCATTATCATAGATCAGCTAGGACTGCTACTTCCCATTAAAATGAAGAAAGAGAACTGCCATCACATACCAGGATGTGAAGTCTTGCACTGAGAAAGAATGGGGGACAGGGAAAAAGAAATATCTTCAAATTATAAAAACAAACAGAGCATATAAGAGGGGCACAAGGTCTTGTAGAAGTAGGAGTGAAACTCCAAGTTGAAGTGGAAGTTTCTAGAATTTGTTTTGCTCAAGGCAGATTTTAAACTGCAATAGAAGAGGGGAAAGCACACTGTAGAGACACAAAGAGAAAATGGTGATTGGCATTTGGTCAGAAAAATCTGTGAGAGGCACTTAGTTGGTCTGCTAATATTTGCCAGGCTAGTGAAGATTCTGAGTCTCAGGAAAAACCCAAAGAGCAAATTCTGAAATACATGAAATTACATGGAAATGATTGGCAAAGTCAGATTTTGTGACAAATGATTGGGGGCCCAGAATAAACAGATGGGGAAAAGTGACAGAGCTTTCAATTCATAACCTTCTAAGAAACATGCAAATCCTCAAATAAGCATGTCCTGCAGAGACCGTCTGGAGAAGAAATGACAGCCCACTGGCTCTCCTCTCTGTTCTACCATCCTGTTAGCCTGCGCGGAGCCCTTCTGAAGAGTTCTGACCTATGGCAACTGACTCAGGAGATGCTGCATGTCAGTGGAGCTGGAGATGACCCAGAAGAACCTTAGCTTTGTGGTAATTATGTAGCCACGGTCCCTGTTCATGTTCAGAATTACTGATACGTGCCTAAGAGACTAAACTAAAGATGAGTCATTTAATATTGTTTTCTGCTCTCAGAAAATTATTTTACCTAATTCCATTTCTGCCTTATGAACATGTTAGGTAAAAAAAGATTTTAGTTGAAATATGTATTAAAAATTAGTCTTCAAAAATTATAGTACATGTTGCATTCACAGCTGCTGTGTGCTTAGTCACTCAGTCGTGTCTGACTCTTGCGACCCCATGGACTGTAGCCCACCAGGCTCCCCTGTCCATGGGATTTCCCAGACAAGAATACTGGAGTGGGTTGCCATTTCCTTCTCAATGGGATCTTCCCAACCCAGGGATCAAACCCAAGTCTCCTGCATTGCAGGCAGCTTCTTTATTTTCTGAGGTACCAGGGAAGCCCATAAATGCAAATAATGAAGTTCAAAATGCAGGTAGTTCATGCTATCCTACCTCCTCTAGTATTTTAGTAGGTATAAACAAAATTTAATTAACTGCCATTACCTATGAAAAATTTGTTTTGATCAATTTACTAAAATACAAATTTTTAGTGACCTGATTTTTCCTATTAATGACTGGTCACCATTTCCTATATGGTGGAACCCTCCCACCTATATCTAGTCTAAACAATTCTCCAACACTACGATGTCCTACAATTTGACTCAACTCCTACACTGTCTACATGGAGACAGCATCAGATCCCACAGGTTGAGGGCTCAATCCTCCAAGAGAGCCCCCCACCCTATCTCTTTAGACACCAATAGCAAGTCCAGGCTGTCTCCTGATCTTCTGGTGGGCTACAGATCAGAGGTTTCCATGACCCTGTCCTTGAATTTAATTGATTTGTTATAACAGCTTACAGAACTTAAACATTTTGCTTATGGGTTTAGCAGTTTATTGTAAAAAGAATAGGACTTGGCAACAACCAGATGGAAGAATGAGAAGGGCAGGGTATAGGGAAAGTACAGGGAGCTTGCATGGCCTCTATGGGGCTTCTCTCTCAGCAGCCCCCATGCTCACCAACAAGGAAACTCTCTGGATCCTGTTCTCTTGGATTTTCACAGAGGCTTCGCTGTATCAGTGTGATTGATTTTAATTATTGGTGATTGACTCGGCCCGTCTGCACTCCAGGTCAGGGGATAGGACTGAAAGGTCCAACCCTCTAATCACATGACTGGTCCTCTGGCAACCAGCCCCCAACCTTAGGTGTGTTCCATAGCAACTCCATTAATATAAACAAAAGACATCTTTGTTGCAATCATTATGTAGGAAATTCCAAAGGCTTTAGGAGCTCTGTCTCAGAAATAGGAATGACCAAATATTTACTATGACTTATACCTATTTATGAATCACACCTATTTACATAGTCATAGCATTTTCACTTTTATTGGAAGGATGCAGAAGTTTGTTGTTCAGTTGCTCAGTTGTGTCCAGTTCTTTGCCACCCCATGGACTGCAGCATGCCAGGCTTCCTCATCCTTCACCATCTCCTGGAACTTGCTCAAACTCTTGTCCATTGTGTCGATGATAACATCCAACCACCTTATCCTCTGTTGCCCGCTTCTCCTTCTCTCAACCTTTCCCAGCATCAGGGTCATTTACATATCTTCATACTGGGTGGCCAAACTATTTGAGCTTCAGCTTCAGCATCAGTCCTTCCAAAGAGTATTCAGGGTTGTTTTCCTTTAAAATTGAGTGGTTTGATCTCCTTTCTTTCCAAGGGACTCTCAAGAACCTTCTCCAGCACCACAGTTTGAAAGCATCAATTCTTCAGCACTCTGCCTTCTTTATTGTCCAGCTCTCACATCTGTACATGACTACTGGAAAGATCACAGCTTTGACTACACCCACCTTTGTTGGCAAAGTGATGTCTTTGCTTTTTAACACTGTTTAGGTTTTTCATAGCTTTGCTGCCAAGAAGCGTTCATAATTTTCCATTCTCTTCTTTCTCGGCTATTTGTAAGACACTCCTCAGACAATCACTTGGTCTTCTTGCATTTCATTTTCTTTGGGTTGGTTTTGTTCACTGCCTCCTGTACTGTGTTACAAACCTCTGCCCATAGTTCTTCAGACACCCTGTTTACTTGACCTGATCCCATAATCTACTCATCACCTCCACTGTATATTCATAGGGGATTTGATTTAGGTCATACCTGAGTTGCCTAGTAGTTTTCCCCATTTTCTTTAGTTTAAGCCTGAATTTTGCTATAAGAGATGGATGATCTGGGCCACAGCAGCTCCAGGTCATATTTATGCTGACTGTATACAGCTTCTCCATCTTTGGCTACAAAGAATGTAATCAATCTGATTCCGGTATTGACCATTTGCTGATATCCATGTTTAAAGTCATCTCTTGTATTGTGGAAAAGGGTGCTTGCTACAACCAATGTACTCTCTTGACAGAATTCTGTTAGCCTTTGCCCTGCTTCATTTTGTACTCCAAGGCCAGACTTGCCTTTTATTCCAGGTATCTCTTGACTTCCTACTTTTGCATTCTAATCCCCTGTGATGAATACGATATCTTTTTTTGGTATTAGTTCTAGAAACTCTTGTATGTCTTCATAGAACTGATCAACTTCAGATTCTTCAGCATTGGTGATTGGGACATAGACTTGGATTACTGTGATGCTGAATGGTTTGCTTTGGAAACGAACAGAGATCATTCTGTCATTTTTGAGGTTGCACCCAAGTACTGCAAGTTGGACTTTTGCTAACTGTGAGGGCTACTCCATTTCTTCTACAGGATCCTTGCCTACAGTAGTAGATATAATGATCATCTGAATTAAATTCACTCATTCTCATCCATTTCAGTTCACTGATTGCTAAGATGTCAATGTTTACTCTTGCCTTCTCCTGCTTGACCATGTCCAACTTATTCTGATTCATGGACCTAACATTTCAGGTTCCTATGCAAAACTGTTCTTTCCAGCATCAGATTTTACTTTCATCACCAGACAGATCCACAACTGAGCATCGTTTCTTCTTTGGCCCGACCGCTTCGTTCTGGAGCTGTTAGTAGTTGTTCTCCACTCTTCCCCAGTAACATTTTGGACAACTTCCAACCTAAGGGGTGGGATGGGGTGGGGGGCTCATCTTTCAGTGTCATATCTTTTTGCCTTTTTTATACAGTTCATGGGGTTCTCACAACTAGTATAATGGAGTGGTTTGCCATTCCCTCCTCCGGTGGATCACATTTTGGTATGATCACATTATAACCAGGTATATATCATGGGCGACATAGTTTCAGATTTTTTGTTTTGATTGCTTTTATTTTTTTTTTAAATTTTTACTTTATTTTACTTTACAATACTGTATTGGTTTTGCCATACATTGACATGAATCCACCATGGGTGTATATGAGCTCCCAATCCTGAATCCCCCTCCCACATCCCACCCCATATCCTCTCTCTGGATCATCCCCATGTACCAGCCCCAAGCATCCTGTATCCTGTATCGAACATAGGCTGGTGCTTCGTTCTTACATGATAGTATACACGTTTCAATGCCATTCTCCTAAATCATCCCACCCTCTCCCTCTCCCACAGAGTCCAAAAGTCCGTTCTATACATCTGTGTCTCTTTTGCTGTCTCGCATACAGGGTCATCATTGCCATCTTTCTAATTTTTTTTTTCCCCTAATATCTTTAAGAGAATCTCATGCATGACAAACTCAATAGCTGAACCATTCTACCTAAGGGGCTCTTGGGCACAGAGGTCTTTTTGTCCCCTTTCTTGTAGGCAAGGCTCTGGCCTCTGTGACCTCCCCTGAGTTCCAAAGGGCAAATTAAAACAGTTGCCAAACAGCAGAGGAGCCACCAAGAAACCACCCAGGGCAAAATTAAAAAGGATCAGAGAAGGTCATCCAAATCAGGAGACAGACCACCCTCCTTGATCGGGTCAGACCCCACATTTGACCCACTGTTATAAAAACCCTCATCAAGTTCTCTGGGGTTGAGACACATAGTTTTCAAGGCAGAAATCCAGTGTGGCTTCTTTTGCCTTGCAAAGCAATAAAGCTGTCCTTTACTGTTTCACCGAAAACTCTCTCTCTGGGATTTGATTCTGCATCTGAATATAGAGGGGCTTCCCAGGTGGTGCTAATGGTAAAGGACCTGCCTGCCAATGCAGGAGCCATGGGCTCGATCCCTGGACTGGGAAGATCCCCTGTAGGAGTCATGGCAACTCCAGTATTCTTGCCAGGAAAATCCCATGGACAGAGGAGCCTGGTGGGCTGCAGTCCATAGGGTCACAAAGAGTTGAACGCAACTGACGTGACTTAGCAGGGACATGTACTGCATACAGAGAGGCCAAGCTTTCAATAGCACTTTGTCCATTTTTCTCTTGAAATCTTATTCATCAGTTAAGCCTTTGATTGAATTTACACTCTTGATAGTGTTGTGTACTTCTGTTTTGATCCTGAATACTTCAGTCTTCTAACTGGAACTCTCCTTGCTGCAGTTAGATCCTCTCTGTACACATAGTATTATTTTTGCAGGAGTCTATATGCTGTTTGTTGGTGGCTCAGATGGTAAAGTGTCCGTCTACGATGCAGAAGACCCGGGTTCGATCCCTGGGTTGAGAAGATCCCCTAGAGAAGGAAATGGCAATCCACTCCAGGACTATTGCCTGGAAAATCCCATGGACAGAGGAGCCTGGTAGGCTACAGTCCATGGGGTCGCAAAGAGTTGGACACGACTGATCGATTTCACTCACTCATTCATATGCTGTTTGTTATGATATCATATTTCTGCTGCTGCTGCTGCTGCTGCTGCTAAGTCACGTCAGTCATGTCTGACTCTGTGCAACCCTATAGACGGAAGCCCACCAGGCTCCTCTGTCCCTGGGATTCTCCAGGCAAAAACACTGGAGTGGGTTGCCATTTCCTTCTCCAATGCATGAAAGTGAAAAGTGAAAGTGAAGTCACTCAGTCGTGTCTGACTCTTAGCGACCCCATGGACTGTAGCCTATGAGGCTCCTCCGTCCATGGGATTTCCCAGGCAAGAGTACTGGAGTGGGGTGCCATTGCCTTCTCCGATATCATATTTCTGGACTCTCTCAAAGAAAATAATGCATATTTTTTTGAAGATTTTCTTTTAACAAGTGCCACCTTTTTTGGTAAAATTAATGCTACTAAATTACCCTGCTAAATATTTGATAGCTATAATTAGACACACATAGCTCAGAAGTACCTAATATACCATTTTGTTTTCAGATAGCAAGTCACAGAATTTTCAAGCAGCATAATATGAACTGAAATTAAAATACCTGTTTTAAAATTAAACTCCATCTATTATTTGTACATTAAATGATGAAAGAAGTTGAGCATTATGAAACATCTCAGAGTGTATATCTACAAGGAATAGTGCGCAAAGCTGAAGTACTAATGAATAAGTTAAGCAGGTAATTCCTGACTTTTGCTATAAAATAAGAGTTAAATAATTCCAGATCACTTAATTGAATAAAAAAAGTTCAAGAGTACTTAAATTGTTAGGGATTGAAGTAACTCCTAAATGCCTAAAACATCAAGTGTATGTCTAGAGAACGTAGAAGAAACACGAGCCTTCTTCTAGGTGCTATGTTGCATCAGATTGTTGACTTTGTCCTGTCTCCTGATTCAGGAGCTCTGCAGATGCAGGTGTTGTGGGCTAGGAGAACTCCTTTGAAATGGTCTGAGTTTCTTTGGCATCAGTTTTTGCCAGTAGAGAAAATGTCAACTCGTTATCCCAAGTGGCAATCACAGCAAAGCAAAATTCAGGATGACACATTAAATAAATGTGTGTGTGTCTGTCTATAGAGAATTTGTGTGTGTTGTGGGAGATCACTGGCATGGCTTTAAAAATGTGGAGAAAATAATGAAAGGAGAGATGATCCTTTAAGATACACAACACAGTGGGAAAATTACCCTTGGTTATTTCAAACACAAGGAAGCACCCTTTTATTCAAAAAGGTGGATTAAAAAAAACGACTGATGCTGAAAAGTGAAAGTGGGACAAGACACACGTGAGATTAAGTACATCTAAACAGGCAATGGCACCCCACTCCAGTACTTTTGCCTGGAGAATCCCATGGAAGGAGGAGCCTGGTGGGCTGCAGTCCATGGGGTCGCGAAGAGTCAGACATGACTAAGCGACTTCACTTTCACTTTTCACTTTCATGCATTGGAGAAGGAAACGGCAACCCACTCCAGTGTCCTTGCCTGGAGAATCCCAGGGACAGGGGAGCCTGGTGGGCTGCTGTCTATGGGGTCGCACAGAGTCGGACATGACTGAAGTGACTTAGCAGCAGCAGCAGCAGCAGCAGCAGTCAATCACTGTTCTTTGCTCACTGAAGCTGATGTGCAAATATCAGGACCCAACTGCATTTCATAATCACTTGTTGGACAGGAAAATGAGTTCAAGATGTACCCTCAGGGTCAGGCTTGACTTCAGGAAGCCTTCTGTATTTGTCTTCTGATGCTGTATGACAGGTCACCATGCCCTTGGCAGGTACAGAGCTCAGTTTTCCTGGAGTAGGAGGCTGGGCGAGACTCTGCCGGGTCCCACAGTCCCCACAACACAGGGCCCCCCTGGCCCCTGTGGGTGTGAGATCTCACCTGAAGCTCTAGGTCCTCCTCAAAACTGTTGCTGGCAGATTTCTGTTCCTTGTGTTTCCTTTGGTCCTTCTGGTTGTAGCCAAGCCTCAACTTCCTGACAGCTGCCCACGGCCCAAGCCACATGGGCCCCCCACCACAAGGCAGTGTGCCCCTGCCCCCCTCAGAGCCAGCAGGGCAACACACTTTCTGCTGCGTTCTGTAACCAGAACAGCTCAGCAGAGAGGTCTTGCTGCCCAAAGTTGATTCCTTGTGATCACCTCAAGTCAATTCATTGAGGATCTTCAGTGCACCTGCAAACGCCCCCTCCCTTGCATGTAACACTGCATCATCTCAGGAGTGACAGCAGCTTTGTCAGTTAGAAGTGGCCTGTGCGTCCTGAATTCCCTGGTGGCTCAGACGGTAAAGCGTCTGCCTACAATGCGGGAGACCCGGGTTTAATCCCTGGATTGGGAAGATCTCCTGGAGCAGGAAATGGCAACCCACTCCAGTATTCTTGCCTGGAAAATTCTATGGACAGAGGAGCCTGGTAGGTTACAGTCCACAGGGTCACAAAGAGTTGGACACAACTGACTTCACTTTCATGCATCCTGCCCACACTCGAGGGACAGAGGTTCTACCGGGCATGGCGGGTCACAGTGGCATTCTGGCTCCACATGTTCCAGCAGGCTTCTGAACGTGGGACCACAGTACTAGGAGAAATGAAGTGATCTTTGTGGAGTGGGGAAGATTGTGTTTGCAAAGTAAGTTATTTGATAGCCTGGGGACCAGAAGGGTATTGTTATTGTTGTTTAATTGCTACAAGGTGTCTGACTACCTGAGACCCCATGGACTGTATCCCACCAGCCTCCACTGTCCATGGGATTTCCCAGGCAAGAATACTGGAGTGGGTTGCCATTTCCTCCTCCAGGGGAATCTTTCAGACCCAGGGATCGAACCTGGGTCTCCTGCGTTACAGGCAGATTCTTTACCAACTGAGCCAGCAGAGGAGTGTCTAGAAAGATTATCAAAGTGCACAAGGCAATGTTTAAGGGTGGTGGGCATATTCATTATCTTGACTGAAGGGGTTTCATATATATATATACATATACATATATATGTGTTATATATATGTGTGTGTGTGTTTATGTGTGTGTGTGTGAAAGAGAGAGAGAGACATATTTTTGTCTGGCTTTTCTCACTCTCCATAATTATTTGGATATTCTTTTATGTGTGTGTGCTTCAGTAGCTAATTCCTTTTCTATTGCAGAGTAATAGTCCATTGTGTGAATGTACTACCATTTATCCATTCATCTGTTGATACACATTTGAGTTGTTTCCAGTTTTTGGCTACTAAAGATAAAACTCCTAGCTACATGAAAAAATAGTAAGTTCATTGGCTAAAGAAGAAATGGGGTGTGTTAATAATAGCAGTTAATGTTTCTGGATATTTATCTTAAATGTCAAGCTATAGAAGTTGAGTGCTTAATGAACACTAACCCAGTTAATGCACACAATCCTATGAAATAGATTTTACTGTTTTCCTAGTTTTGCATATGAAGAAACAGAGAGGAAAGTAGCTTAGGAGCTTGTCTGAGTCATCTAGTTGGTTAGTTGAAGCTAAGCAAGATGTGCATTTATTTAGTTCACATGTACTTTTTCCTAACCATACATGGTATTTTTAGAAACTATCCTCCTGGCTTCAAATCAGGGTCTGTAGATTTGCCTTATACTTTTTTCTTTTCAAATATACCTGTGCATTCTTAATACAAAAGTGGATTCACCAGAGTCCTTCATTAAGTTGTGTTATATAATTAGACACTGAACTTTTACTTCTTTTAGTTTTAAACTTTGACTTATATATTCACATTACTTATCTAAAATTGTAACTGAAACTAATTGACTACAGTCACAATTTTTAAATGCATAGAGAATTACTGATGAGAATTTCAGGAAGAGTTACTACTTCAACCAGCTTTAACCTTGAAGAGATCTTTTTTTCTTCGAAACAAAACAAAGCAAAATCATTCTGATTGTTCTAGGAGGCAGACGATATTTCACTTAGCTATTGCTAAGGTCATGAAACCTCATTGCCAATGAAAATCTGTATCCCTGTCTGTTGGAAATAAAGCTAGGAGGGCTTCAATTCCTGACAATGATGAATTCCAACACCGAGTTCCCAGATGCTTGCTCAGAGGAATCTGTGGAGATGGGGTCTCCCCGTGAACCACTTTAAATGACATTGGTCTCTAGTTATTACTTTCTTAAAAATCCAATTTTTTCCCTGGGACAATTCTGCTAAAAATATGATAAAGTTACAGTTAGTGACATGACCAAACAGATTGCACTCCCTGAGCACGTAAATCAGCTCTCTCTTGTTCCCACCATGGATCAGAGTTGAGTCCTAAAAGATCACTCCTTTTTAATAATTTGCCTGGAAAGTGAGGCATGTGTATATATAGCCAACAGAGCTTCTGGGGCTTTCTGCAAGTATTTGTCTTTCCCTTCCACCAAGGGCTTGAGTTGATCTGCCAAAGTCATTATTAATTTCTCTGATTCACTGAAGATTGCCCATTCACTGGTGACAAGGCGGCCTTGCCTGAGTTCTGAGTCACCAGCCAGGCCTGCTGCCTTATACCTCCTTCTTCATGAGAAGAAATACAAGTAGACCTTTCCTAAATTAAAAAAAAAAAAAAAGATTTTGTTTTATTCCTAAAGGACTGTTATTTTATATATAATAATGAAGGTGGAGGAGGGCAGGTTTAGACGGCCTTGTTGAGAATGAGGTGGGAATTTAATTATCCTACAAGTCATGCCATTGTAATAATTAAGTCCCTGGAGTGCTGAGTGCCAGAAGGCCAGCCAAGCACTTTGAGTCTGCTTTCTTGGTTCATCGTCATGGTTCTCACATCATCTCGTTGGGATGCAGTGGAAAGTCCTGTTCAGCCAGTGTAAATTAAACTACTCTGATTTTTACTCCGTGTGTGTCCTCTCTCTAGTTTTCAAGGGCACGTTCTAAAACAAGGCTCCAAAGTGAGCATTCCTCTCACTTGCATTTTACAGAGAGTGAATCCGAGACTCCTGTAGATGAAGGTATGACCCTGAGGTCAAGCACCTCCTCACAAGGTGCAGGTTGCAGGCTTGTTCTGTTCTGCTCATGTGGGCTCTTTTTAGTAACTTCGTTTCTCTTATTTTTAAGTGCATTCCATGATATCCTATTATAAGTTATTATCACTGATCTTTCTACTGTTCAAATATTGGTTTGCAACTTTGCATTAACAAAGAAGCCTTTGTTATTTATAGTTCCATTTTTTTTTCAAAACCAATAAACCAAATAGGAATTTAACTTGATATGACTATCGTTTACCAGTTTAAAATCTTTCATATATTTTCCTATTTTTGTCATATCTGTTAGGTTTCATGTGCACAAAGTATGGGCATAATTTGTCAGTTTCATCCCTGGATTGCCATTATTTTTAATTACTCTGAAAGAAACAAACACTTGGTTTAAATTTATTTAAATTTTATACATACAGTTGGACATAGTAGGCATTCAAAAAATACTTGAGAAGCAGTGCCCTTAAAGGATTTCCCTCCTTTTAAGGAAAAAATATTATTAAACGAGAGAATTTTTAACAAGTCACAAAAGTACCGTCAGCAGAGCAGACTGTTTTGTATTAATCACAGAGAACAAGAAAACAAGACTTCCAAATAAAGTAGAAATTTACAGGCCACCAGAGTGAATAATTGAAAGTTGATGCCATTAGAAAATGCCGTATTAGTCACCTCTTTAAATTTTGTGATTATAAAAATTTAAAAATGCTGAAATGAAAAATCACCACAACATTCATCTACAGAATATGAATAGTGATCCTTGTGGCTGAGGGTTGTTTTAGAAAGCTGAGTAGTAGAGCCTGAAGTCCGGCAAGTTGATTCCTCCAGTTCCGTTCTTCTTTCTCAAGATTGCTTTGGCTATTCGAGGTTTTTTGTATTTCCATACAAATCTTGAAATTATTTGTTCTAGTTCTGTGAAAAATACCGCTGGTAGCTTGATAGGGATTGCATTGAATCTGTAGATTGCTTTGGGTAGTATATTCATTTTCACTATATTGATTCTTCCAATCCATGAGCATGGTATATTTCTCCATCTATTAGTGTCCTCTTTGATTTCTTTCATCAGTGTTTTATAGTTTTCCATATATAGGTCTTTAGATTCTTTAGGTAGATATATACCTAAGTAATAATACATTAAATCTATGAGGAAAGTTAGGAACTGATAAATGAATATCTAATTTCTAGCTGAATGGATCCAACAGTTGTACAACATTAAATATTTTCATGAGATATGATATTTAAATGAAAAATGAATTAGAGTTGATATTTCGAAGATGATTGTAATGGTCACATTTCACAAGCTGGTAACTTTTATGTATTCTTTGCAAATTTGGTATATTAACTCAGGTTATAATAGGAATACATTTTATTGTGTGTTTCATTAACAAGACAGAAACTAAAACTTAGTTGCTAAGAAGAAATCTGTTGTGATGCAATCATCAGTGACTAATTTATGTTCTGAATACTTTGGAACTTTGTAAACATCTGTTATATAGGTGTTAAAGGCAAAAAAGATGGTCTTGAATCTTGGGAAAACTAGCAATAATAACTGGAACTATGGGAAATAAATCATCATTTGTATGTTTTCATATTTTTCCCAGTAAAAAATAACTTGTTCAACTGACCTCTCTCATAGGCAACTCATATGCAACTGAAAGACAAAATAAAAAGAATAAGAAAAAATAAAAGACCCTGCCCATATAAAAATATGATTGTTTTATATTAAATATGCATGAGGTTATTTCTAAAGACGGAAACTTTGAGATATGCACTTTGGCAATATAGGTAAAAACAAACAAAACAGAACCACGAAAGATTTAAAGCACATTTTTTTCCAACTGATAAAGCCTCAAATTATCTTTTCCCTGAATATCATATCATGTATGGAAATACTGGCTTTAGAATTACTCTAACATGGTCCAGATGATGTTGAATTTCTTAAATGGGTTAGTAATGACAATTAGAAAGACATTTTTTTAGGTTAAATTATTTGAAATTTTCATTTTGTAGGTTAAAGTTCATCAGTTCAATATGTTACTTTGTTTTGCTTCTGTTTCCTCATCATAAGATTCATCATCCATTTCTTACAGGGTTATTGTAAGAATAAATCATGTCTTGTATGTTAAGAACTTAACCATTGTTGAGTACTGACTGTAAGTACTTAGCAAATAGTAATTACTAGTTTACAGTAATAATTATTATTTTTAAGCATTAAATCTTCACACCAGGTACTATAAAAAATACAAACATCAGTAAGGCATTGTCACATTTCTCTTAGGTACTTATTGTATAACAGGGGAAAGTGGCAAGCATTTAAAATATTATACAAAGCAATACTGCTGGGCATACACACCAAGGAAACCAGAATCGAAAGAGACACATGTATCCCAATGTTCATTGCAGCACTGTTTATAATAGCCAGAACATGGAAACAACCTAGATGTCCATCAGCCGATGAATGGATAAGAAAGCTGTGGTACATATACACAATGGAATATTACTCAGCCATTAAAAAGAATTCATTTGAATCAGTTCTAATGAGATGGATGAAACTGGAACCTATTATACAGAGTGAAGTAAGCCAGAAAGAAAAACACCAATACAGTATACTGACACATATATATGGAATTTAGAAAGATGGCAGTGATGACCCTGTATGTGAGACAGCAAAAGAGACACAAATGTATAGAAAGGACTTTTGGACTCTGTGGGAGAGGGAGAGGGTGGGATGATTTGGGAGAATGGCATTGAAACATGTATACTATCATGTAAGAATGAAGCACAAGCCTATGTTCGATACAGGATACAGGATGCTTGGGGCTGGTGCACGGGGATGATCCAGAGAGATGATGTGGGGTGGGAGGTGGGAGGGGGATTCGGGATTGGGAGCTAATATACACCCTTGGTGGATTCATGTCAATGTATGGCAAAACCAATACGGTATTGTAAAGTAAAATAAAGTAAAAATAAAATTAAAAAAAAAAAAGGAACATGCAATGAGCTTTGGGAATAGAAGAAAGACGAAATTAATTTCAAAGGAAGATGTAGGAAAGCTTTGTTGAGGAGGAAGAGATTGACCTGGGTATTGAAGAGTGAATAGAATTTCCATATGTGGTATGGTGGTGTGTGACATGGACATCCTAAGAACAGGGAGTCACATGAAAAAGTGATATATTTTGGAAAGTACATTTTGGGTTTCAGGAATAGTGGTTTGCTTTGTATGACAAAGGAGACATGGGATGAAGACTATTCAGTTCAGTTCAGTTCAGTCACTCAGTCGTGTCCAACTCTTTGTGACCCCATGAATCGCAGCACGCCAGGCCTCCCTGTCCATCACCATCTCTCGGAGTTCACTCAGACTCACGTTCATTGAGTCCGTGATGCCATCCAGCCATCTCAACCTCTGTTGTCCCCTTCTCCTTCTGCCCCCAATCTCTCCCAGCATCACAGTCTTTTCCAATGAGTCAACTCTTCACATGAGGTAGCCAAAGTACTGGAGTTTCAGCTTTAGCATCATTCCTTCCAAAGAAATGCCAGGGTTGATCTCCTTCAGAATGGACTGGTTGGATCTCCTTGCAGTCCAAGGGACTCTCAAGAGTCTTCTCCAACACCACAGTTCAAAAGCATCAATTCTTCGGCACTCAGCCTTCTTCAAAAAAAAAAAAAAAGAAAGCTGAGTAAACTCATGTCATTTATGGATGTTCTAAGTAATAGAAGTTATAGTCATTGATATCACCTTTATGTACATTCCATGCAGGCAGGAAATGTGTGTGTTATTTTTACTACTGTGTCACTAGGATCTTCAACAATCTCTGCCAGATTTAAGATTAGAACCCAGTTCTTCCTGTAATTGAGGTTAAAAAATAATTGATATTAGCAATGTACAATGAGGAGACAGAATTTGACATCTGTTTAACACTGAGCAATCAGGATGACAGTAACATTAACCAACCATAGCGGGGATTTTTTTGTTTCATTTAAATGTCAACTAGTAGTAATACTGACATGATATTTCCAAAATCTAACTTAGGATGGGTGCACTGATGCACCCATTCTAGAATGTTCTAGAATGAAAAGTGAACAGTCTCATGGCAAGATCTGAAATTAGTTTTGAATCTAATGGAGAGATTGGTAAACCAGATGCTCTTGCAACAGAAGCTTAAATAAGGATGATGCTTAGAATCCTACCTTAGAGAAAAGTTTAAAAAGAAACCACCAGAAGTTGTTCATCAAGGAGAAGATTTGAGTCGATCTGGGCAGTGTTGGGTGAAAAAGTTGGTGTTGTAGTCTGTGTTTCAAATGTAGGAACCAGAAGCAAAATATGTGAGTTAGAGGGAGAGATGTTTTTAGCTCAATATAAAGATTAATGATGCCAAAAAATTAAAGGTCTATTTTTGAAAAACAGTGGCTTCTCCCTGCTTTTGAAGCATAAGCTGAGGCAGGATGGAGGCTTAATGGAGAAAAGGCATGGCTGTGAACAGGGCGGCTAGTCCAGGACCGAGGCCCCGTGGAATGCTTCTGGATGTGCAGGCTCACAGAGCATCACAGTGCTGCAGACACAGATCCTGAGCTGCACATGTCTGCAAATTGTGACTGCTGTATGTTGTTAACACGCTGTGCTTAAAGCTCAGAGTGCATAGGTGTCCTTTGTTGTTATGTATTTTAACCAACGGATATCTAAACTAGAATTATGATTGTGGGTTTAAAAGAAAAAAAAACAGAATTTCTAAAAATGACAGACCTGAAAAATTGGAAACCAACTCTTGTACCCCTTTTTCTAACGCTAAGATTTGGTGTTTTTGTGACAAGCAATTTAATTGATGCATGAACTATGTGAAGATTTATAAGAGAATAGAAATGCCTGCAAAACACAGGATAATGACAAAGTAATGGGAAAACCAACTCTTGTACCCCTTTTTCTAACGCTAAGATTTGATGTTTTTGTGACAAGCAATTTAATTGATGCATGAACTATGTGAAGATTTATAAGAGAATAGAAATGCCTGCAAAACACAGGATAATGACAAAGTAATGGGTAAATACAGTATTTGCTCTTTAACTCTGAAAGAATGTCAAAGGTTTGCCTTTGTGTTTTGTTTTTTGTTAATCAAAAATGTTAGCTTTAGACTGGAAGCCAAATAGTGGAAGTCTGGTTAAATTAGTCAGAATATACATGCTATGACAGTTTAATTTGCTGACTGATTTGTTTTTAATTTAATACTGAGGATAGTTCAGAGTCAAATTCATGAGATATTTAAAACCACAATATAAAATTTCTCCAGACAAAAGGTTTATTGAAATTCTATTCTGTTTATTGTATTTGTTTACCATTTCAGCCATTGATACATTCTCTCATGAGAGTGATAAAGAGTAACATGTTGGCTCAGGGAAGTCCATTTTAATACCTGGTTTCATATCAACTATTAAAAATTAGCATTTGTCCTAGAAAATTAAAAAAGATAAAGTGAAAGTGTTAGTCCCTCAGTCATGTCCAACTCTTTGGGACTGCATGAACTGTAGCTTGCATGGCTCCTGTGTCCATGGAATTCTTCAGGCAAGATTACTGGAGAGGGTAGCCATTCCCTTCTCCAGGGGATCTTCCTGACCCAGGGATTGAACCTGCATTTCAGGCAGATTCTTTACAATCTGACCCACCAGGGAAGCCTGGAATGTTGCCCTAATTCTCATGAACTAAAGAACTGGGGGTCACCATTTAGTAAATACACACATACACACTTTACCCTGAAATAATGAGGCACACGTGCATTTTGATTCATATGCATGCATCTCATCCCTCCTTTTTTTTTTTTTGCATGTAGGTAATTGGTTTTCATTCACTCAATAATTTGAATGCCTGCTATGTTCTAGAAAATCATTCTTATTATTAAGATAATATAAAATACAACTTCATGTTGCTTATTCATAAACTATTGTTTCCTTCAAACTCTCTGCACAATACAGTTCTCAAGGATATTTTCGTTAAAGGGACAATAAGATGCTATTTGGCACCTTAACCATCTCCTTGGGCACTGCCATTCTGGAACATCTGTCTCACCATTTGGCTAATAGATGCTGGATCTTTTTTTCCCCCAAGATTCAAAGTTGCAGAAGCATTAGTTACTTCACGAAGCCTCTTTGATGGCTTAGGCATGTTGAGAAAACATTAAGTAAAGGGAAAGCAAGCTGTTCATAAGAGGTCTTTTTAACAGTGAAGAAAATGTTCATAAAAAATGTATATAGAATGGTAATATCTAAGAAGCTCAGGGTGCCTGGGAGTATAGCTTCGAATGACCCTGAAATGCATGTCTTTTGATGTCTCACCCCATGTTTCCATCTCCGAGTATCCGTTAGAGACAACGATCACTGCAATTGTACTTGCAAACTCCACTCTGGCACTTAGTTCCTTGCAAGGCTCATCTGATCCTCAGAAACGTCTTCCATAGATGATTCAAAAATATCTGTTTCCTTCTTTTACTCCTTAGACTGCAGTTTTGCCACCAGACTATCTCAGAACAAATAGAATCATCCATAAAAATAGCAGCATGCGTGTGCTTAAAAGCAAATAAAAGCACTTTATAGTCACCTTAGTTTCATTCCTTAAAAAAGAAAAAAAATAATTTCCAAATAAAGACAAGTAAGAGACTGAGGAAAAGAGCAATAGTAGTTCTAGACAGGCAGTGACCTCATGCTGAGAGCCCAGATACAGTGTCAAAATTAAGTCGTGTGGTTTAATAACTTTACATTGGAATCTATCTCTGATGTTACTAAAAATTTCAAAATTAATGAATTTATTTGGTAATCTCTGTGCCATTCAACTTTTTAAGCACTAGGAACATGGTGGTGATGTTCTAGTTCTCATGGAGGTTTGTTTTTAAGGGAAGGTAAGTAAAATCAAGGGCTTTCTCAGGTGGCTTGATGGTTAAGGAGCTGCCTGCCAATTCAGGAGACACATGAGAGGTGGGTTCGTTCCCTGGGTTGGGAAAATACCCTGGAGGAGGAAAGGGCAACCCACTCCAGTATTCTTGACTGGAGAATCTCATGGACAGAAGAGACTGGTTAATAATCCCCGGGATCAGAAAGAGTTGGACATTACTGAGCTCTCATGTGTACACACACACACACATGTAAAATCAAGAAACCAGATATGGTAATAGAAGTGAGCATGGATGCTGGGACTGTGAGGGAACCAGTGTAAATGGGGTTGATCTCTGGGGTGATATAGCTTGATTTCAAGAAGAAGCCATCTTAAAACAACCTGGAGCGCAGGATTGCGGGGGAGGGGAAGTTGTGTCCTGAGAGGGACCAGCTCCTGCAGGGGCCCCGAGGGAGAACTCATCAAGGGACTACACACACACACACACACACACACACACACACACTCTACTGTGATATGTGTGGAGTATGGATCAGTCAGAACTGGAGGAACTCATGGGAGGAGATATAAGACCAGAGCACATATTTATAGAAAACTCTCCTGGTTCCCTCATCTGATATAAAAATAATTCCCCCCAAAAGGGTAAGAAAATCATGTGAGGTCACAAATCTAATCTGTGGATCATGCATGATTCTCTCACTAAATAATTTCTCCCACTCGATCGTGAGCAACAAAGACAAAAACCAGTCTGGTTTTCCCGTCACTGCGTATCTTCAGTTGTTAGCCGAGGGTCTTGGTCAGTAGGGTTCAACATGTATTTTTAAAATAGATTAATGGATAAATAAGGCCTATTTAAATTTTAGTTTTAAAAGTGTTTGACAGCCACCAATCTGTTCTATTTCTCTGAGTCTGGCATTTTCAGATTGCACATAAGTGAGACCGTACAGTATCTGTCTTCTGTCTGATTTACTTCACTTACCATAATGCCCTCAGGATTCACGCATTTTGTCATAAATGACATGGTTTCCTTCTTTTGTGTGGCTGAGTACAGATGGGTGGTTGCTGAGGGTGGGAGTAGGGGGTGGGGAATACGGGTGAAAGAAGTCAGGAAGTACAAACTTCTGGTTATGTAAGTTCTGAGGATGTGATGGACACCATGGCGACTATAGTTAATAACACTCTATGATATACTGGAAGCTGATATGACAGTAGATCTTGAAAGCTGTCATCACAACAAAAATAGTTTATATCCATGTGAGGCAATGGATATTAGCTAAATTTACTGTCATAATCATTAGCAGTGTGTGTGTGTATCATCAAATCAGCATGTTGTATACCATCAGCTAATGCAGTCCTAATCCCCCAGTGCCTTAGAATGTGATCCTGTTTGGCACTGGAAATAGGGTTTGAAAAAAGGTCATTAAGGTAAAGTGAGGTCATCTGGAGTCTTTATTATTTTTATTGAAGTCTGGTTGATTAACAGTGTTGTGTTAATTTCCTCTGTGCATCAAAGTGACTCATATATATATATATATATATATATATGTGTGTGTGTGTATGTATGTATGTCTGTGTGTAGTGTTGTGTTAATTTCCTCTGTGCATCAAAGTGACTCAGATATATATATATATATGTATATCTATATGTATGTCTGTGTGTGTGTATATACATGTACTCTCTATGTCACTTTCTGTTCCATTATGGTTTATTACAGGATATTGAACTTAGTTCCCTGTGCTGTACAGGAGGACCTTGTTGTTTGTATATAATAGTTTGCATCTGCTAATCCCAAATTCCCATTCCTTCCCTCCTCTACCTCCCGCCCGCTTGGCAACCATAAGCCTGTTCTCTATATCTATGAACCTGTATTTGTTTTGTGGGTATGTTGATTTGTCTCATAGCTTAGATTCCACATATAAGTGGTAATATGGTATTTATCTTTCTCTTTCTGACTTGACTTCACTTAGGATGATAATCTCCAGGTCCGTCCATCTTGCTGCAAATGGCAATATTTCATTCTTTTGATGGCTGAGACATATTCCTGTGTGTGTGTGTGTCACATCTGTATCCACTCATCTGCCGATGGACATTTAGATCGACTCCATGTCTTGGCTGATGCGAATCGTGCTGCTGTGAATACCGGGGTGCGTGTATTTTTTTTTGAATTACGATTTTCTCTGGGTTTATGTCCAGGAGTGGGCCTGCTGTGTCACATTGTAGCTCTGGTTTTAGTTTTTTGAGAAGCCTTTGTTCTGTTTTCCATCACGGCTGCACTAATTTACATTCTGAACTGGTGTCGTTTTATAAGAAGGAGATTAGGACACACACAGACACGGACCATGAGGAAAAACAGGGAGGGAGAGCAAGGAGAGAGGCCTGAGGGGACACTAACCTTGCTGGCATCCTCATCTCTGCCTTCTAGAACTCTAAGAAAATATGTTTCTGTTGTTTTAGCCATCCAGCTCTTTGCTATGGCAACCCTAGGAGGCTAGAACATGTGTTTATCAGAACGATGCTATGGTCACTCCATATGCCCTAAACCCCATTACTACTGAGAACATTACTAGCAAGGGCATCACACACAGTTCTCGGGATGTCAGGCATGGTGTCTGTTTGTAACACCAAATGCTTATTCTTTCTTTTGTGATGTAGTCATTTATTCTTCCAAAGCATGATTGTACTCATTTTCTTTTTGCATTCCCAATGCCCTTCACATGCCCCAGAACACTGTAGACTGTTAGCTTACAAACTTTCCTTTGCGTAATCAATAGAAACTTGTCTCTGAATGAAATCACATCTGGAATCTCAAATATGAAAGTTAATAGTAATAATAAATCAAAAGCAGGTCTGTTTGAAGAAGGAGTGATGTAAAACCTATATTGTGCTGTATTATTCAGGATCCTCTGGGAGAAGAGCCAACGAGTTGTGTGTGTGTAGAAAAAGATGAATTTGAAGGGACTGGCTTCCATGATTGTGCAGGCTTGGTAAGTCCAAGCCTGCAGAGAGGGCCAGCTGTCTGGAGACCCAGGGGAGAGAGGCTTTTTGAGGAGGAGGAAGGGGAAGTGCAAGGCACTAATTATCGATAGCAACACTATGAGAGTGTCAATAATAAATATGCAATGTCACCAGCTTGGTATATTCATTCAAGGAACTGTATACACATCTATGCATATGCATCTCCCAAGTGGCAGAAAATCTAACCCCTGGTTACACAAGGTTAGGATAGAGCCCATGGGAACAGAACTTCTTACAGCAACAGGGAAGCAAGCCGTGGTTTCCTAGCCTGGGAAGGATATAGTCCAGGAGGGTGGAGACAGAGCTGAGAGGCTGGAGAAGACCATGTGGAACTCTCAGGAGACACACACCCACTCCTCCAGCTCAAAAACAGGCATTCCTGTGTCTACATTTGCTAGCATTTTCTGACAATCTGCAGAAAAGCCCACAAGCCCTAGAATATCAAGGCTTTTAAACTATCTTGCCAAGCATTTCAAACATCACTCTTTGTAATGTCATCTTGGGGGCCTGCCACGTTGTTTCTTCATTCTTCCTACGTTGCTAGGGCCTCAAGTCACGTCTCTGCCATCAGCATGAGACCCAGGGGTGCTTCTGTGCACACATGGAAGGGCTTGTCAGTCGGGGAAGAGACAGTCATTTGCCATCAGTGTTCCCGCTACTTCAATATGTCTCAGACCCTCCAGTGGCTTAATATAGCTCCAGCCTAGGGCTCAGACTCAGACACAAGTGCCGCTTGCAATTTAATTTTCTTCTGCTGCTGAAAAGATTCATTTATATGATGAAAGGATATTTCCAAGGGTTGAATACGTTTTATGTCGATGCACATCTATCCTGGAATAACTGGCCAGTGTTTTCCTTCACTTCAGCCCGTGACACTGATGTGAGAGAATTCTTTCCCTGAATGTCTCTTCCTTCACTGTATGTATTTAATACAGAATGGGACATGGTTAAATGCTGACTCCATGTTAAAAGATGCTCCTGGATATAAATTCACCCAACCTGGCCTGTAGGAAGGGAAAAAGTTCATTTAAAGTAACTGATTAAGGACTTGACAATGGTTAGGTTTTCCCTTATAGAAATTTATTTATGCTGATGTTAGCAGATTGGGACTTAAGGTGATATCTCATGAAAAGAAATCCTTAAAGCACCGATTTAGTCAACTTATAGAATAGTTAAAATATAAATATAAATATTTTAAATTTTGCTTATGAAACTAAGCAACCTAATAAAATCTGTGAACTCCTTATACCTGAGCTGTGAAAAGTATTTCAGTATCATTTCTGGGTTACGAGATGATGTGACTTCAGTCACCCAGCCGTCATGATGTATTAGTGACAATGGCAACTGTCCTTCTGAAATCTAACAGGGTTTTGCACCACCTGTGAGTGAAAATATCCCAAATTGTCATGCATGGCACTATCAATCCGAGAACAGTATTTAGAAACCTATTTCTCTTTCAGTGGTAAATGCATTAGCATTCTAAACATATCCCATGCCAGTTGAGATTTTAATTTGTTAGAGATTCGATTTGAAGGAAACCCATAAGCAGTGCAGTGAAAATGATACAAAAATAAAGACATCTGAATTTTTTATTTCTATAGTGAGCACAGAGGAGGATTAAAATAACATTTTCCTTCTGTCTGCTCTCTAAAATTAATTTTTTTTAGGATCTGCATTGTGTGCTTTGCTACCTTAAGAAGACACTGACAAAGAATCACCTGGGTCTTTCCTATGGGATTCTCATGTGGCTCTGGTACCTGTTAGGGTAATCCCAAGGATCACTGTCTAGATCAGGAAGATGAGCCTGCAAGTGTGGTTAATAATTCCAGGGCAGGACAGGCGGTGCCAATGGAGTGAACATGCCTCTGCTCTCCACAGTCAGTTCCTCCTATAATGCCTAAGTTCTCCTTCTCAATGGTCTTGGTCATTTGATACTTGGCTTTTTTCCTGATGGTCCCTCACCTGGGTCTTGGTTACCTACCAGCTCTCTTCAGGGTGAACAGGTCAGTGAGAGACATGTTTCCCATTTGTTGATTATTGTTATATAAACTCTCCTCCAGAAGAGCTTTAAAAGCAAGCAATTTTAGAGAGAGGGAAGATACAGATTTTATTAACATAGAAAACCTCAATGAAGACATTCAAAAATTGTCCCTGGGCTTCATGAAAAGTAAGCTTACCAACCCCTAAATATGTTATTTCAATTTGCATTTGTACTGGTGGTCAAGTCCACTCATCTCAAGAATACAGGATTTTAAATGATGAGTATATTTGAATAAACATAAAATAGGGCAGAATATGGAGGCATTTTTAGACTCATATATCTCTCATCTTAATATGAATTGCTGTCATCGTTGATGTTGGTCATGCTAAGGAACAGAATGGTTATTTTCATCAAAGTTTCTGCAATTGCTAATTGAGTACCTGCTACTTGCCAGGAACTCTTACTTAATAAGGGTGTGAGAGTCCTCAAAATACTGTAAATGCACTTGCGCAGAACTCAGAGGTTAGAGAAGGAAGCTGACATGTAAAGGCACAGAAGTCAGTGATACACTGCAAAGGGAGCAGGTGAAGGAGGTGATCGAGAGAAGCTCTGGTCTAATGGGAGTTAGGAGGACAGGTAAGCTAAGCTTGGGGAAAAGACCTCCAAACTGAGGTCTGAAGGGCTAATGGCCGGTCACCAAGCTTGCAGAGCTGAAGGTTCAACTGGTCGAGAAGACAGGCTCCCTACTCAGAGGCTGCTGTGCACACTTTGCTTCAACCCTGTATTGTCAATTTTATAACATTTCTCCTCATTTGACTGCAAGCTGTTCCTGAGTCAATTGATTATTTGGCTTGATGGAAGTGGACCTCTTAAAACATGGAATCAAGTAAAAGCATGAAAGCATTTTATCTCATTTATTTTTTATTGTTGTTGTTGTTGTTCATTCTCTAAGTTGTGGTCTGACTCTTGGTATCCCCTTGGACAGCGGCACACCAGGCTCCTCTGTCCTCTAGCATCTCCCAGAGTTTGCTCAGATTCATGTCCATTGAGTTGGTGATGCTTTCTAACTATCTCATCCTCAGCTGCCCCCTTCTCCTTTTGCCTTCAGTCTTTCCCACCATCAGGGAGTCTGCTTTTCCAGTGAGTCAGCTTTTCTCATCAAGTGGCCAAAGTACTGGAGGTTCAGTTTAGCATCAGTCTTTCCAATGAATATTCAGGACTGATTTCCTTTAGGATGGACTGATTTGATGTCCTGCTGTCCAAGGGACTCTCCAGAGTCTTCTCCAACACCACAGTTCAAAACCTCAGTTCTTCAGCGCTCAGTTTTCTTGATGATCCAACTCTCACACCCCTACATGACTACTGGAAAAACCATAGCTTTGGCTATAAATATGAGCTTTTTTTGGCAAAGTGATGTCTCTGCTTTTTCAGTATGTTGTCTAGGTTTGTCATAGCTTTCCGTCTAAGGAGCAAATGTCTTTTAATTTTGTGACTGCACTCACCATCTGCAGTGATTTTGGAGCCCAATAAAATAAAATCTGTCACTGCTTCCATATTTTCCTCTTCAATTTGCCATGAAGTGATGGGACCAGATGCCATGATCTTAGTTTTTTGAATGTTGAGATTTAAGCCAGGTTTTCCACTCTCCTTTTTCACCCTCATCAAGAGGCTCTTCAGTTCCTCATCACTTTCTGCCATTTGAGTGATATCATCTGTATATCTGAGATTGTTGATATTTCTCCCAGCAATCTTGATTCCAGCCCGGCATTTCACATGATGTACTCTGCATATATGTTAAATAAGCAGGGTGACAATATACAGCCTTGACAAACTCCTTTTTCAATTTTGAACCAGTCAGTTGTTCCATGTCCAGTTCTAACTATTGCTTCTTGACCCATGTACAGATTTCTCAGGAGACAGGCAAGGTGGTCTGATATTCCCACCTCTTTAAGAGTTTTCCACAGTTTGTTGTGATCCACACAGACAAAGGCTTTAACGTAATCGATGAAGCAAAAGTAGATGTTTTTCTGGAACTTTCTTGTTTTCTCCATGATCCAACAAATTTTGGCAATTTTATCTCTGTTTTTTTTTTTTTTTTTTTTTTTTTGCCTTTTCTAAGCCCAGCATGTACATCTGGAAGTTCCTAGTTCGGGTATATTTGAAGCCTAGCTTGAAGGATTTTGTACATAACTCTGCTAGCATGTTACATCAGTTCAATTGTATGGTAGTTTGAACATTCTTTGGCAATGACCTTCCTTAGGATTGGAATGAAAACTGACCTTTTCCAGTCCTGTGGCCACTGCTGAGTTTTCCAAGTCTGCTGGCATATTGACTGTAGCACTTTAACAGCATCATCTCTTAGGATTTGAAATAACTCAGCAGGAATTCCATCACCTCAACTAGCTTTGTTCCTAGTGATGCTTCCTACGGCCCACTTGACCTCTCATTCCAGGATGTCTGGCTCTAGGTGAGTGACCACACCTTTGTGGTTATCTGGATCATAAGATCTTTTTTTGTTTAGTTCTTCTGTGTATTCTTGCCACCTCTTCTTAATCTCTTCTGCTTCTTTTAGGTCCTTGCAGTTTCTGTCCTTTATTGTTCCCATCTTGCATGAAATGTTCCCTTGGTATCTCCAATTTCTTGAAGAGATCTCTAATCTTTCCCGTACTATTGTTTTTCTCTATTTCTTTGCATTGTTCATTTAAGAAGGCCTTCTTATCTCTCCTTGCTGTTCTCTGGAGCTCTGCATTCAGTTGGGTATATCTTTCCCTTTCTCCTTTGCTTTCACTTCTCTTCTTTTCTCAGCTTATTTGCAAAGCTTCTTCAGATAACCACTTTGCCTTCTTGCCTTTCTTTTTCTTTGGGGTGGTTTTGCTCACTGCCCTCTGATACAGTGTTATGAATCCCCATCCATGCTTCTTCAGGCTCTCTCTCTACCACATCTGGTCCCTTGAACCTGTTCATTGTGTCACCTCTACTGTAAGGGATTTGATTTAGGTCATACCTGAATGACCTAGTGGTTTTCCCTATTTTCTTCAATTTAAGCCTGATTGTTGCAATAAGTGGCTCATGATCTGAGCCACAGTCAGGTCCAGGTTTTGTTTGCTGACTATATAGAACTTCTCCATCTTTGGCTGCAAAGAACTTAATCAATCTGATTTTGGTATTGATCATCTGGTGATATCCAGGTGTAGAGTCATCACTTGGGCTGTTGGAAAAGCATGTTTTCTATGACCAGTGTGTTCTCTTAAGAAAACTCTGTTAGCCTCTATTGGAGTATAATTGCTTACAATGCTTTCTCATTTAAAAATTGAGGAAATGGGCACAGAAAATTAAACTGATCTGTTGAAAGTCAATACAAAAAATTTTTAGCAGAATTAGACTTGGAATCCAGTTGTCTTGGTGAAAAGGAAAAGCAAGCAAAATTAGCAAACATTAATAAAACTTTCATTTTACCTTGCACAGATTTTTTTTAAGCAAAAAACTCTTCACATTCTCAATTGGTCTGTGTAAATAGAGGTGCACATATCAGTGTCTCTTAAATTGATTATTCATAGTCTGAGATGTTCCTTATACAGAAATTATCCTGTGATGAACTAAGTTTTGAACACTTATTCAATATTCCTGTCTCGGAGACATGACATAATTGCATTAGAGTAAAAATTCCTAGCGATACTACAGAAAGAGTTGATGTTTTACCCTAATATTTAATGAGCCTGTTTGATTCCACTTTATGCTTTCTTGGGTACCATGAATTCTTCATTCTACACATACTTACTAACGATGTGTGAGTTGCTATTCTGAACACCTGAGGTTATAGCAAGGAAAATGTTGACAATCCCTAACTTTATGTAATCATAATATAAGGCAGGCTGGACGCGCATAAGACAGATAAGAAAGGATATCAGGATGGCAACAAAGCTTCTGCCGAGAACCCAGATTCCTAGATGAGATAGGCATTGACCTGTCTCAGCTGGCTATCAAATCAAAGGCCATGCAAGGCCTCTCTGCAGGGATGACATTTAGACTGGGCTCTGAGTAACAAGAAGGACCTGGTTATGCAAGATCATTGCAGACAGAGGAGACTTTAGAAAATAAACTCTTAGGAGAGGGGCTTTCCCACTCAAGAAACAGGAAACCAGTGTGGTAAGCTAATGGGTGAGGTCACGGCTGCTGCTGTGAACAAGGGAGTCAGTGATGTGAAACAGGATCAGAGACAAGGCAAGATCTCAGAGGGCTTTGTAATCAGGAGAGAGGGATTTGCTTTTAACCCAAGGAAGCTGTGCAGGGGTGCTCGGGAGGATGGTGGTAGCATCTCACTTGTGTTAAACAGGACCCCTCTGGCTTTGTGGGGAAAGAGTAACTGGATGATAAATGCAGGGAGACCAGAAAGAAATACCTGCACACAGGTCCACAGCAAGGTGACCGGGGCTTGGAGCAGGGCTGAGATGCAGGCTGGGGAGACTGTGTGGTTGGGATGGAGGAGAGGGAAAGAGGGATGGTTTGCAGGAAGAGTAAGACTTGTTATCTAAGACATGGGAGGTTGCAGAAGAGGAGAAATTAAAGATAACTAGGGTTTGGGAAACCCTAATACAAATCACATTCTTTTCTGTGTTCCTGTGGTATTTATTTATTTATAATTATAGTTGGGAGGCCTGGCGTGCTGCGATTCATGGGGTCACAAAGAGTCGTACATGATTGAGCAACTGAACTGAACTGAACTGATAGTTGGTTTACAATATTAGATTCAGCTATACAACATAGCGATTCAGTACTTTTATAGATTATACTCCATTATGTCATTAGAAGATAGTGGCTATAATTTCCTATTCTGTAAAGTATGTTCTTATGGTTGATCTCTTTTATACATAGTAGGGTATATCTCTTAATCTCATACCCTTACTTGCCCTTACTCCTCCCCTTTCTCATTTAGTAACCAGTAGACAGCTTTCTGTGTCTGTGACTCTGTTTCTTTTGTGCGTAAACATTCACTTGTATTATTTCTTATATTCTGCCTTTAGGTGGTGTCACACATATTTGCCTTTCTCCACTTCTGACATTTCACTAAGCATAAAATCCTCTTCGTCCATTTGTGTTGCTGCAAATAGCAGGATTTCATTCTTTTTATGACTCAACATTGCTAATTATAAGAGAAATGCAAATCAGAACAGTGAGGTATCACCTCACACCTGTCAGATGACTAGTATAAAAAAATCTCCAAATAACAAAAGTTGGCAAGGATGTGGAGAAAAAGGAACTCTCCTACACTGTTGGTGAGAATGTAAGTCTGTACAGCCACTATGGAGAACAGTATGGAAGTTCCTCAAATTAAAAATAAAATTACCATATGATCCAGGGATCCTACTCCTGGGTATATATCTAGAAAAAATGAAAACACTAATCTAAGAAGATACATGCACCCCATTGTTCACAGGAGCACTCACTATTTACAGCAGCCTAAAATGAAAGCAACCCAAATGCCCCGCAACAGGCAAACTGATAAAGATGTGGTATGTATACAGAAGGCGATTTATTCGCTTTTTATTATGTTTTAAATTCCTAGTCAGAGGCTGTTGGAATCAGACAATATGCTAACACAATTCTCTCAAAACTCAATATTCTATGAAAATCCTAACAGATTCTTAATTATAGATGCAGTATAATTCAGTGAAGACTGTGACAGGTGTTCAGAACTGAACACAAGCACGCTGGGAAGAGCTGTGAGGACTTATGTAGCATTACAATTTATTTCTCCTGAAAGCAAGGGTGTGTTTTCTAGCCAGGAATGTCCGCGATGGTGTCCCAGTTAAATTTGGATTGTCTTTGTAAATACTAAGTGACTTTCAATTAGGACATTCCCAGGCACTGCCATATGGGCTGGTAGCATGCTGTATAGGAGGTAATTAAGCACTTGGTGGCATCACTTTTTGCCTGTTGATGTGAGCAAATGCAGAGTTGTAAAGTCTTGCCAAGCATGAGGGTGTTACTCTGTGTACTAGGATTCTAATTTGTGTAGTAGTATCAAGAGAGATGCTTTATTTTCTGCTTTTAAATTGTACTTCCCGTGTTGTTCACTTTGAGACCTCCTGGGGATAGAGCTTCATGAGAACTACTGTTCTATAACAGGCATGTAAGTAATTAGCAGGCCAACTTTACAGCCATACGTTTGTATAACTGTTGACAATTTATAGAATAGCCTCCCCCCACTGCCTCGCCTATTCATTATGGTATACTGGAGCAGCACAAGGATGTTGACAACCACATATCCTGACAAAATTCACAACCAAATCCATAGATAGGGTTTATCTGCTTTTCAAAAATGATGTTTCTAGTTGAAGTGGTTTTTATAGAAAAATGAGTTCCATATAAATAGTTCATTTCATTGAGGTAATTGAAATTTTATCTTGAGCTTTGATCTTGCAGAGAACATTTCAGGAAGATGACAGTTCCTTGGGGAAATCTAGATGTCACAGAGGAATTACAAGTTAAAAATCACATCCTGAAAGACATGTTTTGAACTGCTAAAATAATAGTTTAATAAAATGTGTTGTTTTTTTTTTCAACCACATACATATGATCTCTAAATACAGGTGCAACTAAACAGGTTGCCTTTTAAATTATTGTTTTTAGTTATTCATGAGTAATTATTTCTGTTTATACAAAGCCTTTGATTCTCAATCACCTGTGGTTCAAATATAACTTTCAAGTAGGTACATGCAGTTCATTTTGGCTCCTAATGGAATATTCAGGACTCTCTTTTCTTTTCAGGCTACTATAACAGAGGACCATTAACTGGCTTATAAACAACAAGAATCTATTCCTCAGAGCTCCAGAAGCTAAAGTGCAAGATTAGAGTGCCAGCTGGGGAGGCATGGGGCGGGGGGACTCTTGCCTGGGTGAAGATAGTTGACTTCTCCTTTGTCATTTGCCCTCACTTAATGGGGGTGAAGGAGCTCTCTGGGGTCTTGTAAAAGGCACTAATCTCGTTCATGAAAACTCTACTCTCATTAACTAACCACCTCCCAAAGTCCCCAGCTCTTATAAAATACCATCACCTTGAGGGTTAGAATTTCCACATATGAACTTAGACGCAGCATGAACATTGAATAAAGGCAACATTTCAGGAACCTAAGGAAAGCATTACAATTAAGATCAGAACTATCTCAGCAGACGTAGGCTTTCTTTTATAACTGGTGCATTGAATGTAGATGATGCTGCTGCTAAGTCGCTTCAGTCATGTTCGACTCTGTGTGACCCCATAGATGGCAGCCCACCAGGCTCCCCCACCCCTGGGATTCTCCAGGCAAGAACACTGGAATGGGTTGCTATTTCCTTCTCCAATGCATGAAAGTGAAAGTGAAGTCGCTCAGTCATGTCCGACTCTTAGCGACCCCATGGACTGCAGCCTACTGGGTTCCTCCTTCCATGGGATTTTCCAGGCAAGAATACTGCAGTGGGGTATCATCTCCTTCTCCAGAATGTAGATGAGATAGTGTCAAAAATACAGTTACATTCATGATTCGGTTCTCCTAATATTAAGTCCTGACTTACTGGATTGGCCGAAAAGCTCCTTTGGAGTTTTCTGTAATGTCTCATAGGAAAAGCTGAACAGCCATCTTAGGACCGCCAGTATACTAACACATATATATATGGAATTTAGAAAGATGGTAACGATAACCCTGTATGCGAGACAGCAAAAGAGACACAGATGTATAGAACAGTCTTTTGGACTCTGTGGGAGAGGGAGAGGGTGGGACGATTCGGGAGAATGGCATTGAAACATGTATAATATCATATATGAAATGAATCGCCAGTCCAGGTTCAATGCATGATACTGGATGCTTGGGGCTGGTGCACTGGGACGACCCAGAGGGATGGTTCGGGGAGGGAGGAGGGAGGGAGGTTCAGGATGGGGAACACGTATACACCCGTGGTGGATTCATGCTGATGTATGGCGAAACTAATACAATATTGTAAAGTAATTAACCTCCAATTAAAATAAATAAATTTATATTTTAGAAAAATAGAAAAAGAAAAAAAGAAAAAGCTGAACAAACTTTGGCCAACCTAATACATTTAAAAATAAATTATGGAGGACCAGGTCAGAGGTCACTCACCAAAACGCAAGCGTGAGCTGCAGTGAGACACAGGACTCAAATGTAAGATATAGGATTCCAAGGAATGAAAAAGATGAAAAAAGGTTGATTGAGCAGAAGTAGATCTTGCCCCCCCCTGCAGAAGGGGCAGGGTTCCAGTCAGCCTAGAGGATGTTTCATAAGGCCCGTGTTAAAACCTTATGGGGATGGGGTTCTCTGATTGCTCAGTGGTAAAGAATTTGCCTGCCAATGCAGAAGACATGGTCCCGGGAGATCAATCCCTGGTCCTGGGAGATTCTATGGGCCATGAAGCAACTAAGCCCACCCCCCTACTGAGCCTGCACTCTAGAGCTGGAGGCCATAACTGCTGAGCCCACATGCCGCATCTGCTGAAGCCTGCATTCCAGAGCTTGTGCTCTGCAGCAAGAGAAGCCGCCACAGTGAGACGGCCACGCACCACAAGAGTAGCCCCAACTTGCCCCAATCAGAGAAGGTTTGCCTGCAGCAACAAAGACCCATCAGAGTCAAAATAAGTGAATAAGTAAATTAATTTTAAAAATCTTGGGAGACAAAATAACTGAAATGCTGGGTCCGAGATAACTTTATGGTCCCCTGACCATAAAGTCTTAGAAGGACTCGGCAAAACAGAGCCCACCACTTAGAAAGGGCTGTCTTCCCCTTAAGTGGTATCTGATTGCTGTATTCTTTCATAAGCAGTGCATTTCCTTGGGAAATTTCTCAACTTGTGTTTTAGGCTAATTTCAAGCAAGAACAATTGTAACTCATTTCAAGCCTTCCCATGCATACCATCTCAGATGTCTCTGAAACCTGGAGTGTATATCTTTGTATGACCTTGCCTGGCTGATCACAAGGGACATTACGTCTCAGGAAAACATGCCCAGCTCTACCTGCTACAAAGCTCTTAAGAGAAAGTCATTCCACATCACAGAAGAAAGAAAGTGAAATTTCTCAGTCGTGTCTGACTCTTTGCGACCCTAAGGACTGTAGCCCACCAGGCTCCTCAGCCCAGAATTTTCAGGCAAGAGTACTAGAATGGGTTACCATTTCCTTTTCCAGGGGATCTTCCTGAACCAGGGATCAAACTTAGGTCTCCCACATTGCAGGAAGACTCTTTAGGTCCGAGCCACCTGGGAATCCCCTTCACGTTGTTATTTTAATTCTCCTTGCAAGCTCCTGCTGACTGCAGACTTGCCTCTGTCTGGCTTGCATGTTACAACAGTGTCTATGTGCGTCAACAGATGAGAAACAAATTGTCAACTTTTAAAAAAGATGGAGATAAAGTGACAAAGAAGGTTCTAATTCTGCAGGTCTAGTTACAATGATAGATTTAATCTTCCTTGGAATCCATCAAAGTGAATTCCTACTTGTGAGTTTGGTTTTGTCACTTGGTCTTGATTTCTGATATTGCCCTACTGAACATGAGCATGATTACAGAAGCCTATTTCACACCCAAATTGTAAAGCCTTCAAACTCTAGACATTCTGGATTAAGCCTGAAAATGGTGACTGTTTCAATAGTTTGTGGGGCCCCAGCTGCCTCCTCTGCTTAAGAGGTTACTTTCCAAAACCAGCTTTTGCATCTTTGAGAGAGAGCAATTGATTCTCTGTGTAGCAGACTTGCTCCTCAGAACTTTTGGGGACTCTGTTTTAAGTTCCAAGTGTGAACTATGCCCTCAGCCAGGCAGTAACGTCCCACCATCAATACTTTAGCCATATCTACTCTGCTTCCCTCTGAGGACTTCTCAAATCTCCCCCTGTGGCTTTGTATTCATTTACTTTCACTGCTCAATCAATGACTAAACACTTGAAAATCATACTCACAGGTCCTGCTAATGAGAATTAGGTACCTCCCAGATAATTCCTTCTAAAAGACCTTCTTCAGAAATGCCTGGCCTGGAAGAATAAAATACACCCATGGGCCCCCATCACAATGGATGAAAGAGGAGCAGCATTTTCACTATTACATTCACTGATTTAAAACCTATAGAAAAAAATCCCATCAGTATTAAATAATGATTTTAAAAATCAGATCCATCCTAGTGGTGACTTTTATAGCACTGGTCTAACAGCACTAAACTCTTCAGAATTCTTATGATTAAACCCCGTGTCCCTGGCACCAGTGATTCCATTGGCTGGTCCATCAGTTTAGGCCTGAGAGTGATGTTGCCCAGTACAATGTGAGCTGCATTCACCATTTTAATTTTCCTAGCAGCCAAATTAAAGGCAAAGACAAGAGACAAATGAAATTAATTTCAGCGGAAATTTTATTAACTCAATATATATGAAATATTTAACATGTGATATAAAAATATATTACTGAAATATTTTACATTCTTACTATTGGTTCATTGAAATCCATTCTGTGTTTTAATCCATATCAAGTGACACATCTCAAGTGTTACTGGCCCTGTGGGGCTCTCGGCTGCCCCTTGAACACTGCAGGTCTAGAGGAGCATCGACTAAAAAAGATGCACAACTTGAGAGTTGTGAGTTAAGTTTTACTGGGGGCAAAATGAGGACTGAAGCCTGGGAGGCAGCATCTCAGAGAGCTCTGAAAGACTGCTCCAAGGCGGCAGTGGGAGAAGATCAATATATAAGGTTTTGTTGAAGGGGGAAGCACTCATTTTACAAAAGGTTTTTTGTTAGTCATGAGGATCTGATGTCACCATGAAGAGATTAAGTGCTTCCCTAGGTGTGCAAGGAGGAGATGCAAGGGTTGAGATCATAAAATCTGTTCCTGAAAGCATCCAACTGTCTAAAGACCTGTCCCACCAGTGCCTCACTCCACCCTGAACTCCCTCAGGGGGTGTTGAAGGGCAACAGTATGGGGTTCAATCTCCATAGAGGCAGATGGCAAAGGTCTTTGTTTTTCATTTGCTGGCAATGCTCTTGGTAAGTGCTGATTTATAGCTGGCAGGAGGAAAAAGGCCCGTAAGATGAGAATGTGTATTTATATTCCTACTGCAGGTTTCACAGCTCTGAGTCTTGGGAGGGAGACTGCTTGCTGTGTTTTGAAAAACACTGTCCAGGGTACCTGGAAACCTCTCAGTATTCATGGGCCTTTGTGGAGCCCATTTGGTAAAACATAATTAAGGAAAGGAGTCGTCGGTAGGGTTTTTAGAATTCCTCTTTCAGATAATCAACAACTCTGTCAGACTAAATTAGGCAGTCTTGCAAACTGCAGATAATTCATTTGGAATATTTTATTCTTCTAGTAAAGAGGCCTTTTCTTCAGGAACACAGCACGTGAGAAGACTGGTTTCACAGTCACCCTTTAATCCACACAAACAGAAGCGAAAGTACTCCTTGGAGGAAGGCTGAGCTCAGTGGCCTTTCATAGGTCGAAATTGCTGAGCTTAAAAAAATTAGGTCATTTGAGGTGTGTGTATAAAATTAGTAGAAATTAAAAGATACAAAAAATAAATATTTTCCACATTAAACCTGAGGATTGCAATGATAAACTAAATTAAAGAAATTTAAAGTTTTAAACCTGGAGGAGGAAATGGCTGGAAAAATCCCATGGACAGAGGGGCCTGGTGGGCTATAATCTGTGGGGTCACAAAGAGTTGGACACAACTGAGTGACTGAGCACACAGCAGAGAATTTTAAAGAATTAAAATCTCTATGATAAAAATCATTCTTAACAAGCTTAACTGATCAAGACTGACAAAGTATCTTAGAGGAATAAATATGCATATATTACACACATTATAAAAATAACAATTCAAAAATGAGTCACATGGTTTAAAATATATTAATTGTATAAGAGGCATAAAGATGTTATACTTCTTGAAATGTCTGCATAAGAAATACCACCTTTCTTCCTGAAATCAGATTTTTAACTTCTCATTAATTAATGTAACCAAGATTATGAGTTAAAGCACTGATTTTCTATTACATATAAAGCAGGGTTTGCAGGAGTAAGAGATTCTGGACATGTTCTGGTAAAGCTGACACATTTTGAAATTCTGGACTATTTTATGTAATTCCTTACCTCAACCAAGAACTCATATCGATATTATGAACTGTGACTGACCTTATGCAGCAAAGATAAACAAAAGTCTATGAAATCACAGGCGACAGCTTACATCGTTGGGGTAAGTACCATTCGCATGAAAGCCTCATGAGATTAGAGGTAATGGATTCCTCTTGAAAGCTATTCCATGGCCATGGAAGTCATAGAATATTGATTCTGAATTATTCCTTCAGCTGGAACCAAAGTTCACCTAAGAAAACATAACAAAATGTTGGCTAGGTAACAGAGTATCCACATGTGTTTACCAACCCTCTGCAGTGAGCTAGTGTAGTTCAAATTCAGATATATTGTTTCTATACACCATTGTATAACTTATTTTTATGAGAGTATTCTAAGATAAAGGCTTCCAAGGTGGCTCAGTGGTAAAGAATCTGCCTGCCAATGCAGGTTTGATCCCTGGGTCAGGAAGACCCCCTGGAGAATGAAATGGCAACCCACTCCAGCATTCTTGCCTGGCAGGCTACAGTCCATTGGGTTGCAAAGAGTCAGACAAGACTTAGCAGCTAAACAACAGCAACCCTAAGATAAACCTGCAGTGTTATTTTGTGAAGAAACCATCTTTGTCCTCTGTGCTGTGCTTAGTTGCTTTGTCCTCTACAAGCCCATATTCAAAGTTTGGTACCAAACTGAACCTGAAGGATTTTAAGATGCCACTTCCTTAGCAGGAAGTTGTGGAACAAAGGAGAGAAAACAAAAATGCTGATATAACTTAGTAAAGCAGGAAAGGGCAGTGGGCAAATGAAAGTGGGTGCCTAGAGGCGACAGTCTAGCTAAGCTTGTGAGTTGATTGAGGAAGAGGTAGTTAGCTGCTGGAAGAAGGTGGGAGGTGGAGGAAAACCAGTTAATGTTTTGTTTTTATTGTGTGTGTGTGTGTGTGTGTTTTAACACCAAAACGCTTTGTATTAACAATGCTGTGGTAGTTTCAGGTGAACAGTGAAGGGACTCATCCATACATATGCATGTATCCATTCTCCCCAATCACCGTCCCATCCAGGCTGGCACGTAACACGGAGTAAAGTCCCATGTGCTACACAATAGGTTTCTGTCAGATTATCCATTTTAAATACAGCAGGATGTACAATTACCTTCCCAAAGTCCATAACTATCCCTTCCGCTGGCAATCATGAGTTTGTTGCTAAGTCTATGAGTCTCTGTTTTGTAAGTTCATTTGTATCATTTCTTTTTTTTTTTTTTTTGGTATGCCTTACATATATATATATCTATATATGTATATATTGTATTGGTTTTGCCATTCATCAACATGAAGCTGCCACACGTATACATGTGTTCCCCATCCTGAGCCCCCCTCCCTCTTCCCTCCCCATACTATCCCTCTGGGTTGTCTCAGTGCACCAGCCCCAAGCATCCAGTATCATGCCTCAAACCTGGACTGGCGATTCATTTCATTTCTTTTTATATTCCACATATAAGGGATTTCTTCTTCTCTATCTGATTTCATTCAGTAGGATGCTCTCTGGGTCCATCCATGTTGCTACAAATGGCCTTATCTCATTTCTTAATGGCTGAGTAACATTCCACTGTATCTATATACCACCACTTCTTTATCTATCCCTCTTTCAATGGACATTTAGCTTGCTTCCATGTCTTGGCCATTGTAAATAGTACTGCAATGAATATTGCGGTGCATCTATCTTTTCAGGCGATGAAAACCTGATAATGTTTATGGGTACCTAGCAGTTCTTTTATGTAATGTGTATTCTGTAATTACATTTACGAATACCCATTGTTCTTTTCTAGATACTCAAACTAAAACTATTAACAATTAAAATAAATAAATTTATATTTAAAAACAAAAAAACTATTAATGATTCATATCCTTTCTACTTCTTCCTAATTACAAGAAATTTAATTACTTTTAATAGATTTGATGTTATGATTTACATGACCTTCCTTGTGGAAGTGCACTTTTAAAGGGAACAAACATTGTACAGGGGGTGGTGATCAAAATCATCCCCAAGAAAAAGAAATGCAAAAAGGCAAAATGATTGTCTGAGGAGGCCTTACAAATAGCTGAGAAAAGAAGACAAGTGAAAGGCAAAGGAGAAAAGGAAACATATACCCATCTGAATTCACAGTTCCAAAGAATAGCAAGGAGAGATAAGAAAGCCTTCCTAAGTGAACAGTGCAAAGAAACTGAGGAAAACAACAGAATGGGAAAGACTAGAGATCTCTTTAAGAAAATTACAGATACCAACAGAAAATGTCATGCAAAGGTGGACACAATAAAAGACAAAAATAGTATGGGCCTAAACGAAGATCATGGTGTCCAGTCCCATCACTTCATGGGAAATAGATGGGGAAACAGTGGAAACAGTGTCAGACTTTATTTTTTGGGCTCCAAAAT
>SJYT01064016.1:288913-372359 GCA_006410635.1 Cephalophus harveyi
AGAAAATGAAGATCATGGCATCTGGTCCCATCACTTCATGGGAAATAGATGGGGAAACAGTGTAAACAGTGTCAGACTTTATTTTGGGGGGCTCCAAAATCACTGCAGATGGTGATTGCAGCCATGAAATTAAAAGACACTTACTCCTTGGAAGGAAAGTTATGACCAACCTAGATAGCATTTTCAAAAGCAGAGACATTACTTTGCCAACAAAGGTCCGACTAGTCAAGGCTATGGTTTTTCCTGTGGTCATGTATGGATGTGAGAGTTGGACTGTGAAGAAAGCTGAGCACTGAAGAATTGATGCTTTTGAACTGTGGTGTTGGAGAAGACTCCTGAGAGTCCCTTGGACTGCAAGGAGATCCAACCAGTCCATTCTGAAGGAGATCAGCCCTGGGTGTTCTTTGGAAGGACTGATGCTAAAGCTGAAACTCTAATACTTTGGCCACCTGATGCAAAGAGTTGACTCATTGGAAAAGACTCTGATGCTGGGAGGGATTGGGGGCAGGAGGAGAAGGGGACGACAGAGGAGGAGATGGCTGGATGGCATCACTGACTCGATGGACGTGAGTCTGAGTGGACTTCGGGAGTTGGTGATGGACAGGTAGGCCTGGCGTGCTGCGATTCATGGGGTTGCGAAGAGTCAGACACGACTGAGAGACTGAACTGAACTGAACTTTCTTTACATTTTTAGCACACTGTAATTTTTAAATAATGAGTATATATTACATAAAACTAATAAAGTTATTATTCTTAAAAGCACAGCAATCAGAAAGCAAGCAAAAGCTCTAAAAGCAATAGGGTGAGAGGGAGGCTACTGAAATTTGAATAAATTATTTTGGACTTCATACTACTCCTATGTTTTTAAAGTAGACACTTTGGAAATGTACTTTACACTTTTGATTCATAGAAAACTATTCCTATACCTCTTTCAAAGTAGGAAAAAAAAACAAACGAAGTAGAGTCCACATCATTAGATGGTCTTTTAACATTTAGAAAGATGCAAACACAAACAGCCAAAGAATATGTTTGAGGAATTAGGAAATGTGGAGAAGGAAGAGGAGGTTAAGGTATGAAAACCGCAAAATATTAATGAAACTACTCTGAAATACTGAAACACATAAAACAGGAAGAAAGATACAGGTCAGAGGACAAATGTGGGAAGTTGGGACAAGATGCTCCTCAGTTTATTAAACAAACAATTGATTCTTGAAGTAAAAAAAAAATCAGGGAATAAAAAAAACACATTCTAATTAGCATTTTCAGAGAGACACCACAGTTATTGGTGGATTTTCCTCTACTTATTTATTACCCCTCAGTCTTCTAATCTTGAGGAGGGAAATATTGTTAACAACAAAAACAAATTTTCTTCTCTCTCTCATAAATTCTCCCATGCTGCCATCCTCCCCAACTCCCGACCACATTTCCCCTCACCCCCACACAGACTCGACCAGCCCTTCTTTTTCTTCCTCCACAGGGCTGCTTTTCCTGCTAAGATTTTGATTTTTTTCTCTGTTGTATAATGTTATAAGGAACATTTCTCATGAAGAGCTCTAAAATATGAGTTCTTTGGGTATCTATTTAGATTTGGTTTGGCAAAAGCAGTTTGTTTTGATTTTCTCTCCCATAGATCTAAGGAAGGTAGCTTTATGTCTCCATTGAGGAAATATGTACAAATATTTATATAACATAACATTAAATTTTAAAACATTGAGTGTATGTATATTGCTAACGTGTGCCAACCATAGTGCTAAGCCCTTCATTTACTTTGTAGGAGTGGAAAACAGACCTAGACAAATTTAAACAAACAAACTAGCCCTGTGCGGCAGAAACTCTTATATCATGTCCATGTGCTTGTGTATATTTTCCCAGCCTCCATTGTGGTTACCTTGGACATGTTGTCAGATGAAAAGTGATTAGTCCTGGACAATAGTTACACATCCAGAGGGCCTTCCATCCACATGCTCTCTTCCCCTTCGTCTGCCAGGAGGAGGATGAGGGGGCATCCTTACAGCCGTGAGATGGGAGCAGCCTGGACGCCCAGTCCTTGGTTGGAGGGGAGCTGCTCTACTGCGCTTCTCTGTGATGACAGCAAGAAACAAGCCGTTACTGCACCCAGACCCTGAGATTCAGGGCAGTTTTATGTCGCCAAAACTAAGCTAACGACTGTGACTAATGCACCCACCACTGCACAGCTAGTACCTATAGAGGATGCAGGACTTGAAACTGCTCCAGGTTCATTGTCTATGCGGAGAGAAAGATAAACAGGGGAGGAAGGGAGGCACTGACTTGCTGTGAAAAGAAAGAACCCCCGGCCCCATCTTACTGGAACGGCAGTAAGATGCAGTAGTTAAGACAAACCTGACGTGCCTGCCACTTACTAGGGTGTTATCACAGGCAACTTACTTACCTTTTCTGAGCCTGACATCCTGCACAATGCTCCAGGTTCATTGTCTATGCGGAGAGAAAGATAAACAGGGGAGGAAGGGAGGCACTGACTTGCTGTGAAAAGAAAGACCCCCGGCCCCATCTTACTGGAACGGCAGTAAGATGCAGTAGTTAAGACAAACCTGACATGCCTGCCACTTACTAGGGTGTTATCACAGGCAACTTACTTACCTTTTCTGAGCCTGACATCCTGCACCATGAAGATAATAAGCACAGGGAGTGGCATACAGCAGATAATTTGCAGTCAAATATTATTTATTATGATTATCTACCCCTACCCTTGATAGAATAAGGAGAAAATCAATGATTATAGAGAAATGTCATGCTTAGTAGCCACACATTGATGTTTGTTTTGTAGTGCATAAGAAAATGACTGAAAATTGTATGTGAAAATTAATGTTAAAAAAAAGCATAATTGAGAGAAATAGGAACATTTTGTGTCTTTTACCAGAGGCTACATAAAGCCTTGTAATATCTACACAAATTTAGATAATGTAATGAAATGAATGCATCTCACACTGGAATAATTGCGAATCATTATTTTCAAAAGCAACAGGGCAATTATCAAATGGGAAAAAAATCTTAAAATTATCCTGCTACTCTATTGTAATATCAATATGGAATTTATGAAACACAGGCTTTTTAGGCAGCAGTGGAACATTTGAAAATGTGGCTGTCACAGTGGAGGACTTTTTAAGAGAGGCTTGAAAGAATTAGAATTCCAGAGATGTGTTCAAAATGAACATTAATTACTTGATATTCAACTTGTGTTACCTTATGTTCGTAATAAGAAGTGATTTGGAGTTCTGGAATACAAAGGTGCTTCATGAAATCTCATTTTATTTTCTAACTAATCACAGTGAGCCTGAAGCAATTTATTATTCTTTTTACTTATGTAACCTCTGCTTCCCTGGCCGCCACTGCAGGACTGCGGTGCTTCAAAAGGGAGGGTGAGGGAGGCTTGTGGAGGTGCTGTTGTGGGAAGCAGGGTCTCAGGCTCTGGGGGTCTCAGTCAGCGTGCTTAGATGACATGGCCCCACATTCTGACTATGGTCTTTATGACCTTCCCGGGTGACTCTCTAGCCCAGTTTACACCATTTAATCCCAGTGAATTTACTCTGACATTAAGGATTTGATGACTGTGTCATCTGCATCAAAAATGGGAACCCTTGATTTCCCATGTGTACATTCCTGGAAGAACAATGAACTGCAGTATCTGAAATGTCACAATCCTGGAAAATCTATAAATTATAGTCTCCTGAGGGATGATGAAGTATTTTCTCTGTATTCGCACCCTGCGGTCTGTTGGGTTTGTGTTTTCCTGTATCAGGACTTGGCCCTCAGTAAGCAGAGCTGCTATTACTTACTTCATCGAAGTCTCCCGGGCAGACAGAACTTACTATTTCCAAGAAAGTGATATCTTGAAATATGTGGTTTTGATGTTTGTTATTATTTTGAATTGTTCTCAGTGTTAGGTTCCTCATTTGTAAACCGAGTGTAAAAATACCAGTCGCAAAATTTGCACACCGCACATTGGGAGTACAAAAAAAGTTCTCTGTTTTCCAAATCTAATTTTATCTTGCTCTGGATGCTCCCATCCTGTTGCTAGCAAAAATAAACAAATAAATAAATAGACAACAAAATACCACCCCCAAATCCTAAACTTTCTCATTAATGATAAATTAATCTCTTCCAGGCTAAAATAATTTCTTTCCAACTAAAAAGTCTCTTTTGGATATTGGCTCTATCCAAAATTTGAATCTTCCAGAAGAGCTGTTCCTCTTCTTTTGAGTTTTCCCTCCCCTTTCTTCTTTACAAGGTATCACTTAGGTGACAGGGGGTGTTTGTGTGCTCTGAGAGACTGACTATAGAAACAGTCAATGGCAAGACCATGTATTAAAAATAGAACTCTGACCCCAAAGCTGCAGAGGCCTGCCCAAGAGACCAACTTTACTGCAGCGGTTTTTCTGTAGTAAACTGCTCAAGAGGACAGCCTGCTGTTAAGCTAGACCTAAGGAAGCCTAGGTGTCATTCCTAGTGACAGCCCAAGAAGCTAAACAATATTTTCTAACAATCCACTCAAATGGCCAGGACTTGATGAATAACGGACATCTTCCTTAATTTTTGCCCCTGCTTCAAATTTAGGATCAACTAAAGAAAGCCAAGTATGCACTTAACCAACCACAAAGGATGCCCCACTGCGTTAGCCTCGTTACAGCACACCCAAGCCAATAGCCTCTGTCTAATCAGGGCACACGCAAAGCCTTCCCTTTTTTCCACTATGAAGCTTTCCAACTTCTTTACCAGGTGTTGCTCAGTTCAGTTCAGTCACTCAATTGTGTTCGACTCTTTGGACCCTATGGACTGTAGCACGCCAGGCTTCCCTGTCCATCAGCAACTCCCGGAGTTTGCTCAAACTCATGTCCTTCAAGTCGGTGATGCCATCCAACCATCTCATCCTCTGTTGTCCCCTTCTCCTCCTGCCTTCATTCTTTCCCAGCATCAGGGTCTTTTCTAATGAGTCAGTTCTTCACATCAGATGGCCAAAGGATTGGAGTTTCAGCTTCAGCATCAGTCCTTCCAATGAATATTCAAGACTGATTTCCTTTAGGATTGACTGGTTTGATCTCCTTGGAGTCCAAGAGATTCTCAAGAGTCTTCTCCAACACCACAGTTCAAAAGCATCAATTCTTCAGTGCTCAGCTTTCTTTATGGTCCAACTCTCACATCCATGCATGACTACTGGAAAAACCATAGCTTTGACTAGATAGACCTTTGTTGGCAAAGTGATGCCTGGTTTTTAGTATGGTGTCTAAGGTGGTCATAGCTTTTCTTCCAAGGAGCAAGCATCTTTTAATTTCATGGCTACAGACACCATCTGCAGTGATTTTGGAGCCCCCCCCCAAAAAAAAACCTCTCCCTGTTTCCATTGTTTCCACGTCTATTAGCCATGAAGTGATGGGAACAGATGCCATGATCTTAGTTTTCGGAATGATGAGTTTTAAGCCAACTTTTTCACTTTCCTCTTTCACTTTCATCAAAAGGCTCTTTAGTTCTTCACTTTCTGCCATAGGGCTGGTGTCATCTGCGTATCAGAGGTTATTGATATTTCTCCCAGCAATCTTGATTCCAGCTTGTGCTTCATTCAGCCCAGCATTTCACATGATGTACTCTGCATAGAAGTTAAATAAGCAAGGTGATAATATACCAGATATTAAATAAAGAGTTAAATATACCAGGTTTCAAACATGCTGCTGCCACTGCTAAGTCACTTCAGTCGTGTCCAACTCTGTGTGACCCCATAGACGGCAGCCCACCAGACTCCCCCGTCCCTGGGATTCTCCAGGCAAGAATACTGGAGTGGGTTGCCATTTCCTTCTCCAATGCATGAAACTGAAAAGTGAAAGTGAAGTCGCTCAGTCGTGTCCAACCCTCAGCGACCCCATGGACTGCAGCCTTCCAGGCTCCTCCGTCCATGGGATTTTCCAGGCAAGAGTACTGGAGTGGGGTGCCATTGCCTTCTCCGATCTCAAACATACCTGGTGTTAAATATACCAGTTGTTAAATATACCTGGTGGTAAATATAGCAGTTAAATATACGAGGTATTAAATTAGCAGGGTGATATTATGCCAGGTGTTGAGACCCTGTCAAAATGCTTGTGACAGTGGATGGCTGACTCCCTTGCTAGAGCAAGCTCTGAACAAATAGCGATTGATTTTCCCATTTAGTTAGCCTTTGTTTATTTCCACAGCTACCACAGCGTCAGTGAGGAGTGACCAATCTCATGCCATCCTTTCTGCTGGGCACCCACTTCCCTCCTGCTAAGACATATTGGAAGTCTCTGGACATAACCCTTTTCCTCGCTGCCTCTGCCGGTGCTGGTGTACGTGGAGGTCTGTGCATTTGGCATAGTGGGACCAGCTGAGTTGGCCTCACCCTGGCTCTTCGGTGCGCAGACCTCTGGATCTGTAGTAAACTTGAACTGAACTGACCCTATCTAGTGCCTGCCTAAGCTGTGTGCCCCACAGTCTCTGCCGTGGACTCTCTCAGTCCTCACCTCAGTTAGCTACCTGACAATCCCTAGCGTGTGTGTCTGTCACATAAGAGCTAAGAAGGACGGAGGGACCTTCTCCTGGCCTCTCTCTGCTGAAACGTGCCACGCTGCTGTTTTATTCTGTCATGCTTGCACGCTGGCTTGAAGGCACCCTGCTAAGCAGTTTCTGAACAGGAAGTAAGAAAAGGTCCCCTTTACTTTTGTTGCTTCTTTGTACTATCTGGGCTTCTTTCCTTTTCCTTTGTTTTCACTCCAAGGATCAGGTCCAGGGAGGTTGATGACCTACTTTCCAAGTCCTGGTTATACCCTGTCCTTTGTGGCTTGCAAACCTCTTCTCTTCCTTGCAAAATCGGCCTGAGACGACCTTCCCTTGTGTTACAGCCTCATTTTTCAGCCTGTGAACCTCTCACCTGTAGGTGGTTCATTCACTTCTCTTCCTTGAGGGCAATAAGCCTTGTGATTAGCATTAACAGGGGAAGACATGCAGACAAATAAACTTGTGTACAGGTAAGTGATACTATACCAGGAAATATTATAAAGATCTTATCTCATCATTTCTCTTCTGTTTATTCCATAGTGTGGTAGTGAAGATCAACTGTGGCCAAGTATGAGGAAATACTTTGCAGCTATAAAGGGAAGGCAAACATGAATTTGTTGTTATTATTTGAATCAGAACTTAGTCACTTGGTCTTGTCATTAAAAGAGGTTTTGCCTCCTTGTTTATTGAAAAAGGATTCCTACTTATTTCTATCATTTTTAAGGAGAAAGAGTTCAGTTTAAACCTAGACTTTTTCTTTTTTCCCCTCTGGGCTGGTCAAAGGTGTGAATTTATATCAGTTTTCTTGAATTCAGTAGTTTCTCATGGTAATTTTAATTTTCACCAATAGAAGCAAGAATGTGAGTTCCAAAGATTTTCACTGGATATTTTTTCCTGATGGGTTAGAGATAGAAAAAGTCCTCAGGGTACTCAGAGAAAATCTCATCTGCTAGCTGGCAGTATTTCCTCACAAGGTGAGGAACTGAGGTTAAACCTTGAGGATGTTGACTGTGATTATCCATAAATATACAGGAAAGGAAGAATATTTCATAGTCCTTAAAGAGGGTCCAAGAGAACTCTCAAAGCTGAATTCCTCCCAATAAGTGAGGACAGTCAGTGCTGATGGTGAATAAAAACTAGAACTGATATTTACATAACACTGTATCGTTTACAGTTTTTTATTTGCTATGTCTTATTTGAGCAAATAAAAATCTTCTGAGAGCAATATTATTATCCTTCCCACTTTATAGATGCAGCCAGACTCATCCTAATTTGTTATATTTTGACTATTACTATAGTTCAGTGTGATCTTTTTTAGCCAGTTCCTTTACTTTTAAATGTGTGCATCCAGGGGAATGCCAACTCTGCTCATCTTGAAATAGAGAAGGTGGGAGAATTTCTTGTTCCACCTTGAAACCCTTCAACCTGGGGCAGCTGTGGAGATGAATAGGATTCCTATCACCTTCCATCCTCAAAATTCACAACATTTGAAAAACTAACTTATAGTCAACATATCCACCAATAAAATCTATAAATACGTAATTTGGAGACAATGTTTCTATGGCAATGTAGTATTTACCCAAGCAGTAATTATGGCAGTGCTAATGTGTTAAATGGCTGGTTAGAGAAATCACACCTGCTACTAAGTGGGTTGCAGTTACTCACTATCTTTTCTTTGCCAAATTTTATTGCTCAGATTATATGCTCTTTGCGGGTGAATTCATCATCACCACTTTTATCATTTATTATTTACTGAGTGCATGTAATGGGCAAAGGGGGTGACTTTTGTCAGGTTTTAAATGAAAGGGAAAAAAAAATTGGCTTTGAGAGTGGAAAACTTTGCCAAACACAAGGGCTGGTTTGGACAAAGGAGACATGAAGCTGGATTGTATGGAGCAAATGAAGAAACTGAAAAGAGTGATTTTATGTGAAACGTCAGTGGGAAAGAAACTTCTTGTGTAGTTGGGAATAGAAAAGAAAAGAAGTAGGAAGTAGTATAAAGGGAATAGGAAGTAGAATAAAGGAAGTAGGAAGTAGTATAAAGGAAGAAACATGAACTAGGAAAAGTTCAAGGGAGACCAAACAGAATATGAGACAGAGATCATTCACTAATTAAACGAGAACTGAAAATCTGTTATGAATCTGGGAACTCTGAGAAGTTAATATCTTTTGATGGGGAAACTGAGGTCCAGGAAGTTTAAATGAGTTCACAGACACTAAACTGCTGACGTTAACTTTGAATCACAGCTTCAATTCTGAGATTTGTGTTCTTTCTACCAGGCTGATGTTGCTATACCTCATGGAGGCCTTGTTTTTATCATTTTTCTTACAGATTTTTACACTTCATAAATTGAAAAAAAATTAAAAAGAAGTAGATATGTGGAGTTCTACATGCTAGAGAGGTTGAAAACATTGCTAAACTTGGTTGGAATGAAATCATACTGAGAATAACTTTTTGACAATTATTTCACAATGTATGCGTATGTTAAATTATTACATTGCACAATTATATTTTTCAAGTATATTTCAGTGAAGCTGGAAATAAAAAAAGCAAATAATTTTCAACACCAAGTGGTGGAAGTGTTAGAAATAGTGCTGGGATGTGTTAAGGACAACATTGAATGACTGAACAAGACAATCCACACACCTGATTATCATTTGGTTTTGTTTTCTTCTCCTTTGACTCATTTGTAGATATGTTGGCTTTTGAAGAAGATTCTTATTAGCTGCATATTTTGATTTAATAATTATTTTGTTTTCAATCATTTAGTATGAGGATGGCTTATTAAATCACAAAGCGAATACTTAGTATTTGTATGAGATAACTCTTGACAAAGTATTATCTGAATAGAGTCATTCTGTAATTTGATGAAATGTTCTCCCAAAGAAAGTGTTCTCAACCTTAATGCAGTGTGTCAACCTGACAAATTAACAAAACACATCAAATAATAAAACACTGAAAGTGCCAATTTGATCTTCACAGCAAATTGTCCAAAAAGATTTGGTGATTTTTAACACAACAAGTCAGTATGCTCTGTATTCTATAAATGACCTTCAAGCAGAAATAAACTTTCCATCTGAACTTCCTTAAGTAATTTTAAGAACATTTCAAAAAGGGCCTAACAGCAAAATGAAATGGGAAGACATTTGTCTAAACAAATCAGCTCCATTTCTCTTATATTTTTATAAATAAAGAGAAAGTATTGTCTGCTCAATTTACATTATCTATGTGTGTATCATTATTTTATTGTCTATGACAATCCTATGCTGGTCAGAAGCAAAGTTCAACTCCTTTGAATCAAAGGGTGACTTACACATAATGACTCCTTTGCACATGAACACTTGGGGATCCTTTATCAATTATGGTTATGGATAATCATGAAAAATATGTAACATTTCCAAGTAATTCTCCACATTTTGTGTTTAGTTGCTAGTGTCTTTTTAACAGTGATGTTGCAGAGGTATTTTTGACCCAGATGCAAAATTTTCTTCAACACATTGCAAACTTATTAAGTATCTTCTATGCACTTGGTGCTGTGCATCCTGAGGTTGGAAATCAACGGCATATTATTCTTAATTGCTTAAGGAAGATTTACAGTCTCATTTAGGAGGTGCATCCAAAGAAAAGGAAACAAAGAGGTAATTGTTCAATCAACATGTATTCAAATGCTAAGCTGTGTGACTCAGACAGTATATTCCCCAGAGATCAGAGGAAGGGGAGGTCAAGTTGAATTCCACTGATCTGTGAAGTGAGCCTTAAAGAATTCTGAGCAGTGAACTTAGGACATACTAATGGGCTTAATGAATATTAGTTGAATGAATAGATAAAGTAGGAACAAGGAGCAATGGTGGGAAGTGCAAGAGCAGCCCCTGGAATGTGCCTTCCTTTCAATGCTGACTGAGTGTCAGTATGTGGGTTTTCACTGCTCAGGAATCTTTATTTCCTCCAAATAATTGCTCTGTCTGCTCTTTTATTTCCAACAAATTTGCAAGCCTCCTACCTCCTGCTCAAAAGCCCTCCAATTATTCCCGTATGTCTAGTGGTTTAACTTTTAGGACTCCCCTCTATGTGCTCTCCCTTCCCTTCACAGGGACTGAACTTGTAAAACACAGTGATTACCCCAGCTCCGCAGAGAAGGAAATTGAAACTCAGATGTAAGGAAGCCAGCTGGAAAGTCTCTGCATTGACTGTGCCCACATCTCCAAATTATTATTTTTTAGTGGAAGATCACTGGAAAAAAGTTGTTTCTGCAGTGAAATAAGTTTGAGAACCACTGCATACTCTCATCAGTGTAGGTTTTATAAAGCACATTCCTGTGTTACAAACTCTGAGACACTCTGTTATAAAGAGTCCTGTTAAAGTGTGTTTAATGCAGCATTTATGATTACAAATCTTTTTATCCCATCATCAATTATCATTGTTTCCCAGAACACCTGAGCATATATTTCAACTTTGTTCACCTTTAAACATGGGCTCTAGCATCTCTTCCGATCCTGGCCTTCACCCTCCTTTCCTACCATTTTTAAAATTATAGACACTCCCTTTTTTTTTTTTTTTTTTTGCGGCACTAGGTCTCCATTGCTGAGCTCAGGCTTTCTCTAGTTGCAGTGCTCAGGCTTTAGAGCACAGGCTCAGTAGTTGTGGTGCACAGGCCTTGGTTGCCCCACGCCCGTGGAATCCTCCTGGACCAGGGATCAAACCCACGTGCCCTGCACTGGCAGATGGACTTCCAACCACTGAACCATCAGGGAAGTCCAGACACTCCTGTCTTAAAAGTGCTCCCTCCTGTGCTAATATATTTGACTCCTTTTCTAAGATATAACGGGGTGAATTGTGCCCTCTCAAAATTTATATGTTGAAGTCCTAGCCTCCAGTACCTCAGAATGTGACCTCATTTGAAAACAGGGTCGCTGCAGATGTAGGTGGTTACATTCAGATGAGTTCATTTTGGAGTCGGGGGCCCTAACCTCCAGTATGAGTGGGATCCTTATTTAAAGGGGGAATGTGGACACAGAAGTGCAAACAGGAAGAATGCCACATGGAAATGAAGACAGAGACTGGGATGATGCTTTTGCAAGCCAGCTTTCATCAGAGCTCAGTTGGTAAAGAATCCGCCTGCAATGCAGGAGACCCTGGTGATCCCTGGGTTGGGAAGATCCGTTGGAGGAGGGGTGGGCTACCCCCTCCAGTATTCTGGGGCTTCCCTGGTGGCTCAGCTGGTAAAGAATCCGCCTACAGTGCGGGAGACCCCGGTTCGATCCCTGGGTTGGGAAGATCCCCTGGAGAAGGGAACGGCTACCCACTCCGGTATTCTGGCCTGGAGAAGTTCATGGACTGTATAGTCCATGGGGTCGCAAAGAATCAGGCAGGAAACTGAACGACTTTCACTTTGTAAACCACGAAATGGCAACAATGGCAGCAAATCACTGGACGTTAGGAGAGTTTCAGAACAGATGCTCCCTCAGAGCCCCATGGGAACCAACCCTGCCTGCCCGACACCTTGATCTCAGACTTCTGGCCTCCAGAACTGCAAGACAGTCAATTTCAGTAATTTAATCTCCCCCCAAGTTGAGGAACTTTTTACAGCAGTCGAGGATACTCTACATGCGGTGTTTTCCACGCTCACTTCTCCAGAACGTTGCTCTCTTCCTTTCCATTCCTCTAGTCTTAACCTCTGAATTCCCTAGGCCTTAGCACCAATGTCCGCTCCTCACTGACGCTTCCCTTGACTTCCCTAGAACAACACATTGCCCTCCAGCCTGTATTCCCACAGCACTTTGTTTATTTCTCTGTTGGTGTGTAACCCTCTTGGAAATGGTCTTTTTCCTCTTTGTATTCACAGCACTAAACAGAATGGCAGTCACCCTTAGTTCGGTTCCCAGTATATATGTTTGAGGGAACAGCTGAATGACGAATGAGTCGTGGTGCTTGTTCTCCTGACTTACTGTGCGTCACCAGGCAGTGGAGTGGTGGTCACGATGGTCTGGTCTGAGATGGGACAAATGGCTTTTGATGGAGTAAGTCCAAGTGTAGGATAAAGTAGTCATTAGCATCTCTTCGCAATGCTTTGCTAGCTCAGATGAGATCAGCGTGTCATGAGCACCTTATGATGTGGTTCTACTGCGGGTGCCATTAGGTCCAAGCATCCTGGCTCCCAGCATGAAGCTTCAATTTCATATTGATGCCTGGGGGGATGAAGCTGTGTATTGTGGGGCAAATACTTCATGATTTTAATTGGAACATTCAGGACCCTTAATACCGTGATGGCTCTGTGAGATGTAGGAACTTTTAATTAAAACCTTTGCTATGGATTTATCTCCCTCCCACCAAAATAGGAAAAAATATCCTGGTTTTCATAGTTACACTGAAAGGAAATTTATCAAAATTTTATTGTTACTATATCAGAAATGGATTTCTGATTAGAACATTGAAGATTTATGTATAATTGCCTTGTTATTTTACTCTGATGTTCATGCCAATTTCGTTTTTGAGAAGTATATTTTGCCAAATTTGTAAATTTACAAAACAAAGTACCCATTTTGTTTCAGGATACTACATTTTACTCCTAGGGTAACTGCCTGTCATCATTTTCTGAGGATGGTCCAGTTTAGCGTGCAAATACCCTGAAATCCTTGCATCCCTCAGCTGTGGGTAGTCTTGCACAGTTGGTTGCTCTGTCTGCACTCCAAATTTTGAATTTTTGTGTAGCTTAGCTACAGCTTCAATTCAAAAGTATGTGAGAACCTCTACTGCACTATACACTGAGAGAGACAAAGAAATGAAACGCAGACTTTACCTGTAAGCCTCACATCTAGTGAGCATAACGTTGGCCACATTCACTGACAGTCATAAGAGAAGCATGACACACAATTGGACCAAGAAAGAAATAGCTTTCTGATAGGCTGTGACTATATTTTTTAATTGACAATATGTTATCCCCATTGCATATAAAGTAAATGAGGCTCAGAGTGGATTTGACTTTGAATGTGCAGAACCAGAGCCAGTGTGATTGCTGCATACTTAAAGCTCAACATTCAGAAAACGAAGATCATGGCATCCGGTCCTGTCACTTCATGGGAAATAGATGGGGAAACAGTGGAAACAGTGTCAGACTTCATTTTGGGGGGCTCCGAAATCACTGCAGATGGTGACTGCAGTCATGAAATTAAAAGACATTTACTCCTTGGAAGAAAAGTTATGACCAACCTAGATAGCATATTCAAAAGCAGAGACATTACTTTGCTGACTAAGGTCCATCTAGTCAAGGCTATGGTTTTTCCTGTGGTCATGTATGGATGTGAGAGCTGGACTGTGAAGAAGTCTGAGCGCCGAAGGATTGATGCTTTTGAACTAGAGTGTTGACGAAGACTCCTGAGAGTCCCTTGGACTGCAAGGAGATCCAACCAGTCCATTCTGAAGGAGATCAGCCCTGGGATTTCTTTGGAAGGAATGATGCTAAAGCTGAAACTCCAGTACTTTGGCCACCTCGTGCGAAGAGTTGACTCATTGGAAAAGACTCTGATGCTGGGAGGGATTGGGGGCAGGAAGAGAAGGGGACAACAGAGGATGAGATGGCTGGATGGCATCACTGACTTGATGGACGTGAGTCTGAGTGAACTCTGGGAGTTGGTGATGGACAGGGAGGCCTGGCGTGCTGCAATTCATGGGGTTGCAAAGAGTCGGACACGACTGTGTGACTGAACTGAACTGAAGGCCTTGTTATTTCCACCTCTGATTCCTAAGGCGCACGTGTGACCTCAAACAAATGCTTCTGATATTAAGATTTCTTAAATAAACAAATTATAAATAAGGCATTTATAAAAATCACAACATTTAGAGGGTAAAGTTTACATATAGATGTATGTATATATTTAAAATTTGCAAACACATATACAACAAGATGTGTTGTGTGTCTGTAAATTTTCAGCATGTTAGGGTCTCCAGACTTGGCTTTATAACCTTGAACAGGATAATTTATTCTCCCCAGGTGATTTACCTCATCGGTAAAATGGGGATAAAAATACCTGACTTGTTTGGTTGTTGTGATATAACTGAATTCATCTTTGTAATGTTGCTGGCACAATGCCTGGAACATCGTATATATTCAATAAATACTAGTTATCTTCCCTTCACTTCAGGCTATCAGGGTATAAAAGAAAATGGAAAAAGTATGTGAGTGTGGGCTATGAGCTGTAAGGGCTTCCCTGGTAGCTCAGCTGGTACAGAATCCACCTGCAGTGTAGGAGACCTGGGTTTGATTCCTGGGTCAAGATGATGCCCTGGAGAAGGGATAGGCTACCCACTCCAGTATTCTTGGATTTCCCTGGTGGCTTAGATGGTAAAGAATCCGCCTGCAATGCAGGAGACCTGGATTCCATCCCTGGGTTGGAAAGATTCCCTGGAGGAGGGCATGGCAACCCACTCCAATATTCTTGCCTGGAGAATCCCATGGACAGAGGAGTCTGGCTGGCTACAGTCCATGGGGTTGCAAAGAGTTGGACACAACTGAGTGACTAAGTACACTAACAAAAGCTGTAAAGATCTTTGCAAATTTAACTCGTTCTTATTATAAAACTGAATTATTCAGAGTCAAAAATGCAAAAATTTAATTATTCTGAGAACAATAAGACACAGCTTTCAATTATCCAGGATGATGAGGTAAAGGTTTAAATGGATAATCCAAAACAAAAGACTAGTAGTTAACAGAATAAGGAAATTAGACTACATTATATTCATATATTATTATCCTTTTTAACTCCAATAATCACCAATTAACATACAGTTTGTTTCCAGAGAGGAGACAACAGAGAACAGTGAGCAAACAGATGATGTCTCCTCAGATGAAGCTCCTCCTCTCTGCCCAGAGGTGCCTTCCAGCTCACTCACACAGGTGTAGAGGGTGACTGGGTTGACTGCTCTTTGGGGTCTTCCCATCGAGAAAGTGAAAGTGAAAGTTGCTCAGTCATGTCTGACTCTTTGTGATCCTGTGGAGTCCATGGAATCCTCCAGGCCAGAATACTGGAGTGGTAGCCTTTCCCTTCTCCAGGGGGTCTTCCCAACCCAGGGATAGAACCCAGGTCTCCTGCAGGGAAGCCCAAGAATACTGAGGTGGGTAGCCTATCCCTTCTCCAGCAGATCTTCCCGACCCAGGGATCAAACCGGGGTCTCCTGCATTGCAGGCAGATTCCCTGAGCTATCAGGGAAGCCCTCCCATGGAGAGGTTCCAGCTTAACTCACAGTCAGCTGTGTCAGCTCAACAGAACCCGATGGGGTGCTGGCTTGCTTGCTCTCGGTTAGTTCCTTCTCTCCTTTGGCCCTCTTCTGCTCTGTACTGTAGGAAGCAATGTTTCCAGGCTCCCCAGATTACTTGGCTTCCAGGTACCCTTGACTAGTGGGACCAGTGGGAGTCACTGGCGAAGCTGGGAGGTGGAAGGAGGGGGAAAGTGAGAGTATTCCTGTTTCCCTCTGCCCTGGGCGGGTCTCCAGAGCTGGCAGCGGCTGCATCTTCCTCGCAGTTCCTATTCCTGCCAGGAGGACCTCTCTCAGCACCCAAATGCCACTCTCGCCCACAGTTCTGTTTCCTGTAGGCAGCCAGCCTGCTCTTGGACCCTGAAAACACCCGCCCTGCCTATTGTCACTACAGTCTCCAGGGGTCACAGTAATTTCCTGTTGCTGCTGTTTCAAGTTTTATCACAGTCCCCGGTCTGTCTTCTCAACTTTTCATCAGCTTTGTAACCAGTTTCTTGTATTCAGTTCCCTTTGTTGAAGGACTCGGAGAGGATTCTGTGCTCCGACTGGATCCCATGAAATGTGTCTGGCGATATTCTGGGAGAGACCCCTTATACTGGTGGGAAGTGAATGGTCGGGATCAGGATGTCATTCCCACCCCAGCTCCCACTGCACCTTCTTCACTTTACCCTACAGGGCCCCATTCTCCTCCCAGCTCTGGGAGATGCTATGTTCCTTTCTGCTGGGTGGGTATAGAACAAATATGTCCCTTTCATTTTTAAAAATCACCAACAGTTGGCCATGCTGCACGAACAGCAGAAGGCTGAGTATTAATAACAGAATTTAGGGAAGTAATCACATTAAACTTACAGCAAAATGAGTGTGCTATGTATTAATGTTATGCAGAAACATCACTGCCCTGCTCTGGGGACTGTTCGGGCATGTGACTGCTTAGAAATGGCTGCTGGCTAACTGACACTATTTCTTTTACTTTCACAAAACCTACCCAGTATTTCCCAGGGTTTTTGCTTTAATTGCTTTAGTTCTCTGGCCTTCATAAGACAGCATCGATGCTTACATTTGTTCCTTAATTCGCTGTCTGTTTCTGTTTTTGTTACAGACAGACACTCACTGAGTACACTGCTCTGGTGCTGACACCCTACCTTGTGTGTGTGTGTGTGTGTGTGTGTGTGTGTGTGTTTTCTCCACATGCTCCTCAAGCACAGAGGAGCAGCCACCATGTCAGAGTTTCTGCCAGGCTTAGAGAAAGCCACATTTAGGCTATTGATGTCACAGGCATCATCTCATTTAATCTCCACAATAGTCTTGCAAAGCAGGTAATATTAGTATGTCTAGCTTAAACGGAATCTCTGAGAGGTTAAGTAATAACCTTACCCAAAATCAAAGACCTTGTTAAGTCGTAGAGGTAAGATAATACCCCAAATTTGTCTGATCCCAATAAAATATGTCCTTAATTTGTATAAGTAGCATGGCCTCAATGCAGGTGAAAATTACAAAGTTACATAAAAGATAGTTTCCAGATAAAATAAAAAGAATCTAAGAAAGAGTGGGTATATGTATACATATAACTGATTCACTTTGCTGTACACCTGAAACTAATACAATATTCTAAATCAACTGTATACCAATAAAATTTTTTTTAAATAGCCAAAATTTGTAAACTACCCATCCCTTCCCAACCTGAAGAACAAAACAGAACAGCTCTTTTCCTTTTATTGTCCCTGCCAAATATCCTCTGCAAGTCTTACTCTCCCAAGTGATCCCAACAGATACAGTACCACTTAGCACCTGAAATCAGATAACTAACATCCATCTTTATATGCAATTACTTCCTCCAATGAAGCAGAGGGTGCATGATAATATATTTTGGGTGGAAAGCAATTCTTCTTGAACTGTACCCGATTCCACACCTCTGTGGTAGACACAACCGTGTTTCTGACTTTTCTCTTTGCTTGTCCTTTTCAGAAGCAATCTCCCAGGGAGGGGCGAGCTGTCAGCAGACCCACGCTGTTCAGCTATTCTCAGAAACCATTACTGAAGTCAGACTCTTTCCTCGCTCCTATTCAGAGGCTTGCCTGCTAATTCTAAAGAGGAGAAGGTGGAGGGCTATGAATCCCTTCAATTACTTGCTTCCGGGTGAACACGGTTCAGGGAATGCTAATGGTACCTTCTCTAAATGCTCTTTCCAGAAGACACCATGAACAAAAGTCTGAATTCTCGTCCTCAGGGGCTCCAGCCATGCTTGCCAAAGTGTAGACTCAAAGGACGCCCTCCCCAACACCTGCAGAGCTGTCCCTCACTATCTTGAGTTTAACTTATTGTCCATAAAGACTTTTTCCCAAGCTAAAAGAGTTTTCTTTACTGATGTATTTTTCTTTCACCTCTCTTTCTCTAACTGTTTCTGCAACATTCTAAAATGTGCATGTGATGAAAATCCTGTTCTCTAGGGTTATAGTTATTTTTCCTTTTTAGTCCATCAATAAAATAAGATTAAAAAGCAAAATTATATATTTAAAGTCAGTTAGTGAGGCAGTTCTCTTAGAAATACATTCTTTCCCCATTCCAACTTTAAACTGCTGAATATACTTCTGGGATTCTAGTTAAATTTTGGTATTTAATCCTAAAATCTTAAATTTACTAAAATCTTAAAATGTAAATTTGGGGTGGGAGATCATTTCTGAGAGAGATGGGCCTTTTCCCTTAAGTATTAGGATGAGACTGCAAACCATCTTCCTCGAAGAGGAGACAGGGAAGTCAGTATTAGCTTTTCCACCTCCTTTTTATTTCTCCTCCCTTCATTTTTTATATCTGTCTTATTTCCTTTTCCTTTCCATGTTTATTCCCCTTCCCTTTCTATTAATACTTGATCACATTCTGCAAGAACATTATTAATTAAAACCCTTTTAAAAGGACAAATGGCTGAGTAATACTCCGTTGTGTATATGTACCACAGCTTTCTTATCCATTCATCTGCTGATGGACATCTAGGTTGTTTCCATGTCCTGGCTATTATAAACAGTGCTGCGATGAACATTGGGGTACATGTATCTCTTTCAATTCTGGTTTCCTAGGTGTGTATGCCCAGCAGTGGGATTGCTGGGTCATAAGGCAGTTCTATTTGAATCCGTTCTAATGAGGTGGATGAAACTGGAGCCAATTATACAGAGTGAAGTAAGCCAGAAAGAAAAACACCAATACAGTATACTAACACATATATATGGAATTTAGAAAGATGGTAATGATAACCCTGTATGTGAGACAGCAAAAGAGACACAGATGTATAGAACGGACTTTTGGATGCTGTGGGAGAGGGAGAGGGTGGGATGATTTGGAAGAATGGCATTGAAACATGTATACTATCATGTAAGAAATGAATTGCCAGTCTAGGTTCGATACAGGATACAGGATGCTTGGGGCTGGTGCACTGGGATGACCCAGAGAGATGATATGGGGAGGGTGGTGGGAGGGGGGTTCAGGATTGGGAACTCAGGTACACCTGTGGCGGATTCATGTCAATGTATGGCAAAACCAATACAGTATTGTAAAGTAAAAAAATAAATAAATAAAGTAAAATTTAAAAAAAGGACAAATGGCATATAGCAGCAAATCTGTCATACATGACTATTAAATTATGATTCTTCAAGTATAATTTCACAATAATGTATTTGTAAGACTGGACGAATCAAAAGTAGCCTCTTATTAGGACAAATTTTTAAAAATATTAAATCATAACACAGGTCAAACTTTAAAAGTTTAAGCCACCGCTTACATAACCTGTAGAAAACTTGGTAGAACAAGGATATGCAGCTGAGTTTAAGGCAGGGAAGTGGTGGGTTTCATCAAACATTTCTCTGTGTTTCAAAATCTGATGTGTCTTATGAAGAACTGAGCTTCCTTGTGATAGTATTCCCATATGTTTTCCGTGAAAAACATTCTTTTCTGTTTTATTTGGTTAATAAATAGGTACCTCCTGGTTAGTGAAAAAGAGTAAAGATTCTTGACAGCTGACCATCCCTCAAGTAATTAGCGTCCTTACACTGCAGATGAATTGTCTGTGTGGAATATGGAGGTGGGAGTCTGCCCACCAGGGACTGTCACTCATTTCTTTTACAGGTTTTGCATGCCGAATGAGTCTCAGTCCTGGTTCTATACCGCTATCTAGTCTCCTTCACGTGAGTCAGCCATCAGCGGGACCACCCTACCGCCGGGGGCTGCTCCAGTAGGCACATGGCACGTTGAAGGAGCCTGTGAGAGCTGGAACTGATTTAGACATGGGCAGAATATTTCGGCAGCCACCCTTCCTTCTGAGTGCCCTTCTTCTCCCCATTTTACCGACCCAGGGTGTCTGTCTTTATTGTCTCCAGTTTGAACTCTTCTAGGTAATATCCTCCTCCTCTCATCAATCCAAATTCATTTGACCTAGGAACCATGTCTCAGGGACCTTATTGGGAATCTATGAAGTCAACTGAGTCTGTGAACTAACAGTAATATTACCCCTTGCAAATAATACAATTTGACTTTGATTCATTTAACCAAATATTTATTGACACCTACTGTGTATCAGACAGTGTGCTAAAATTGAATATAGCAATAACTCAGAAGATATGGGCTCTGACCTCAAGTCAAGGGTAAACAGGAAGCATGAAATACAGACAATACGAGACGAGCTATGATAAGGGATAGTGGCAAGAGTGTATGACTAGGGGACCCAGGCTTGTGGAGTCAAGAAGACTTCCTGGAGGCAACGTCTTCTGAGACCTGGAGTGGGCACTCAGGCAAGCATAGAAGGGGCCTCAAAGGAGAGACCAAATAAAAGGGAGCACAGTGCATGCGAGGAGCCAAGAAATCTGATGTTGCTGCAAAGTAGAATGGGAAGGCAGAGTGGTGAGTGCAGATGCAAAGATGTGCCTTTCTTACCATCTGCATTAACCAAGGGAACTCCTTCAGTGGTGGATGCAAGACCTAGTTACAGCCAGTGGGGGACAAATTTGGGAAGAAGTGCATCTTCTGTGGTCCCTCCATCCCCCAATACAGAAGTGAACCTTTATTCTAACCTAGGTAATCAGCAGGTTCTGACTTAGACTCTGTGAGGGATGTTTAGTTATCACATTCATGCATCTCTCAACCCAGGTGTCAGTAAGTTTCAACACATAACCATTCACAGATGAACAGCCAGAGAGGGCTTCCCAGATCACAGGTAAATTCGCTAGACATAGGAAACACTGCTTCTTCCCCTGGTCTTAGAGATTCAGTTTGATCTCTTCCTCCTACAATTCCTTAGAAATAAGCTGTCCCATTCATGGGCATAGCTTGCTTCTTTCTTATGTTCTGAGCTAAGCAACCCTGCCTGTGGTTCAGAGCTGTGCAGCTGATGGAAGGGAAACCAACCACAGGTTAACTCGTGCAGCATGACACAAAAAATGATCTGGTAGCATCAGATTCTTGCTTTCTGTAACCTGAGCTGAGAAATGGAGAGACTGGATAATAGAATTAAAGGTGAAAATAAGCTAGTGGTTTAGTCCAGATTCTGATAAGACCAGTTCATATTCAAGTCAGAGTTCATGGCAGTTGTTCCAAGGATCAAATAATTTAACATACATGAAATACTGAGAATAGTGCCTGGCACACAGAATATACTCAATAAGGGTTTAGTTCGGTTCAGTGCAGTCACTCAGTNCAGATTCTGATAAGACCAGTTCATATTCAAGTCAGAGTTCATGGCAGTTGTTCCAAGGATCAAATAATTTAACATACATGAAATACTGAGAATAGTGCCTGGCACACAGAATATACTCAATAAGGGTTTAGTTCGGTTCAGTTCAGTCACTCAGTTGTGTCTGACTCTTTGTAACCCCATGACTTGCAGCATGCCAGGCCTCCCTGTCCATCACCAACTCCCAGAGTTCACTCAAACTCACATCCAACGAGTTGGTGGTGCCATCCAGCCATCTCATCCTCTGTCGTCCCCTTCTCCTCCTGCCCCCAATCCCCCCCAGCATCATAGTCTTTTCCAATGAGTCAACTCTTCGCATGAAGTAGCCAAAGTACTGGGGTTTCAGCTTTAGCATCAGTCCTTCCAAAGAATACCCAGGGCTGATCTCCTTTAGAATGGACTGGTTGGATCTCCTTGCAGTCCAAGGGACTCTCAGGAGTCTTCTCCAACACCATAGTTCAAAAGCATCAATTCTTCAGCACTCAGCTTTCTTCACAGTCCAACTCTCACATCCATACATGACCACTGGAAAAACCATAGCCTTGACTAGACGGACCTTTGTTGGCAAAGTAATGTCTCTGCTTTTTAATATGCTATCTAGGTTGGTCATAACTTTTCTTCCAAGGAGTAAGTGTCTTTCAATTTCATGGCTGCAGTCACCACCTGCAGTGATTTTGAAGCCGAAAAAAAATAAAATCTGACACTGTTTTCACTGTTTTCCCATCTATTTGCCATGAAGTGATGGGACCAGATGCCATGATCTTCATTTTCTGAATGTTGAGCTTTAAGGGTTAGCAATTACTATTTTCTATCTTGATGCTGGCAACATAGTGAGAAATAGCCTTTCAGTAGAGAGAGGCATGTGGAACAAGCAGATTCATGGAGAGAAACTGAAATGCCATGAGGGAGAGGTCAGACCCAGGCCTGATGCCAATTTAGTTTCAATTTCAAATCACATGCATCCCTTATATAGATACCCTGTCCCTTAAGGTAGCTTGGGAGAGATGCTCTCCTTTACAGCTAAATAAATACACTGTGAAACTCCTTATTCAAGGGAATGGATTGCCAAAATGAGTTACTGTTCCTAAACAGATTTGTAGTATTCGGGTACATAATGTCATGTCAAAACAATGAGCTAAGTCCTAAAGCTCCAGAGTATTTTTTTCACCCAAGTATATGTTAATCTATCAATTAATGTAATAACTTCAGTACCTTCTTCAGTACACAGATGAGCTGATACAATTCGGCCTGTGAATTTTCAGATTCTGTTTTGTAAAAGGTTAGAATAATGAACTAATTGAAAACTTTCCCCCAGAGGCCAATTCTGTTGCAAATCCCTTTGGCAGCCCAGCTCCTGGAGAGGCAAAAGGAATATTCCATGGTATGAGACATTAACAATAGGTTAAATCATTTGAAACTTCCAATTAAAGAGGAATAAAGTAAGCAGGGAAATAATAATGATTCCAACACTGTGAAATACTTTGTTATGAATGGAAATACAAACAGTATTTTCTTAAAACTGAAATGAGTATTATGTTCTCAGATGAGAGTCAGAATGAGGTGATGAAATAGGGTAAGCAACCCACTTGGCAGTAGCAGCAGAGGAGGGCCAGATAAATACAGAAATAATTGAGACTTATGTTTCAGTCAGAATTGTCTGCCTCTGCCTCTAAAGCATGAATTATGTTCTTGAGCAATGCAATCAATCTTTTGGTGTCTGAACTCTGTCTTCCTTCTGAGGTTTATCTTCATTCGAATCACCATGCTATAGTTAAACTTTCCCTTATTTCATGAAGATGTTCCTGTTTTCCTGCGGCTGGTGATTATCATCTTAAATGGACTTCTCTGTTAAAGAGTTCAGGGTGAAGAGTTCAGGGTGAGGCTGTCATCTTAGTTGTTAGAAAGGGGCTTCTTCACTTGTGCCAAGGCTGATTCAGCCATTACTCTTTCTCTGTGGAGGTTTTCGTAAGGGACTTTTCACAAACATTCACAAAGGAAGAGAGGCTCCAGCAATGACCTCCCAGTTATCCACTGCATGACTCAACGTCGGATAACATTTTGCCAACACTGCCTGATCTGTTTCCCCAACTTATTGATTCACTTGTCCATTTTTGCTTGAGTGTTATAAGCGGATTCCAGACATCTCACTCCCCTCATAAATACTTGGTATGCATAAAAGACATCAAATGACTTTTTAAAAAACAGAAAGGAAATGTTGAAAAATATTGGCTTCCAAGTATCCAAATTTTACCCCTCCCTCAGGCCTACTTCTGGCTTATAAATCTCCTTCTCCAAAGGGGAGTTCATCATCTGACCTAAACACTTGAAAATACATTTCCTGCTGTCTTGTAGCATGTGCTAAATTGACCAGATACAACATTACATTTTGTATTTTCATTTAACTTCTCAGGAGTTTATGTTGTTTCCCAAACTGGAATGAGGAAGCAACGTGGGATAAAGGAAAACTCTCAGACTTAGACAGTCCTGGGTTCCAATTGAGAGTCCTCCATTTTACCCAAGTCTTCTGCACCTCAATTTCCACAGCTGTAAAATGGAGATGAAACCAGCCCTGTTACATAAGAGACCCATATTGTTACCCACACTTTCAGCTCAGTTCAGTCCCTCAGTCGTGTCCGACTCTTTACAACCCCATGAACTGCAGCATGCCAGGCCTCCCTGTCCATCACCAACACCCGGAGTCCACCCAAACCCATGTCCATTGAGTCAGTGATGCCATCCAGCCATCTCATCCTCTGTCATTCCTTTCTCCTCCTGCCCCCAATCCCTCCCAGCATCAGGGTCTTTTCAAATGAGTCAGCTCTTCGCATCAGGTGGCCAAAGTATTGGAGTTTCGGCTTCAACATCAGTCCTTGCAATGAACACTCAGGACTGATTTCCTTTAGGATGGACTGGTTGGATCTCCTTGCAGACCAAGGGACTCTCAAGAGTCTTCTCCAACACCACAGTTCAAAAGCATCAATTCTTCCATGCTCAGCTTTCTTTATAGTCCAACTCTCACATCCATACATGAGCACTGGAAAAACCATAGCCTAGCCTAGACTAAACGGACCTTTGCTGACAAAGTAATGTCTTTGCTTTTTAATATGCTGTCTAGTTGGTCATAACTTTCCTCCAAGAAGTAAGCGTCTTTTAATTTCATGGCTGCAATCACCAACTGCAGTGATTTTGGAGCACAGAAAAATAAAGCAGCCACTGTTTTCACTGTTTTCCCATCTATTTGCCATGAAGTGATGGGACCAGATGCCATGATCTTCGTTTTCTGAATGTTGAGCTTTAAGCCAACTTTTTCACTCTCCTCTTTCACTTTCAACAAGAGGCTTTTTAGTTCCTTTTCACTTCCTGCCGTAAGGGTGGTGTCATCTGCATATCTGAGGTTATTGATATTTCTCCCAGCAATCCTGGAAATTGATTCCAGCTTGTGCTTCCTGCAGCCCAGCATTTCTAATGATGTACTCTGCATATAAGTTAAATAAGCAGGGTGACAATATACAGCCTTGATGTACTCCTTTTCCTATTTGGAACCAGTCTGTTCTTCCATGTCCGGTTCTAACTGTTGCTTTCTGACCTGCATACAGGTTTCTGAAGAGGCAGGTCAGGTGGTCTGGTATTCCCATCTCTTTCAGAATTTTCCACAGTTTATTGTGATCCACACAGTCAAGCAGAAATAGATGTTTTTCTGGAATTCTCTTGCTTTTTCGACCCACACTTTAATATGCTCTTATTTTAATAACCTGTTTTTTTAATTGTTAATTGTTTTTTTGGCTGTGCTGGGTCTTTGTTGCTGAACACAGGCTTCTCCAGTTGCAGCAAGCTGGGACTTCTCTTCCTTGAGGTCATGGGCTTCTTCATTGTGGTGTCTTCTCCTGTTGTGTAACTTGGGCTCTAGGGTGTGCAGTTGTCATATCTGGGGCACACTGGCTTAGTTGCACCACAACATTTGGACTCTTTCCAGACCAGTAATCAAACCTATGTCCCCTGCATTGGCAGGTGATTGTTAACCACTGGACCACCAAGAAAGTTCATAACCTACTGTTTAAATCTGGGATCAATTGTATTTAAAATATGCAGTACATCTAAGTTTCACAAATATATTTCAGCAAGATCAGAAGCATTGACTGTGATTTTTTAAAATTCTTTATTAAATTTGCTACAATATTGCTTCTGTGTTCTGTTTTGGTTTTTGGCTGTGAGGTGTGTAGCTCCCTGACCAGGGATCGAACCACATCCTCTGCATTGGAAGGTGAAGTCTTAACCACTAGACCACCAGGGAAGTCCCCTTGACTGTGATTTTTAATACAATAAAATAGCATAAATCACATACACACATATACACATACAAACACATACCAGAGTCCTGTGAAGATTAAGTGATTAATGAGATAATAAAAGTGAAATGCTTGGTTCATAGCAGATTGCAATAAATGGAACCTAATATTATTAGCTTATGACCTTCTTCCTGGAAGAAGAGCCCATGTCTTACAAAACTTGTTTCTTTCTCTTCCCCGCCCCACCACCCCCCAGGATTTAATCCTGTGAATTACACACAATTGGGATAAGCTCAATTAATATTTGGTCTTTTGATTTGTTGATATACCAGGTAGACTAGTGTTTAAAAATTAGAAAGAAAAAAAATGAACTTTACATATGGAGTATTTTCTATGGTATGTGGCAAAAAGTTTTGACATGATTTAGATTCACAGATAAAAGGATGAGACAGGATGTGTCCTGAGAGTCAGGTGTGAATCATATTCCAGCCACAAAAACAAGGATTTTGAAACTTGCCTCAGGCCACAGAAAAAGGCCTCACAGCTCTAACTCAGCTCATGGTTATAACATTCTGATTTCTCTTTCTCTAACCTCTTGAAGCTATCAAAGAATCTACTGGGCAATTTAGCAGAAAACATAGACAACCTGACCAAATTTTTGCATTCTGTTAATCCTCCTTCAAACATGCTAGCAATTTCCCAAGTCCCGCCTCATTGGATTCATCTGGTTTCAGTATAAACGTCTTAGAAAGACTTGGGAACCAGACCAGGGATTCAAATGATCTCTCAGCTCAGTGTGTTTTGCATGCGTGTGTGCTACCTAGAGATATGTGACCACAGCCCCAGAGAGCCCTGTGAGGTCATTGGAGATGACCTCTGTTTCCAACAGAAGTATGCACCTAAGGAAAAGGTGCTCAGAGGCTCAGGCATGTCCAGCTCTTTGTGAAGGAAAATGTAAACAGGTTTAATTGCCAGCAGTAGGTCTCAGCTGCTCTGACCCTCCATGCACTTTATCCTCTCCCTGGAACCCAGAACTCTGTGCTGTTTGTCCAAGAGCTGCCAAGAGGGGCCACTGGTATTTCCCTGGGGGGGTCTATCAGTTCAGTTCAGTCACTCACTTGTGTCCGACTCTTTGTGATCCCATGGACTGCAGCACGCCAGGCTTCCCTGTCCATTACCAACTCCAAGAGCTTGTTCAAACTCATGTCCATTGTGTCGGTGATGCCATCCAACCATCTCATCCTCTGTCATTCCCTTCTCCTCCTACCTGCAATCGTTCCCAGCATCAGGGTCTTTTCCAATGGGTCAGTTCTTCACATCAGGTGGCCAAAGTACTGGAGCTTCAGCTTCAGCATCAATCCTTCCAATGAATATTCAGGACTGACTTTCTTTAGGATGGACTGGTTGGATCTTCTTGCATTCCAAGGGACTCTCAAGAGTCTCCAGCATCACAGTTCAAGAGCATCAATTCTTTGGCATTCAGCTTTCTTTATAGCCCAACTGTCACATCCATACATGACTGCTGGAAAAAAACTATAGCTTTGGCATCTCTGGCTGGTGACAAATCCCTGTTCTGTATTATTAACCAGTATTAGTTGAGATTAGCGAAACTTCTCTCCCTCCGTCTGCCCTCTTGCCTGTCAATATTTATTGATTCTCCGTAGTGTTCATAGCTGCATTTAACTTTGCATTTCCCCCTCTCAACCTCTCCCTGTTAACGGTTATCCTCCAACTCTGGGTTGAACAAATGGAAAGACAAGACTCTGGATCCTCTTCGCCTCCTGATGTTACATTGTTTGTAATGTATTGAGAGCCACTGAACATTTGGCCCCTTTAGACAAGATACTCAAAGAATAGAGAAGGGAGGAGCTTGGCAGAAAACAAGCCTCAGCTTGAAGTTCATTAAGGCTCTTAAATTGAAAGTTGAGGAAGATTCAGGGCTTCCCTGGTGGCTCAGATGGTAAAGAATCTGTCTCCAATACAGAAGACCTGGGTTCAATCCCTGGGTTGGGAAGATCCCCTGGAGAAGGAAATGGCTATCCACTCCAGTATTCTTGCCTGGAGAATTCCATGAACAGAGGAGCCTGGTGGGCTGCAGCCCACGGGGTCTGAAAGAGTCAGACACGACTGAGTGACTAATACTTTCAATTTTTTTCAGGGATGACAGCTCCTCCATAGAGTGTTTCTTCCTAGAAGCAGGTGTACAGTGTCCAGCATTACTTTGGGGCCTCAGTAAGCATTCACCAAGAGGTAATGTGAATGAACTCTACACAAAGAGCCGTGGGAGTAGGTGGGGATGAATCAGAGGCACAGTGAATTGTGAATTGGCCCTTTCCTAATGTGACTCAGCTCATCTGCTGCCCAGATTCACTGCAGCCCTGTTGGTTTCTAAGGAGACCACCGAGCGCTAGGCAGTAGCAGCCTGTGTGGACACTGTGCTTCTGTGGTTGTGGATCCCATTATCCAGTGATCCGCACATATGAACCTGTTGGCTGGGGGCTTCCCAGGAAAGCCTTCATGTCTTTGAACAGCATTAGAGCAAGAACGCAGAAAAAGAAATACTTCTAAGGTTATTTGCAGACTCAAACACCTGCTTGCAGTGAAATCCTTTGTCTGCTCATAAGAGGCACTTGATTTATGTTCTGGCCACAGAACTGTGCTGAACGCCAGACACATTTAGAATAACTGGATTGAGGGCACAGGGAAAGGATGCATCAATAAATAAATAGAAAAAATGAAGAATATTCCAGAAGGAAATGCAGGTCTATGGCACATCATTACGTAATAAAGGCTCACGTGTCTAGTGCTTACTATGTGACAGATTCTGAGAATAATAAGATCAGTAAACCTGGTCCCTCCTCTTGCAGAGCTAGTGGGTTTGGAGGCGCCGACCTTCACAGAGAGCAACTCTTCTACTTCTCACAGCAGTTGAGATAGTGGGAAGGTGGATCAGCCCAAAGTGAAACCCAACATCTATATCACATAGACAGCACCTGAGGGAGCCTTTCCACTCCACCAGGCTGCACAGAATCTAAATTAGCCTCCTAAACCAAGTGGTAGGTCCTCATCCAACTTGATTGCTTTAAAGAGTAAATTTAAGAATAATTTTAATATTGTCTGCCAGTAGAGGGATGCTTCCACAATACTTCAGAAGTTTCTTCCCTTAAAGAGTGAGCTCTTTCCCCTAGTATCTTTTGTACGTACCAATAACTTCAAAATACTTTATCATAGGCAATAGAAAGGAAACCATCAACAGAGTCAGTGTCAAAATTATCATACATTCTAAACTAGTGGATTTTAAATTTTAATGAGTTTTTATTAAGTATTTTGTTCTCTTAATTTTTGTATGCCACTGATGCTTTTCATCAAAAGGGCATGGAAACACTGTATATTTCTAAAGGGTAGGAAAATCTGAGGTACTAATTTTCCATTTAACCTTAAGTTCAGGAAACTTAAATCTTTGCAAAGGAAGTATTTAATTCTACCATCAAAATCAACCTTTCACAGATTCAGAAGTTTTAAGATGGTCTAAAGTAACCTGATCACCTTAAAATGAATTTCTGAGAAACAGTAATTTTTTTATCCCCTCCAGGGGCCATTTTTAAAATACAACTTGATGTTATGGTTGTATGAATGAGAGTCTGAGATACTAACTTCTTATGTTCATTGCCTGTCCTTTTCCCCAGAAATTACCCCTGTCTATTGTGTGTAAAGGATGTCTTGCACCTTCTCTAGGCCTGGGAGGCAGCAGAAATGGAACTCTGAATTGGATTGTAACTGCTCCCCCGCTTTCTGCCTTTATTCCTCACTCCCTTCCTTCCATTAGGAAGCAGTTTTGAACTCCACAGTTGACCACTTCTTTAGACTTCTATGCTTACTCTAGGTTTCTTTGTAAGGTATGAATAAAAATGGGATCACAAGATCCTACCAAAGAGTCAAAACAGCGAGGATCCTCCATAAATGAGTAGGGGAGGAGTGGAGAGAGATGAATTCCTATTCTTCATCTTTTTACAAGTGTCACCAACCTAGGAGTTGAGAGATCATACATTTACAAAGTGGGTACTTACTCTTGGGGGTATGGCATGGCAGGATGGGGGCAACCAGGCAGAAGAGTCTCAAGAACTGCCTACAGTTGGGCAAAATCCTCTAACCCAATGGTTGTTTTATAATAAAGTGTTGAATAGCTCATGTGATCTGCTGAATCCTGCTCTGAAAGTGAGAAATAGAATGGTCGTGGGGGTTCAGAATGATTGTGACCATATTGTTGTTGACACTCCTCATAGCATGGCTGATTGGAGCTGCTGCCGCCACTGTCGAGTCTCACAAGAGAGTGTTGGGTTGTGTTATCAGTAGCCCAGGAAAAGATCCAAATTCAATTTTCAAACTGCAGTTTAAGCTAAAAGAATTTTTTAAAGGGTAAGTCTCTAAGTTGAGCAATCACCATAAGTTGGGATTATCTGTAGTTTCCAAGAAACAGTAAATAGTTACTCCAATTAAAAATGTAGGTTGTGTTGGGAGGTTACAGCAAAGTGGTGAGAGATAAGGATGAAAATAGAGGGCAGGTTGTGATATATCCTGAAAGAGGCTGGTAAAGGGCAATGGAGAGCCATTCATTTCTCTTTTGAGGGGACAGGGGGAGGGTGGAGTGAGGAGAGGATAAGCAGGCAGAGTCTAGCATCAAATATCTATTTTCTTTTTTCTTTTGATGTGGACTATTTTTAAAGTCTTTATGGAATTTGTTATTATATAGCTTCTGTTTTATGTTTTGGTGTTTTGGACACAAGGCACGTGGGATCTTAGCCACCTGAGACCCCTTGCATTGGAAAATGAAGTCCTAACCACTGGCCTACCTGGAAAGAAAGAAAGAAAGAAAGAAAGAAAGTGAAGTTGCTCAGTCATATCCAACTCTTTGCGACCCCATGGACTTCAGCCTACCAGGTTACTCCATCCATGGGATTTTCCAGGCAAGAATACTGGAGTGGGTTGCCATTGCCTTCTCCAGGAGATCTTCCCGACCCAGGGATTGAACCCAGGTCTCCCACATTATAGGCAGACGCTTTACCGTCTGAGCCACCAGGGAAGCTGGAAAGTCCCACAAATATCTACTTTCAGTAACCTTTTATAGGCATGTGGAAGATGATGTGAGGGAGAACTCCTGATCCTTGAATTCTAGCTCCATGTTGTAGGTTGGTCCCAAGAAGCAGCTTCAGAGATGGAGACCTGCAGGCAGAAGTTTGGGGGACTTGCCCTCAGGATCCACTCCTCCGAGGGAGCAATGGCAGCAGGATTAGGCAAAGGGAGAAGTGCTGCTGCCTTCAGGACAAAGGCCTCAGTTTATCCCAGAGGGAGCCCCAGAGCTGGTGTGGCTATTCAGAGTTGAATCAGATTCGGCCGATGGGGTCAGGCTTTATCCCTGTATCAGTAAGTCATTGGACAAAGAAGGGAGTATGCCCTTGTTCAGCTGAAGCCAATCAGCTGGGGGAGTGAGTGTTCCAGTTCAACCCCATCCCCAGTCTGTCCAATCTCTAGAAAATGGCACCACAAATTACCTCATTAATCATGCCAAAGCCTGGGGATTTCCTTGACTTCTCTCTTTTATTTTTACATCACATCCACTCCATTAGTAAATCCTTTTCTTGTCAGTTCTTCCTTTAAGGTGGTTATAGTCAGAGTACATTTGTCATAGTCCTCACCCCTTCATCTTCTACTTGGGTCCTTATAATAGACTCCCCAATGGTCTCCCTGCTTCCATTCTTCCTTGTTTATAATCTCTTCTCTCTGTGTCATTATATCAATGCCTGGAACCTAGTGATTACTCAATATATGTTAAATGATTGCATAAATGACCTCAGAAGGTAGTGATCTCTTTAGCTATGAAGGAACCACTATTATGGTAAAATGGAGAATTTGCTAGTCCATGGGTAATATAAGGAGGAAAATGAGAAGAAATTAAATTTTTTATATTAAAGAATTTTTTAAAGGGTAAAATCCTATAAATATCAATATATGTCAAACATATTTCAACAATTTTAGTTAGAACCAGTAAGAAGTCATAACCAGTTCAAAGATGAATTCAAAGTAACACAGATATAATAGTAATAAACAATGCTGAAATAAATTTATAAACAGTGAAATGGTCTTATTGGAAAGGAGGCAGGAGGAAATCAATTGTATTTCCATCTTTTTTTAAACTTGTATCTCTGCAGACAAGAGGCATTTCCATTTCTACCAGTTATGTGTAACTCAGAGAGAAATATAATAGTTCAAAGACAGTGAAAGTTGTAGAGACCCTATAAAATCAGCTAATCTGGAAGGGTGTTTAGGAAACAGTTCTGTATTGAAGATACCCAATAATGTTTCTGAGTCATTTCAAAGTCTTTCACTTTTTTTTTCTTTCATGGGTAAGAAGAAAGAAAGAGGGGGAAAATTAAAAAAAAACAACAACGAAATTTCTTAGGCAGTTTTGCTTATGCCTGTTCTTCTGGAGAAATTATTTTTTTCCAGGTATTTTTTACTTCTTCAAATTTGTTATTTGCCAGGAGTGACTGAAATAAAAAATTAATTGGGTCCCATCGTCATCATGGAAATGGCTTTAAGAGAAAACTGGTCATGTGAATATTATTGCTTCCCATTTTCAACCAGTAAATAGTTGCCATTGATAAACAGACAGCTAACAGTCTGTCAGGAATGCTTAATATATTTTATATAATACAATATGCCTAGTCACAGGAGAAAAACTAGGAGATAACTTAGGTGAACTTCTTGATTTCATCATACAGGACAAGCACAAAAGCCTCGCCCATGCCTCTGAGAACACTGGACCACGCGCCTTTGAAAAAGGCTTTGGCTCCTCCGTCACGAGCAATCTTCCTCCAGCAGTCAAGCGTGTCTGTGTACATGATACCAGTTCCTTGGTGCCCTGGCTGCATCATCATGCGGCGACGCACAGTGTCGAACGGATAGGAACTCAACCCAACAACCGCCATGACCGACTGTGCGATCATCCAGCTAATGAAGATACGAGTGTTCTTGGGATCTGGAAGCATTTCCTTGGCAGTGTCATAGATCCCGAAGTAGGCAGCTCGGTAGATGATAATACCCTGCACAGACACGTTAAAGCCTTGGTACAGGCCTCTCATCCCGACAGATTTGTAGATCTTAACCAGGCAGTCACCGCGGCCTCTGAATTCCCTTTCAGCTCCAGCTTTGCCCCTTTCAGCTCCAGCTTTGCCCATGTCGGCTCCTAGACGGGTACGGGCAAAGTGGAGAGGGTAAACGAAACACAGGGACGTAGCCCGGCGGCACCACCTAATGCCAGATTCCCTGCAAAGTAGCTCCCAAACTGGGTCCCCTTGTCCACACCACCCAGGAAGATCTGCTTGTATTTATCTTTGAAGGCAAGGTGAGAGCCTGGGTGGGGAAGTATCTGATCACACTGGCCGGGTTAGAAGTCCTGTCCGCGCCAGAAGGACAAGACTCCTGCTCCTTGGGGACACGAACCACGCAGTCTGTGATGCCCTTGTACTGCTCATCTGCAGTGATTTGCTTGCTGGCATGCTGCACCTGCAGCGGCAGCTTCACCTGCTCGATGGCACGACCACGGTCTTGGAGATGGCCGCCGCCACTCCACCTGCCAGGAAGTCCTTGGCGAAGGACATGGCGGCATCTGTCATCTTGGAAGGAAAGAGTAAGCGGACAACTGAAAGATCGGCGAGGACTCAGCTTGGACTCTGGGACTCTGGGCTGGAGAAATTATTAATAGCAAGATTTTTATTCTCAAAAATGCCCTGGTTTGGAAGATAAGATATGTAATTACCCTATTTGAAAATCTCTTTAATTTTATTATTATTCCCTTAAGCCCACTTGGTGGAATTCCTTGGTGGTCCAACGGTTAAGATGCTAAGTAATAAACAATGCTGAAATAAATTTATAAACAGTGAAATGGTCTTATTGGAAAGGAGGCAGGAGGAAATCAATTGTATTTCCATCTTTTTTTAAACTTGTATCTCTGCAGACAAGAGGCATTTCCATTTCTACCAGTTATGTGTAACTCAGAGAGAAATATAATAGTTCAAAGACAGTGAAAGTTGTAGAGACCCTATAAAATCAGCTAATCTGGAAGGGTGTTTAGGAAACAGTTCTGTATTGAAGATACCCAATAATGTTTCTGAGTCATTTCAAAGTCTTTCACTTTTTTTTTCTTTCATGGGTAAGAAGAAAGAAAGAGGGGGAAAATTAAAAAAAAACAACAACGAAATTTCTTAGGCAGTTTTGCTTATGCCTGTTCTTCTGGAGAAATTATTTTTTTCCAGGTATTTTTTACTTCTTCAAATTTGTTATTTGCCAGGAGTGACTGAAATAAAAAATTAATTGGGTCCCATCGTCATCATGGAAATGGCTTTAAGAGAAAACTGGTCATGTGAATATTATTGCTTCCCATTTTCAACCAGTAAATAGTTGCCATTGATAAACAGACAGCTAACAGTCTGTCAGGAATGCTTAATATATGTTATATAATACAATATGCCTAGTCACAGGAGAAAAACTAGGAGATAACTTAGGTGAACTTCTTGATTTCATCATACAGGACAAGCACAAAAGCCTCGCCCATGCCTCTGAGAACACTGGACCACGCGCCTTTGAAAAAGGCTTTGGCTCCTCCGTCACGAGCAATCTTCCTCCAGCAGTCAAGCGTGTCTGTGTACATGATACCAGTTCCTTGGCGCCCTGGCTGCATCATCATGCGGCGACGCACAGTGTCGAACGGATAGGAACTCAACCCAACAACCGCCATGACCGACTGTGCGATCATCCAGCTAATGAAGATACGAGTGTTCTTGGGATCTGGAAGCATTTCCTTGGCAGTGTCATAGATCCCGAAGTAGGCAGCTCGGTAGATGATAATACCCTGCACAGACACGTTAAAGCCTTGGTACAGGCCTCTCATCCCGACAGATTTGTAGATCTTAACCAGGCAGTCACCGCGGCCTCTGAATTCCCTTTCAGCTCCAGCTTTGCCCCTTTCAGCTCCAGCTTTGCCCATGTCGGCTCCTAGACGGGTACGGGCAAAGTGGAGAGGGTAAACGAAACACAGGGACGTAGCCCGGCGGCACCACCTAATGCCAGATTCCCTGCAAAGTAGCTCCCAAACTGGGTCCCCTTGTCCACACCACCCAGGAAGATCTGCTTGTATTTATCTTTGAAGGCAAGGTGAGAGCCTGGGTGGGGAAGTATCTGATCACACTGGCCGGGTTAGAAGTCCTGTCCGCGCCAGAAGGACAAGACTCCTGCTCCTTGGGGACACGAACCACGCAGTCTGTGATGCCCTTGTACTGCTCATCTGCAGTGATTTGCTTGCTGGCATGCTGCACCTGCAGCGGCAGCTTCACCTGCTCGATGGCACGACCACGGTCTTGGAGATGGCCGCCGCCACTCCACCTGCCAGGAAGTCCTTGGCGAAGGACATGGCGGCATCTGTCATCTTGGAAGGAAAGAGTAAGCGGACAACTGAAAGATCGGCGAGGACTCAGCTTGGACTCTGGGACTCTGGGCTGGAGAAATTATTAATAGCAAGATTTTTATTCTCAAAAATGCCCTGGTTTGGAAGATAAGATATGTAATTACCCTATTTGAAAATCTCTTTAATTTTATTATTATTCCCTTAAGCCCACTTGGTGGAATTCCTTGGTGGTCCAACGGTTAAGATGCTGTGCTCTCACTGTCAAGGGCCCAGGTTTGATTCCTCATGGGGGAACTAAGATCCTGCAAGCCCAGGGGAAAAAAAAAAATCTCTTAAAAAAATACCAGCAGATTCCAATCAACAGGCACTTGACTTATTCACCTGAATAGAAGGCAGGTAAGGCTTCCCTGGTGGCTCAGATGGTAAAGCGTCTGCCTGCAACGAGGGAGACTTGGCTCAGGAAGATCCTCAGGAGAAGGAAATGGCACCCTACTCCAGTACTCTTGCCTGGAAAAGCCCATGGACAGAGGAGCCTGGTGGGCTACAGAATATGGGGTCACAAAGAGTCGGACACTATTGAGCGACTTCACTTTCTTTCTTTAAGCCCACTTAAACAACAAAAGAATGTTGTTGAGATAGAGCTACACTGTGAAGGATTAACAACAAGTCAGTTAGTATTATATATCTAAGTGGTTGGAGTTATGGCAACAAGTCAATGAGGTGGGTTTTGAAATGGGTAGAGCTTAGAGCAGCCATAGTGCTGTCAGGCCATCTCTTGATCGGGAGCCCTGACCCATTCATCTGGATAGATTCAGTCAGGCTCTGACTCCATCAGGCCTAGGACCTTCTCATTCTGGGTGGTAGTCAAAAGCTCGGACAGCTTCACTTTATAAAACAGTGGGGATTTTGTGCTTTTTCATTTAGCACTCCAAAGTAAAAAACCATAATAAGTTGTTCAATTCAGTCTCTCAGTCGTGTCCAACTCTTTGCGACCCCATGAATTGCAGCACACCAGGTCTCCCTGTCCATCACCAACTCCCAAAGTCCACCCAAACTCATGTCCATTGAGTTGGTGATGCCATCCAGCCATCTCATCCTCTGTCGTCTCCTCCTTCTCCTGCCCCCAATCCCTCCCAGCATCAGACTCTTTTGCAGTGAGTCAACTCTTCGCATGAGGTGGCCAAAGTACTGGAGTTTCAGCTTTAGCGTCAGTCCTTCCAAAGAACACCCAGGGCTTGTCTCCTTTAGGATGGACTGGTTGGATCTCCTTGCAGTCCAAGGGACTCTCAAGAGTCTTCTCCAGCACCACAGTTCAAAAGCATCAATTCTTCGGCACTCAGCTTTCTTCACAGTCCAACTCTCACTTCCATACGTGACCACTGGAAAACTCATAGCCTTGACCAGATGGACCTTAGAGAAACTGATACAAGGTATTAGCCTCCTATGGCTATCCTATTCTGAATTCATTATTTCTCATGCTAGGCAGGCTGAACGCATGTCTGATGGACTAATTTGCTTTAGATTTTGTTTGTTTGTTTTTAAAATATTAGAATTTTTCTTGTTTCTACAGACTGACAGTTCTAAGAATCTTTTCTTTCCTCTCTTCCCTCTGGCTTACTCTTTGGAGGGGTTTTCGAGTTCTGTCACCTCTGCCTTCTCCTTTGTGGCTTCATGCTGGCAAGCAAGCAGCTTAATCACGCTCTCAGAATTTTTAAGCTCATGAAATAGAATGTGCTTTCCTCTAAGTGTTAGAGGATTTGCTTATTTTTTTTTTCTCTTTTTCAAACTAGGGAGTCACATTGTGAACCATAAAAGGAACTCATTCCCAAAGGGATTAAGGCTAAACTTAGAGCCAACTATTTATGAGCCGTCTGTAAATGGAATCACGTTTGAATCCGTTCTATGAACAATAGTAAGAATAAATGTAAACGTAGCTACTAAAATGTTTGCCATTTGCAGGCTCTAATCAGAGTGTCCTTTATACTGAGGGGCAGATGAGGACTCTGCAGGAGGTTTCGGCTCACCATTGGGAAGCCCTCCTTGAAATGTAAGGTCAGAGTGAAAGTCCTAATGTGGGACTGGACAGGAGTGTTCGCCTCAAGTATCAGGGAATTCTAACTGAGCTTCTGACTTGTATGTGGCGAGAATCCCCCTTAGAAATATTTTTGAATCATTGACATTTACAGATCAAGTCATTTTCCAGAGAGGGCAGGCCTCTGAAGTGTGTTCTCAAAGAGAAAGGAAAACAATTCGTGCAGCACCAACCCAGCTGTACTGAACTCACCTTCTCAAATGGGAAGGTTCATGCCCCAACCACTTCGCAAAAGATTTCTCTGAATAGTAATAATTATAACTAACATTTCCCTTGCCCTTTAGGGTTTGCAAAGTGCTTCCCACCCAAGATGTCATTTCAGAAGCTCTCAGCTTGGATCTTAACAATATCACCTTGGAGGGCATGGAAAGATGGGTCAGCAGCCCGTGTCACAAGACTACCATTTCCAGCTACCCTAGTCCTAACCTTTGTGCTAGTGTGTCCCCAGGGATAAGATGCTCCTGGAAAGGGTTGTAAACTGTGGTTGTTATTACTCTTCGGAGTTCTTCCCTTTCAGGTGATTGTCATACATAAGTACTCATTGAATTATTATGTTAGAAACAGTTTCAAAGAGTAAGTGCTAATTAAACTTGAAGCTGCTTTTTAAAATATCACAAAATAGCCGGGGATCTGTTCTTAATTTGGTTTCACATTCAGATCAATGCTATGATGGGTCAGACTTTCAAGCAAACAATCAGACTTCGTGTGTCTCTAAATTCTGAAAATAGTTACTCCATTTAAACATTCAGTGAATATTAAGTACCTATCCCACCATTGCCTCCCATTTTCAGAATATACAAAGATGAATAGAGACTCTGCCCTCCATCAACTTACAGTCTATTAGAGAAGAGAAGATAGGCACACAACTCAAGCAAATGTCAAAAGTCTAAAAAGATGAATTGGAATCTACTTCTGAATGAGTATAATTAGAGGAATCCTCAAAAGTTGGGATTGAATTGGGCCTTGATGAATGGTAGGCTTTCTAAAGATGGATGAGAAAAGATTCACCAAGGGGAGGAAGCAGCAAGATGGGACAATATGGGATGTGTATCAATTATGGTGGGAGCACAAATGATGATAAAGAAGCCTCTGAATGGACAACATTCTTGTGTAGCTCTGTCAAATATTTTCTGTGCACAGCCAAGAAGAACAATAGTTGCAGATAAAATGAAAACTTAAACCTATACCACATATTGATATGGAGTCATAGTCACATATATATTAATAGATAAATATTTATTAATGGCTCTAATAATATATAATTATATATGCACACAACTGACACACATACTTATTTTCATAGTTTTAATTTTCCTCTTTTTTCTTTAGAGAAAAGAAAAATGGTTTTCTTATTATAAGAGTAATGCCTTTTCTTTATATTATTAAGCAAAAAAGAATAAAACAAACAACCAGATCTTCTCACCCAAAATAACCTCTGTCCACATTGTATGTATATTCTTATTACCTACCTTATATACATATTTCACATATACAATACATATGAAATACTTTTCCTGTCCTTAAACTTTTTCTACAAGTATTTCTTTTGCTACCTGATATTCTATTATATAGTAGTACTATGATTTTGTAACTTATTTATAATTGTTAGATATCTGGGTAGTTTATGGTTTTTCTCTTAAAATATAGACAGTATTGCAGTGAACAGCTTTATAATTAAACCTTTGCAACAAACATGAGTATTTCCTTAGGATAAATACCTAAATGCCTAGAAGTGAGATCCCTGTTTCTGGAGCACGTGCGTGTGTGTGTATTATTTTGTACATTCCAGAAAATTTGTACCTTTCTTTCTTGACTCCCACCTGCAGTAAAGCTATATTACTTCTGAAAGAAAATGACACAATCCCTCAGGAAGATGGGATAGTCTGGAGCACAGTGTGATGTTGACATTTGGGCAGAGACATTAAATCACTAAGACCTAGGTGTAGGAACTCCTCCAGCGAACTGATCTCTCACCCAGAGAACCCCTCCTTTATCCATGAATAAGCATCAGTTGCTATTCTCTGCATCATGGATTCCTCTTCATTACCACCTCAGCCTTGAAAACACTTCTATCCACTTCTGATATAAGCCATCTGAAAAGCTAAGCTTTGCTGCTATTTTTCATTATGCTCAGCCTGATCACAGAGGCATACTGTGGCAATCATGAGTTCTAACCAGGCGGTAAGTACGGGAGATTTCATTACAAGTGCATACTTGCATTGCATACCCCTAATCTCTGTTACTACTCCCCCAAGTATCACATGCCCTCGGTTTGGACTGTGACGATACTTTCTTTGTCAGAGGAATGATGCTAAGAGAGTCAGAGAAGCTGCTGTTGCCAGGAGCCTGTTCCCTGGCACCCGAGGCAAAGGCCATTTGAAAATCCCATGTGCATTTACACTTGCGCCATTGGCACAGGCAGACTTACTCAAAAGAGCCGTGTTAATGCGGGTTATGGTCCCTTCCAGCTCACTAGCTTTATATTTCCGTTGCCTCTGGATGTTTAATGAAGCTTCTCTTCTACCCCTCTCTCCTGGTTGTATTAAGGCTGAGGGTACAGTGGAAAAATGCCCTGAGACTTAAGTCATCTGAAAGGCCTGCTTGCTACACTCTGATTCTTTTCAAAGCATCTATTAGCCTGGAGTCATGATTATTGAGCAAGGATCATAAATTAAATTAAATTGAATCACATGTAGGAAACGTCTGACCTGTCTGAAATATAGCCAAATGGAAATTCCTGAATAAGAGCGATAAGGAAATCAATTCCATGGCTGCTAGTTCATTAAACCCAACTTCAAGGTATTTCCCTGATATCCAGCTGCCTGGTATAGGATTAATATTTACAGGGAATCCCTAAGCAAGATGGGCTGTCAATGGGTAATGTGCCAAGTACTGTGAATGTTCTTCAAAACTGTGTTAGTCTAATAACACTTTGAGTGGGATGCTTCTTTGTGGTAGGTGTGTGCTGATGGAGAAAAGTAGAGCCATTAGTTATAGGAGGTTACCTACACTGGATAAAAATGCATAAAACAGTCCCACAACACTTACGGGCAGGAGTGTTGTACAAAATATTTCACGTCTAAAATAGCAAAGCCACCAGCCAATCAAAATGGACACTGGCACAGTCAGATCGTGCAGCTATATAGAATTGACACTTGCACTGACACGCACTGCCCAGGTCTCAGCCCTCGTGACACAGAAGCTGTAATAGCAATATAGTGGTAGTTGCAGTAGTAGTAATAATAATAACTATCATTTATTGAGGGCTTACTAGGCACTGCTTGTGAGTAAGTGGCAGATATACCAAATCAACTCTGTTAATGAGTACCTACCATGTGCTATCACTGGGGATGCCCTGGACACTGCTTATACTGATTTGATTTAATCTTTCCAACAGCTCTATAAAGTAGGCATTATCAACCAGATTTCAAAGACCAGGTAACTGAAGCTCTGGGATATTAAGTAATTATTCCAAGTCAGCTCAGCTGGCCGTTACCAGAGCAGGAATCCAAAGCACTCTCTCTCCAGCAGCCCATGTTCTCTCGGCCATGTATGTTGTTGCATCTCCTTGGAAAACAGCACTGGTCTTTATTCTGCCGTCAGCTGACCACTTAGTCTCTCTACTGTCAATATCGTTATCATAAAATTAGGATAATATGTCTTCCTTAACTATTGCATAGATTTTTTTTGGAAAGAGGAAATAGGATCACGTAAATGAAAGCATGAGGTAGTAAGGTTCTCAGTGATGGGAACCTCTTCTTGTCATGTCCTCATGGCTGCATGTTGAGTACCGCCTCTGCACATAGTAACTTCTTAATATATTTTAAATCCATGCTTACAAGTCTTAAGTCCATGTGATTTATTATTAAAACCTGGTACCTTTTGTACCTTAGTTGGTGAAATAGGATTTATATATTGTCAGGATAATATTCCAAAGTAACATATGTTCAGTTTCAAATAAGTTGATACAGATGTCAAGTGGGGCAATGATTTTTTGGCATGGGTGATTTGAGCATTGAAGAAAGCAGAGTTTAGGCAGGGCTTGTCTTGCTCCTTGGGGCAGGTGCGCAGGTAGACCAAAGCTGTGGATATGTGTGGGGAAAATAGGTCACCGCATTTCAGAAACAGAGAAAGGGATGGTTGAAGACATGGGAGTCAGAATGTTAAATGTGTTTGGAGATTAATAAATAGATCTCTTTGAGTATATCAGAGTAGGTATTTTTCAGTAGCACAAAACACCAGGAGGGACAAACATCATCAAGTATCACTCAAAGCAAATATGCTCATATTACCAAAGTTGGTGCTTCCATGATATCATAAAGGCATCAAATAATGCCTCTTATCCTTGTCTTAAACGATGTTCTTTAATGTGAATATACTTAACACTATTGAATTGTATTTTAAATCATTATGATGGTCAAAACAAAAGACAGAAGCCCTACAATACTCTTCAGAGATGGGTCCTGAGTACCCGAAACTCTATAATGATATCAGTTACAAACTTATCACCCTGCATTTTAATCGCTTATTTTCTTTCCCCTCTCCTGCATTAGCCTGTAATTTCTTTCTTATTGGTCTTTCTATCTCTAGGATTTAGTGCCTGGCGAATAGTATATATTCATGGGCTTCCCTGGTGGCTCAGAGGTTAAAGCCTCTGCCTCTAATGCGGGAGACCCGGGTTCGATCCCTGGGTCGGGAAGATCCCCTGGAGAAGGAAATGGCAATCCACTCCAGTATTCTTGCCTGGAGAATCCCACGGACGGAGAAGCCTAGTAGGTTACAGTCCACGGGGTCGCAAAGAGTCGGACACGACTGAGCGACTGAACTGAACTGAACTGAACTGAATAGTAAGTGAATTAAGGGCTTCAAGTAAGAAAAGATTTGATTGAAGTAAATTGCATTTTTGAAGTAAATTGCGTTTATCTCAAAACATTAAAACCTTCCTAAACACTATTCAGAATGAAGCTGAGGAATAGTCACATTAATGAGGGTACAATCCACTTGCTGGGCATGATATGGTTAAACAGCAGAGCCCCAATTACTGCAGCCCCTGGGACATTTTGATTATTCATCAGAGGAAACACAGTAGCACAGTCAATAATTTCTGTGCAGATAAGGAGACTTTTTTTCCAAGTGAATTCAATCTCAAAACTGTTCTAGGCAAAACAAAAAAGCACAGAGATCCCTACATAATTTTCACCTTCATTTCAGCTGAAAGAGCACACAGAATAAGGCAAGCAGAAAAAGAGGAACAGACAGGACTCCCCAGGTGAAAGGCAACAGACACACTGAATGTCTTAGCATTAAATTAGTCTGTTCCATGGCCAACGAGAAACAAAAGAAAGTACAAGCTAGAGACATAGAGACAAAGAAATAGAATTGATGAAGACATTGCTCTCATAGGAGAAAGAGAATTCCCTACACTGCATGGAAAGAAGAGAATATTTCAAAGCAAACCAGCTCACGCCATGGAAGACAAGAGACTCAAAACTGAGAACCCAAAGTGATTGCCATCAGCCATGTTTGGTCAAGTGATTCACCAATTTCTTAGGAGGAGTATTAGGTTAATAGTAGAGCCAAATATGAGAATATGCATAAATGCCAGAAACATTTGCTTCCTTTGTTTACATTCAAAGCATAAGTTCTGCAAGGTCTCACCAAATTCTCCTGTGATCTTTAGTAGATCCTCAGTTAAAATAACCCATGCAGGGATTGTTATACTGGTTTTCAGGGTAACATCTGATTCCCTGCACCTTTTTCTCTGGTCCATCCTTAACTTTGCTTTGAAAGATCCTTGAAAGCACAGAGAAAGTCTCAAAGGTATATTTATTAGTCACTAAGCAAACTGATCAATGATTTCAAAATACTTTGGAGAAATTTCTCTGAGGTAAAGTATATTTGGGCTGGATTGAAGATGATCTGAGAGGGGTTCATCCCTGGGTATTTCCTGAGCTCTTTTCCTGAGCAGGGATAGAGGCAGCAGTTGGCTTGTTTCCTCTACTGCACATCTCATAACAGAGATTTTACTCTCCTTCCATCTCTGCCTCCCAAAAGAAGCTGCAGTAATCACCCACACAGAATGACCCAGCAGGCAAGGGCACTGGGAGGTTGTGCATGACATGCTTTTCCTAGAGGTAGAAACCAGTGGTCCATTCACTCATTCATTCAGATTTTAATCCATTTGACAATGACAGTCTGAATGAATTCCATCATGTTTGGTGCTAAAGAGACACTGATGAAAAGAATAGATTTGGTCTCTGCCCTTATCATACTGACAGCCCAGCAGTGAGACAGAATCACAGTTAAGCATGAATAAAAGTAAATGTGGGAAGTGCTTTAGTAGGGGGAAAAGTAGGATACTATGAAACACACAGCAGGAAAATAATGTATTGGGGATTTTGGAGTGGGAATTGGGGATTAGGGAACTTTTTGCAGGAAGTGACTTTCATACCAATACCAAAGGCCGTTAAAAAGTGTTGGGGTGTAACAAGGAAAGAAGAAACCTGGAAGCTAGAGTGATTTTTATGAATTCCGGTAGTAAGTTTCAACTCCTACTCTCAGAAACTCACACAACCACACCCTTATAATTACTGTTAGATAAAACTTGACCCAGAGCTCTGCATACTGATATGCCCTGATTTATAACCTAATAGGTGAACTGTAGAAATACCCAAAAGGAAGTAATGGGAGTCAAAGGAAGTTAAAAAAACTCAACTCAGTGATTCAGCAAACACTTAGTGAAGTCCTCCTATGTGCCAGGCACTCCTCTAGCCCTGAACACACAGCAGAGAACAAAGTGAAGTCCTTGCTCTCATGCACTTATGTTCTAAAGAGAGAGAGAAAATAAATACATACAGATGCCAAGTGGTGACCATGGCTACAGAGAAAAATAAAATAGTAGAGCAGAGAGAAAGGAAGAGAGTTACAGGGGCCAGGGTGACCACAGAAGGCTTCTGATAAGTTTGACATTTGATAAATTTGAAGACCTTTCTGAATTGTGTGATGGTAGTCCTGCCTGAAGGAAGAGCATTGCAAGCTGAGGGAATGATATGTGCAATGATCCTGAGGCAAAATTGTGCTTGGCCTATTTGCTAAACTGTGAGGAGGAGAGTGATGGGGGCTGAGGGATGGACACTGAGTTCAGAGCCCCTGGAGAAGAAGCCCAGGACCAGATTACACAGGTTCAGTCCGCCAGAGACAGGGCGACATTAAGGGAATGAGCAGACCTCACTTAGATTTAACTAAAAGAATCACTGTGGCTGCTGTGTCGACAATAGAGAGTTGAGAGCAAAGATGTAAATACAAAGATCCTTTAGAAGGTTGTTAAAGTCATCCACAGTCATGTTATGATAGTCTGTTAGTAGGGAAGGTGCTGAAAGATGGTTGGGCCCTTACAAATGTAGCGCCTTAGGATTTTCAGAAGATTGAAAATAAATTGAGGGAAAGGGAAGAGTCAAAGACGACACCCATAGTTCTGGAAGTAGCCACTTGCCAAGATAGGGGATTACTATGTCAGGCAACGTGAATGCTTTTAAGCCTTTTGCTATGCATTGCCAAAGCATTCTCAAGACAGGTTGTATCTTGGTTGATTCTAAGACCATCCTATTTGGAAACCCCTTCTAGGTTAGTGTAAATTTGTATCTTCAAGTAGTAGCTCTGATGAACTTTTTATTTGAAGTAGGATTTTGGTCCTCTTGTGTCAGGAGGTGGGGAGACACATGGTTAAGAATTATTTAGCATAAATAATAGACACTCTATTTACATTAACTGAAATACTGAGAGTGAAGAAAGGGACAGATAAATATACATGATATTCCTTATTGAGCTTTGCTGTTCTACGCAGATGACCTTAGCCATTCTGTGTGTTCCATTCTCCACTTTTTCACCACTTCTCGCCTTTCTTCAGAACCACTGTTCTTGGATTTCAGGCCAAGAATCCCCCTTTCAGAAAGACCATGTCAGACAGCCAACTTCTGTTACTTTGAGGAGTTAGAAGGTTAGAAGGGGGAGAAAAGGGTAACACGAACATAAATAGCAGAGAAAAGAGGGCTGAAGAGTTGGTGTATGAACAGATTCAGCTGGGCATGTTCTGATCTAAGAAGAAAAAGAAGACAGAACCTTCAGAGCTTAATGAGCACCATCTGATAACATGCATCACAAACTGAAAAGTAAGCACTGGGGAAGGAATCCAGTTTGGCCCCCGGGAGTGTGATCCAGTCTTCATTTTGGTTTCAGCCTCAGTTAGACCCAAGGGTTAGTATCTCACAGGGCATCACCAGAACTTATGGCATTCCTAAGATACTAGGACTTCCCTGGTGGCTCAGAGGGTAAAGCGTCTGTCTACAACGCAGGAGACCTGGGTTCAATCCCTGGGTTGGGAAGATCCCCTGGAGAAGGAAATGGCAACCCACTCCAGGACTATTGCCTGGAAAATCCCATGGACAGAGGGTAGGCTACAGTCCATGGGGTCGCAAAGAGTCAGACACGACTGAGCAACCTCTCTAATCTAATCTAGGATACTAGGAACTGCCTGGCAGTTCAGCATAGATCTTCCAGATGTCTAATTTGTCTCAAACTAAACCAATAAGATGTTAAACAAGTCTAACCAATATTCAGGCTTCTGTGTTGGCTCAGATGGTAAAGAATCTGCTTGCAATGAGGGAGACAACCTGGGTTTGACTTCTGGATTGGAAAGATCCCCTGGAGAAGGGAATGGCATTTCACTCCAGTAAGCTCAGCATTCAAATAGCTAAGATCATTGCATCCAGTCCCATCACTTCATGGCAAATAGATGGGGAAAAAATTAAAACAGTGGCAGATTTTATTTTCTTGGGCTCCAAAATCACTGCAGACAGTGACTGCAGCCATGAAATTAAAGGATACTTGCTTCTTGGAAGAAAAGCCACGATAAACTTAGCATATTAAAAAGCAGAGACATCACTTTGCTGACAAATGCCCCTGGTCCATATAGTCAAAGCTAGGGCTTCCTTGGTAGGTCAGCTGGTAAAGAACCCTCCTGTTTGACCCCAGTTTGATTCTTGGGTCAGGAAGATCCCCTGGAGAAAGAATAGGCTACCCACTCCAGGATTCTTTCCTGGAGAATACCCATGGACTGAGGAGCCTGGTGGACTGCAGTCCATGGGATCACAAAGAGTCAGACATGACTGACTGACTAAGCACAGCACACACAGTCAAAGCTATGATTATTCCAGTAGTCATATACGGATGTAAGAGCTGGCTGAGCTCTTACAAAGAAGGCTGAGCACCAAAGAATTGATGTTTTCAAACTGTGGTGCTGGAGAAGACTCTCGAGAGTCCCTTGTACTGCAAGATTAAACCAGTCAATTGTAAGGGAAATCAACCCTGAATACTCATTGGAGGGACTGATGCTGAAGCTGAAGCTCCAATATTTTGGCCACATGGTGCAAAGAGCCAACTCATTGGAAAAGATCCTGATGCTGGGAAAGATTGAGGGCAAAAGGAGAAGAGGGAAACAGAGGATGAGATGGTTGGATAGCATCACTGATCCAACAGGCATGAGTTTGAGAAACTCTGGGAAATAGAAAAGGACAGGAAAGTCTGTCACGTTGCAATCGGCAAAGAGTCCGATGCAACTTAGCAATTAAACAACAACAATGGCAAAAACTATTATTCGAAAACTGCAGTTACATATAGGAGTAGCCTCTGAGATCTGAGTCTTCCATAGTCATAGTGAAACTTTTCAAAGATTATTAAAAAAAAAACCAAAACTTCTAAGTTTCCAGTTTAGTACTTAAATACCATATCAGAATACTGAGTCTAAACTAGCCCTTTGTCCATCATTCTCACCATTGGTAACTATTTTAGTTACTCATTCACTAGTGTTTGTCTGCCATACCCACTAGAAGGTAACCCAGAGAAGGCTAGGGACCATGTGAATCCTATTCACCATCAACTCCCCAATGAGTAAGACATAGTAGACACTCAATAAATGGTTGTTGGCTGCTGAATGAATGCACTGTTCATCCATAACAGAGGCTTGGGGCAAAACTGAGGACAATCTTTTAGCTGCATGGGAGACCACAATGATATTATTTGACATAGCATTACTCATTTAAGATTTACACTGTACTTACTTCCAAACTAGAGATTAAAATATACTATAACACCTTTATCTGCAGGATGTAAGTCAGCATCTAAAGATGAACATTTAAAGACATTATTTAATGAATATTTAACTGAGCAGTGCTCTAGTTTAGTTTTTTTTAAAGGAATGCATGCAATTTGCATATGTTATTTTCTAAGTCATCTTCTAGCTCATGCCCCTCAGAAGTAAAGATGTTTATTTGAGTTGCAGTGGCTTCATCTTTTCATCATAAAATGCAAGTGACACATTCATTAGAGTTTTGAAGTCTTTGTGGCAAAAATACTGGGTTCATGAATTTACATTTCACTGTATTTCAGCAATATATTCATACACGTGGAATTGATAGCAGACAACACCCTAGCATTTAAATCCAAGGTCTCCTAATAAGCATTGGAAAATATCAGATTAACATGTTGATTATAATGATGTTTGGCCTCCCATGTCAACATTCAACATTCATTGGTTATTCTGAGGTTAATAGCCATTGGTTATTTATTCCAGAATAAACCAAACTGTCAGGAAGTCTGGAATCTTTCTATGAAATCTGTTAACCTTTTCTTCAGATACCACTTAACCATCTTTAAGAAATGAAAAACAATAATTGAATGAGCAAATTTATATTCAGCGTAATGCCTATCACTGGGCATTACCACGAAGAACTTCCGGTAGAAATATCTATTAAATTATGACATTCTTGATGGACTTTTTTTAGAGATGGTACTTCATGGTTCTAGTTAGCATGGACACACTTACCAACAACCCTAGCTTGAGGCCCTTTGTTGACAGCAAAGGCCTTCTAGGAACTCTGCTGTCCAAGGTCCTGCCTCTTTACCATAGGACTGGCTCTCAGTCCCAGGCAACCTGCAACTGAAGAGCCCCTTCACCCCAGTTCTGCTCCCAAAGTGGGCTCTGGCCCTTAAGTGTCTCTACATCACTTCTTTGGCACTGAGTTCCATTACTGGAGGTTCTTAGGGTGGAAATTTGTCTGGAGGCATCGACATGTTTTCTTTCTTGTAGTTTAGTCGTCAAGTTGTGTCTGCCTCTTTGCAACCCGTGTCTGTAACCCACCGGGCTCCTCTGTTCATGGGATTTCCTAGGCCTGGAATGGATTGCCATTTTCTTCTCCAGGGGATCTTCCTGATCCAGGGATCGACCCCACGTCTCCTGCTCGGCAGGCAGATTCTTTACCACTGAGCCACCTGGGAAGCCCGATCTGCGTACTTTCTGCTAATTCATCTCCGTGTCTCCATTTTTCAATTGTTTTATTTCAAAGCACATATTGAAAAGGGCAGTGCTCTGTAATTTTGTCTGCCTTTTTTAAACCAAATATCATTTTATGAGATGTTTTTTCCTGTCATTAAGTGTCTTCCATAAACTACTTTTAAGTGGCAGGATATACTGTAATTAAACCATCTCCTATTGTTGTGTGTATGTGAGTGTGTAACATATATATATATAGTTGTAATGAACTTTTTTGCACATACCTATTTTTTGAAGTTTTTTTTTTCAAGATTTCTTAAAAGGATGATTGTTGGCTACAAAGTTAGGAACTTTCCTGAGCTACTTGATAGATTATGAGCTAATTACCTTTCTGAAATGTGAACTCTCACTTTCACCACACCTTTGAATATTGATGGTTACCTTGTAGAAAATTTTGTCAGTTTAATAAATGAAAAATGCTGTTTTATTTTGATGCAAATTGAGAAAAAAATGTACATTTCACAGATGTTAAGTTACACACATTTAAAGAGGTTTGGACTCTTTAATAACCTATATATTATAACCCGGAGGTCACGTCTGAGCTGCTGACCTTTACGTGGTCTTCATGTCCCATTAAGTGCTCTGATACTTAAAGCCTCAGGTCACTTTCAGTCTTAATTGTATTTTATTATTCTCCATTGTTGCAGAATGTTTCGGTCAATTTAGCCAGAGGGTCTCTTCACCTTTTCTTCACTGGTTCATTTCCAGTTATAACAATGACAGATTTCCTGAGAGGTTGTATTACTTTTATTATCATCACAGTGATTATTTTTACCCAAATGAAGGTAGGAGTACAATGTTAGGCTTAGAGGAGAAAGAGTTTCTGTTGTTCACTGAAGAGGTATATATTCTTTTTATAACTTTGAATGAAAAGTGCTGGGACAGAAACTAAAGGTCAGAGATTCTCAGATTTAGCAACAATTGTTTGCATTCCATATCATGTCAAAAAATAAATAGAAGGTAATAAAACATCAGATTTCTCTGACATTTGCTGAGAGGGTGTCTGCTGCACTATTTAAAATTAAAGATCAGTCACCAAAATGCCTACTGCTTCATCACCACTCATGTTCAGGAGGAGACATGTCTTCAGTACCCAGATTCTCCTTTTTCCTCTTCAGCAGGACCCCCAACTTCTGAGAAGGATGCTTAGCTGCTTCATATTCTCTCTCCTTATATTAGAATTGACTGTTGGTCAAGTTCTGAAAAAAATATTTTATATTAAAATGTTGCCTCCATCAGAATTATGTGTCTTCCAATAATATGAACACTTCTCAGGTATCCACAAATGAACACACTCTTCAGGTAAATATTTAGTCATAGCCAACTTCCCAAGTCCCATCCAGCATTTTATTAGCCATGGAATGAATGACAAGTCTGTACTTGAAGTTTTTTTTTGCAGGAGAAGCTATTATCCTCTCCATGGGAGAAACTTCTGTGACTCCACTGTGACAGTAGCTGCCATATGTTGAATGGTGAGCAGGTGCCAAGCATTGTTCCCATTATATTTAAGCCTCCCAACAATCTTCATGTAACAGATGAGGAAACTGAAGCTCCAAGGAACTAAATAAGTTCAGCTTTCAGGAGGTAGAGCAGAGATTTGAACCCCCATCTGATGGTGGCTCAGATGGTAAAGCGTCTGCCTGCAATGCAGGAGACCCAGGTTCAATTCTGGGTCAGGGGGATACCCTGGAGAAGGAAATGGCAACCCACTGCAGCACTCTTGCCTGGAAAATTCCATGGACAGAGGAGCCTGGTAGGCTACAGTCCATGGGATCTCAAAGAGTCAGACACAACTGAGTGACTTCACTTTTTCTTCACTCTCTGACTCAAAGGGCTATTCTTCACTAGTATACCCTTTGATGCTTTCAACTGAATGGTAGACAAGACATTTGACAGTCTTTCTTGTCCCACACACTCTTCTGCCTGTGCCCTTGCCAATAGTCCCTAAGTTAGAGTATATATCCTCTCTCCCTGATTCTGGACTGGTCCTGTAACTGATAAATAGAATGTGTAAAAGTGATTCTGCATAACTTCTAAGAGTGAACCTTAAGAGATCTCCAGCTTCTGCTGTGGTGTTCTGGAACCCCTGGAATCCAGTTGCTGTAATGTTAGAAGACCAACATGGAGGAGAACAAATATTCCCCCAACCCTAGGAAAGGAGACCAGCATCCCGGGCTAGCCACATCATTGGCAGGGTCCAGTGCAAAATCAAAATCTGGTCCCCAGCCAGGGTCAGAGTCAGTCTCCTTCCCTCACATCTAACACACTTTAGAGGAAGAAAAAGTTTTCTTTAACCCTCTTAAGCTCCTTGGACGGGTCTGAAAATTAAGCTGATAAAGATAGATTAGCAAGAGAAAAACTTACAAATGGTATTAAATTTTTTCTATTTAATAATAGTACTTTACTATTCTTACTATTTAAATTTTAAATATTTGTGGAAGACTGCACAAGAGAATGAAGACTTGAAGTAACCACAGCAGGAAGCTTTTGCACCTTTTAGACAAAGAAATAATACATTTGTGAAGAACTGACAAAACAAAGAGGTCTGAGCTAGGGTAGTAAATGGTGAAGAAGTAACTAGAAAGATAAAAGTTAGTATAACAAGGTTTGTTTGTAGAAATTCCTTGGCACCCAGTCCCCCATCTCCAGTGATAAGAATATCTCCCTTCCTCTGGTCCAGGCAGGGTATCTTTCACCTGGGAGTTTTTGGACCTGTTTCAGAAGGTAGGTCAGAGTGACCTTTCTGCTTTCACCATTAAAAAAGAATTCCTCCAGGTTAAGAAATTTAACTCTTAAGAGTCCCTTGGACACCAAGGAGATCCAACCAGTCAATCCTAAAGGAAATCAGCCCTGAATATTCTTTGGAAGGACTGATGCTGAAGCTGAAACTCCAATCCTTTGGCCACCTGATGTGAAGAACTGACTCCTTGGAAAAGACCCTGATGCTGGGAAAGATTGAAGGTGGGAGGAGAAGGGGACGACAGAGGATAAGATGGTTGGATGGGATCACTGACTCAATGGACATGAATTTGAGTACACTCCGGGATTGGTGATGGACAGGAAGGCCTGGCATACTGCAGTCCATGGGGTTACAAAGAGTTGGACATGACTGAGCGACTGAACTGAACTGAATTGAAGATATTTATTATGCCAAGGTGCCATATTTGTGGGTAGCATGTCCTAAACTCTATTAGGCCCAATGGACAGTAGTTGGGTCATCCCAAAGGACTGCTATCTCCACAGTGGGGCATGTTCAAATCCTGGACTAGCAGTGGTCAAGAGTTGTCTACCAAACTCTCCATGATCCTGCCAACCCAGGTAGGACTGAAGCCTTCCTGGGGTGCCCCAAGATATTGCATGACCCAAGATGACAGCACCTTGGGATCCCCAAGTCTGCTCCTGAACCCTAGCGTTCCTCTCACAGATGTGACAGGGCGGAGGGCGAGGTTTTGGGGGCAGGTATGGGAAGGAGGAGACAAGGAGTGGGAGCATACAGGCAGCCAAGAAACCACCTGGAGCTTCGGGGAGAGAGAAATGAGACCGCACATGAGCCAATCTCCCATCCCTGGGGCACATGTAATCAATTTCCCTTCCCTCTTCATGTACCAGATACAAATGGAAAGAAAAAAAATATGAATTTCAAGGTGGCATAGACTCCAAATGTGGAAGCCTTCTGATCATGGGACCTTCCATGATGCAGAGATCACACACGGACCCAGTTAGGCTGGCCCCACCATCAGCTGCCAACTTGTGAGCTGGGATATTTCGGTCCTCTAAGCCTTCCCAGAGTCCTAGGTAGAAAGCCACTCAGTCAACCCACGGGAAGTAACAAACAGTAGATGCTTTAATAAACTGTTTTTGAGGTGGTTTATTATACGCACTTGATAACCTAAACAGCTGCCTTCATCATCCTTGGCATTTATGGAGTCACTGAGAAGTACAAGATACGATTTCCACTCTCAAAAACTTAGTATAATTAGCTAGGGAAAGGACACATAAAAGAATTATTGGCTAATAATAGCGTATGATCAGGTAAGAAAGAGAAAACTGGAAAAAGTAGACAGTTTGGGACTTCCCTAGTGGCGAAGAATCAACCTGCCAATGCAGGAGACAAGGATTTGATCCCTGGGTTGGAAAGACCCCCAGTGGAGGAAATGGCTACCCACTCCAGTATTCTTGCCTGGAAAATCCCATGGACAGAGGAGCCTGGTGGGCTGCAGTCCCAGAGGTTGCAAAGAGTCAGACACGACTTAGTGACTAAACAACAGCAACAACAAAGACAGTTTAAATCAGGAAGTGCCTGGAGAAAGGTAAGTTAGTATATTCAGAGAAAGGCTGCCTCTTCAGAACCCTGAGCCAGACCTTGAAGCCTGTGCATTATCTGGCTGGTCGACTACAGGGGACCCTGCTTGACCGACTACTCCACTCACCAGAAGGCAACCTGAATACACATTTAAACACGTAAAATCCATTTCCTGCATTAGAAGCCTGACCAGTCCGGCTTCCCAGACCGCATCCTTACCTCCTCCCTTCTCTCCGTCTCTTGACCAAAGCATGATTTTTTGCCTCTGGCTTTCAGTCTGATGCACAAATCAATTTCTGTCCGCCTCTGATCTTGTTTTAGCTTGCTGCTCACAAGTCTTTCTTTTCTCCACAGCTCAGAGACTTAAAGCCTCTGAGATCCTCCCCTGCTGGAGCTATCCCACCTCTAGGACCCTATCTAGTATAAATAGTTCTTCAGTGCACGCACAAATTTGAAGCTCATTAGCATATCAACTAAACTTGGAGGGTTTACAAAAGCAACATTTCCCTCATTTATTTGTCCATGGAAACCTCTTTTCCCAGATCATATTTCGGTTCTTCAGATTATTCAGGAAATGCTGCTTTAGACTAAATTTCTACAAGTTGACTTGTAGCATTTGTGTTTTTTAGCAAACTCCCCAGGTGATTCAGATGTGCGCCAAAATCTGAGAAACACTGCTTTAGAAATAAGTGCAATTGAAGTTACAATAGTCCTTCCGTAACTTTTGATCAGTCTCACTCACTCGTTCTTTAAACCTCAGATATAAAACCTCAAAACTCCATAACCTTTTATAACTACAACTGAATTTCTTTGATACTTGACAGTTACTGTAACTTAAATCTGAGGCATATAATCTTCGCTTAAACATTTTACATATTGGAGCTTTATTTCCTCTACCTCTGCATGGCACTGGGATTCATGAAACATGAATTCTTTTAAGGCTATTCAACTAAGTAGTTTGACCTGTTTTTGTAATATGTTTTCTAACATTCAGCTCAAACAGCCTGATATAGTAGATTTTGGAATGAGATGGGCCTGGGTTTTAAATCTTGGTTGCAGCACCTACTGACTATATGACATTGGGCAAATAATTTAAGATTTCTAGACCTTAGGTTACCTGGATGAAAATAAAATTAATAATATCTACTTTGAACAAACTCCAGGAAATAATGAGGGACAAGGAGGCCTGGCGTGCTGCAGTCAATGGGGTTGCAAAGAGTCAGACACAACTTAGTGACTCAACAACAACAAAGCTACTTCACAGGCTAGTTTTGCAAATTAAAAGAAATTCAATTTATAGCTAATAAAAATACCAGTGCTTCAATAAACACTGCTTTGCTCTGTCTTCTCTCTTAGGTGCCTTGGTCCCATGAAGGGCAAAAGTGGCTAATAATATTGTTTTACCTCTCTGCTAGGGAGTCATATAAATAAATAAGATTTAATGGGTTGAAACATGCTTTGAAAAAGTCAAAGCCATTTTGTAAATGGAGGTAACAGTATTTTCTGCTGATGAGATCTGAAGCTTCTTGAGGGAGAATTATTTCCACTTTAAAATATATAACAGTTTGGTTTCAACTTGAAACCAAAATAAAAACATTTAAATGGTGCATGTGTCTGTCTATTCATTAAATATTTATTAGTGATGGTGCTAAATTAAAAGTTCTTAGCTCTAGACTAATACATTACTATACTGGTTTTGTGTATGTTTTCCACTTTTTATCTTTTGTATAAATTTTAAACAAATCTATGAATACCCTTCCCCTGCCCCTACACACACAGAGGAAGTTTTTCACAGTCTCACTGCTAGTTTTAATGGAGGTTAAGGTTTACATGTATATCTTATCTCACTTCTGGGTTTGTGCAAGGTTAGGGCAGTAAATATTGAAAGGAAATAGAAAATGAAACTCTTGGTTATGGTCAGTTTGTTTAATATAAATGACCCCCATGTATTTTTATTTGAATTTAAATCATACCAGCATGGGCTTAGCATTCATAAAGTCCATTTATAATTCTCACAGATTTTGTTAAGTGAATACAGATTCCCACAAAGACAAAATAATACTATTATTAAAATTGATAACCAAGGACTAAAAATTTCATTACCCCAATATATCACCTAATGTTGAAAAACATAATACAGGTTCTCTGAGTAAGATTGTATTGACTGAGTATATAATTTGGTCTATTAGTATGCTCCATTATTTTGAATTTGTTAAGTCCTTGAATAAAAATCTCTGTGTTAGCAGTTCTTGGCTAAATTATAAAAAGTAATAACAGCTGCATTATCACCTCCTAGGGAGAAGAAGGTTTGTCACAATGAGTAATGTTCTTCCTACTGAGGCGCTATCAAGCACTCTTTACACATCCCCGGCATCAAGCACTGATTTGATTTTCCCTGAACAGACGATATATATTATCTTCAAGCTTCTGCTGAGAAAAGGAATGTGGTCAATGACTTCATTTATTAAGTTGAATTCAGGGTCTGTGTGCCCTGCCAATCTATTAACAGTTAAACATGTGGAGACATGCCTTATTCCAAGAATAGAGACTCTAGTACTTTTCCATACTCAGTCTAATAAAAAAAATATATGTATTATTTCTGTTTACAGGTGCGAGATCAGAGACAAGTCAGTGGGAGAGGCACACGGCTACAACTCTGTCTAGATTTCTCTCCTCTGAGGTGGGGGGAATGACTGGGAGAACTCTTGATCCTGGGTGGTTACCTGAAGTGGAGCTAGTGAAGTCAAACTTGGTGCACAAGGAACATCGTCTGTAACGGGACCCTCATGTCTGAGTGGGCAGGTCGGGTGATGCTGCAAGGAGCTAAATCAAGAATGTCTTGGAGTGGGGAGGCAGACAAAGTTTGCATTTCACCTAGGAAACACTCGCGTTAGGATCACTCTGCCAGGTGATCTCTCTGCGTGATCACCGTCAAGGTCTCTTGGGAGAAAGGAACTCAAAAAACTTAAGATTGAGACACAGGTCCTGGAACATCAGTACTAGAATTTTTTTATTTTTTAATTCTGATAAGCGTACTAAACCTAAGATCTGCACCTTCAGATCTCAGGGCACAGATCTTTAAGTGCACAGTATAGTATTGCTAGTTATAGGCGCAATGTTGTACAGCTAATCTCTAGAAGTCATCCAGCTTATGTAATTGAAACTTTATACCCATTAAACAGCAACTTCCCATTTTCTCCCCTCTGTCCCTAGCTATTGACAACCACCATTTTATCTTCTGTTTCTGTGAGTGTGAATATTTTAGATACCTCATATAAATGGATCATGCAGTATTTATCCTTCTATGGCTAACTTTACTTCTCATAATGCCTTCCAGGTCTGTATATGTTGCATAAAGGTCAAGATTTTCTTCCTTTTTTTTAGGCTGAAGAATATCTGTGTTTGTATATAGCACATTTTATTTATCCAGTCAGGACTTCCCTCATAGCTCAGTTGGTAAGGAATCCATCTGCAATGCAGGAAGACCCTGGTTTGACCCCTGGGTTGGGAAGATCTGCTGGAGAAGGGATAGGCTACCCACTCTAGTATTCTTGAGCTTCCCTTGTGGCTCAGCTGATAAAGAATCTGCCAGCAATGTGGGAGACCTGGCTTCAGTCCCTGGGTTGGGAAGATTCCCTGGAGAAGGGAAAGGCTATCGACTCCAGTTTTCTGGCCTGAAGAATTCCATGGACTGTATAGTCTATGGGATCGCAAAGAGTCGGACATGACCAAGTGACTTAAAGATAAACTTATCCAATCATCTGTTGCTGGGCATTTAGGTGGTCTCCCTATCGCGTTGCTGTTCTCCAGTCACCAAGTCGTGTCCGACTCTTTGTGACCCAGAGACTGCAGCATGCCAGGCTCCTCTGTCCCTCGGTATCTCCCAGAGTTTGCTGAAATTCATGTCTATTGAGTTAGTGATGCTATTTAACCATCTCATCCTCTGCCACCCACTTCTCCTTTTGCCTTCAATCTTTCCCAGCATCAAGGTCTTTTCCTAAGAATTGGCTCTTCGCATCAGGTGGCCAAATTATTGGATTGCAGGTTTTCATGTTGCTGTTTTAGCCAACCTTTTGCTTCAACCGAAGAGCTTCCTTTAACATTTCTTGTAAAACAGGTCTAGAGATGATGGATTTCCTTTTTCTCTTTTGCTATGGGAAGTCCTTATCTCTCATTTTTGAAGGCAAGTTTATTGCTATTCTTGGTTGATAGTTTTTTTCTTTCAGCACTTCTTATATATCATTCTACTCCCTTCTGTCATGCGAGGTTTCTAGTGAGAAACTAAAGATCCTGCATGCCACAATGAGGATCGAAGATCCCAAGTGCGGCAACTAAGACCAGGCAAGCCAAAAAAAAAAAAGGTCCAAAAGGCAGAAGTACTTGATTTCATGTTCCCACTTGGCCTGCGTGTGTGCCCAGTCACTAAATTGTGTCCCACTCTTTGCCGCCCCCCTGGATTGTACCCTGCCAGGCTCCTCTGCCCATGGGATTTTCCAGGCTGGAAAGAATGCTGGAGTGGGTTGCCATTTCCTCCCCCAGGGGATCTCCCTGATCAAGCCTGAGTCTCCTGCGTCTCCAGCATTGGCAGGCAGATTCTTTACCACTGAGCCACCAGGGCAGCCCTTCCCACTTGACAGCACAGTAGTGACCTCTGACTTACCCTCTGTCTAAGCTCTGATAGATCACGTTTTAAGTTGCTAAAAAAGGAAATGATAAGGAAGTTGAAATGCCAGGCTTTGTTTTCTGAAGTTAAATAAAGGAGAGTTAAAGATGAATATGGATGGAGAAGCTTCCTATATTACACTGGGATAAACAAATTTAACTCTGAGGCAATGAAATTAGATAAACCCCTCCTGTTGTTAGTGGTGGAAGAAGCACTTGCCATATAAAGGAACAATGGAGGGGCAAGGCACTTGGAACAAGTGGAAAAAATGCAATGGCCACTGTGGGGAGACGAGCAAGTGGAGGGCTTGGGTTTGCGGTCAGGTAACCCTGGGATGGTCAGATATCACCGGGCCATAGCCACACAATTAGTCTTTCCCATTTTGTTGTCTTGAGAAAGTGAAAGTGTTAGACGCTCAGTCATGTCTGACTCTTTGCAACCCCATGAACTGTAGCTCGCCAGGCTCCTTTGTCCATGGGACAGAGCCACCAGGGACCCACGTTTTGTAACTGCTCTATTGGGTACCCTGATCTTGATTCCTCTTCTCCTCCCACTGTCTCCAACACTGGTGTGGCCTAGGGTCTAAGACCACTGTGTATGACCCCACGTGAGCCCCTTTGGGGAAGCAGAGCCAGAAATTCATTCAGCAAGAGAGCTGACCAAAGTTGGAGTTTCTCCCCTACAGAACCCTGACTAACAAACACATTTTGCACGCTGCTTCAGGCCAACTTTTGTCATGTATCCATGGTCACAGCTACATGCCCAGCCGAGGCACTACTCCAAACCCGTCCACACTGGTTACCAAAGGCTGTCAAATGAGAAAACAACGATCGATGGCTTTACAGGTTTTTGCTGAAAGCCCTGTCCATAATGATCTTTATTCTCTAAACCCTAGAGCACAAATAAAACCTATCAGATATAATTTGATCTTTAATCATATTCTATCTAGATAAAACTGCACAATAGCTGCCATTGGAGTCAAAACTGAATGGGAATTTTATTTATATCAACGTGTGTGTGACCTTGAATGAGTTTCTCAAACTTGGTATCTCTGGTCAACAAGTACATTATAAAGGAAGGTACACATTTAGTGAAATACTGGATATTAAGAATTTTGCTGAATGTCTAGCATATGGTAGAAACTTAAACATTATTAACTATCATCATTACATTTAATATTTGTTCTTGTTTCCCCCACTTAGATTATGAATGCTTAGAAGGAAGGGTCATGTTAAACAGTTTTTTATTGACCATTTCAGCATCAGAAATAGCACTACTGTGCTGCCAAATGGGAACATAAAATCAAGTATATCTACATTTGGAGGATATTTTAAAGGTCATACTCCACCTGGAAGTGGCAATATTGATCTCATGGCCCGTCCTTTGTTTCTGCTTTCAGTCCATTGCCTTCTTCTTCCCGAGGACATTGATCCATCAGTGTTCTATCCCTCTTAACCACTGAAACTCAGTCTCTGCAAGCCCCTCCCCTTCCATTTAGAATGGACTCATCTCTCCTCTATATCAAAAATGTCATCTCATAGTCCTTTTTCCAATGCACTGTTCCATTTCCCTCTTTACTTGTGTCCTCGTATATAATGGAAGATTGTTCCACAGGTATTGCTATTACATTTGTCCCATTCAATCACTTTTTTATTCTGTTACATAAAAGTTGCCCTAGCCCCATACTGAAAATACTTGTTCATCTTTTACAAGTAACCTCTGACTTCAGTTCAGTCACTCAGTTGTGTCCGACTCTTTGCGACCCCATGAATCGCAGCACGCCGGGCCTCCCTGTTCATTACCATCTCTCGGAGTTCACTCAGACACACGTCCATCGAGTCAGTGATGCCATCCAGCCATCTCATCCTCGGTCGTCCCCTTCTCCTCCTGCCCCCAATCCCTCCCAGCATCAGAGTCTTTTCCAATGAGTCAACTCTTCGCATGAGGTGACCAGAAGCTTGGAGGATTTTGAGCATTACTTTACTAGCATGTGAGATGAGATAACCTCTGACTTATCCAATTCAAAGTCTTCTTTCCAGTCCTCTTTCTCTATGAACTCAATGTGTGATACTGTTGACTTTTATTTCTGTCTTTTGATTTTCATCTTGTTTTGTTTCTATGCCAAAGTATTCTCTGTATCCTTCTTGAGTTTCATGGACTATTTCTTCCAGGGTCACATACCTAATAAATGATAAATAATTCTTTTCTCAGGACACCTGTTTTCTCTAAACATTTCTCTAATTCTATGGTTTACTTTACATCAATGAAGATAATTCTATTATAAAATCAGTGTTTCACTCCTTACTTGTGGTTGTAATTGCAGTTATCAGTATTCTGGCATATTGTGCTAACTTGGTACCAAAATATTGATAGTTTTGTTGTTTTAATGCCATTATTTTTGCATTTTAAAAATCTGAGTTATTTATGCTTTAAAATATGCTCATAGAGCTATATGCTGCATTACATTTTGAATTAAAGAGAAACTGATTTTAAAAGCATCCTGACATCACTGATTATGCTTAAAACTGGTTTAAGCTATTTCATTATTTTTATTCTAGTTTCTCAGGTTATTTGTAAAGTTTGACATCTTTTCTTATGTATTTTGGTCAGTTCAGTTTTACCCACAATCAGGATACAACCAGTCTGTTTCCAGAGGTCCCTCATGAAATTGTCTTAAAATGGGTAGATATGAAGTTATACCAAAGTAGAAGGTAGAGGGAGAAAATAAAGAGGGAAAAAAAGGAGGTCCAATTCTTCTCCTGGATTCTGATCATGTTATGTCCCCAGCACAAGAATCTCTCCATTCCATAAAACCTTGGCCACTTGCAATATTAAAGACATTCATTTTGCAATTGGATTTTAATGATATCCCCCTAATAAAAGTAAGTGCAATGTCCCCTCTAATCCCATCCTCAAGTTCTGGGCACAGAGCAGCTACTTCTGCTGTAATAGGAAGACATGTCTGCAGCTCCACACTGTTTTTCTTTTCCCTCCATACTGATATCCATTCTCAAAGGGCTTCTCTAGTCTCTCTTATATTCATTTATTTTAAACAGGATATTCTTTCCCAATCAAGCTACCTACTATGAATCAAACAAGACCTTAGCCTTGGGTCTGGTTCCTAGAACCTCTTTCTGCAGGATCAGAGAACAAGTGTTAAAGATATCTGCCTTGTGAAAGTAAGTTTCACAAGCTTACTGTAGACCTACTGCATTATCCACTGTTGAAGCGTGTGCAATCCTTTTCTCAGTTTTAGCTCTTGTTCCTGAATGGCTCCCTGAGCTTTGCGGTGAAGACCTGTTACTTATTTTGGTGTTCTGAGGTCCATCGGATGCTCTATTGATTTCTTATGTTTTCTTCTGTGCAGATGCTGGTATTGTACAAGTTAGTAGCTGTCAGCGGCTGGTCCCCACCTGCTCGGCTTTCTGGGTTCATGAGTACACTTCATCATCTGGATTTTTGTAGATATTAGCTATAGATTTTGGATTTTGTTATCCTAGTTCTCTATAATTATGTTAAGATTTGAGGGGATTTAAAAACCATGCTCAGAAAAGGCAATGGCACCCCATTCCAGTACTCTTGCCTGGAAAACCCCATGGATGAAGGAGCCTGGTGGGCTGCAGTCCATGAGGTTGCTAAGAGTCGGACACGACTGAGCGACTTCACTTTCACTTTTCACTTTCATGCATTGGAGAAGGAAATGGCAACCCACTCCAGTATTCTTGCCTGGAGAATCCCAGGGATGGGGGATCCTGGTGGGCTGCTGTCTCTGGGGTTGCACAGAGTCAGACACGACTGAAGCAACTTAACAGCAGCAGCAGCAAAAACCATGTTAATGCTGCCATCTTTTCTAAAANATGCATTGGAGAAGGAAATGGCAACCCACTCCAGTATTCTTGCCTGGAGAATCCCAGGGATGGGGGATCCTGGTGGGCTGCTGTCTCTGGGGTTGCACAGAGTCAGACACGACTGAAGCAACTTAACAGCAGCAGCAGCAAAAACCATGTTAATGCTGCCATCTTTTCTAAAATTCAAAAGAATTTTAAACCATATAAACATAGCACCTCTTAAAAATTTATGTTAAGCTACTTATAAACAAGATAAAGTAGTCTTCTATCCTTGAATATACACAGATTCTATCCTGTTACCTTATTTTATTTTCTTCATAGTCTATTAGTGCCTAAAATTAGAATTTTTCTTCATCTTTTCTTTTCCTATTAATTTCGTGATTATAGGAGATTTTTCTCAGAAGAAATTTACTTAACTACAGATGTAATATACTATCTTTTCAGTAGACTAACTGGTAGACACTACACCATCCAAGTAACCAAGTATTAGGACAATGGATATATCATATAGATCCTAGTATTGTATATCAAGGATACTGTATCATTTCTGTATTATTCCTCCCAAAACATGCTAAATTTAAATTAGAGGACATCAAACAAATCCAAATAAAGGGGCATTCTATAAACGAACTGGCCAAAACTCCAAAAATGTTTAAATGTCATGAAAGATAGAGAAACTGATCTAGATGATGGGAAACTAAAACACCAGGATTAAAAGATGCAGTGTGTGATGAGGAAATAGACCAGAAAACAGAATATTTTAATTTTGTAATAATGGGCATCAGTAAGACAAATGGAGAAATCTGAATCAGATCAGTATATTATATAATATAATCTACTGATAGATTACTATATGCTACTATATAATATATATATATAATTGCACTCTATCAATTGCAATGATTTGATTTTGATAATTGTGCTGTGGGTGTGTAAGGAAAGGTCCATAATTTTAGGAAGTACACGCTGAAGTATTAAAAATAAATTGATGCTATGGCTGTAAATTACAGTTGTTATTCACAGTAGTTATGTTCTATAAAGTTTTCATAAACACTGAATTGGTAAATACTTAGCATTGTTCCTAGAGATATTAATGGGTTATGTTCCTACAAGCCTCTGATTACAACATTTCCATCAACTGACCAGCATATGATCTGGTTTTAGGTCAGTTTCTGTTTAAAGATTATTTAATATATATAGTATACACTATGGGCTTCCCTGGTGGTTCATTGATGAAGAATCTACCTACCAATACAGGAGATATGGGTTCAATCCCTGTGTTGGGAAGATCTCCTGGAGAAGAAAATGGCAATCCATTACGGTATTCTTGCCTGGAAAATCCCATAGACAGAGGAGCCTGGCAGGATAGTTCATGGTGTCCCAAAGAGCTGGACATGACTGAGCTACTGAGCAAGCATGCACACACACATGTATATACTATGTATGTTATATAATATGTTGTAAATGTATTCTATATATAATGTAAGATATATATGGTACATTATGTAACATATGCATGATACACTATAGTATATAACATATGTTAAACATATAATAATATCTATATATTTTTATTGACCCGTTAGCATTGAACAATGCCAACAGCACTATACCTCATGCCTGAATAAATTTTATCTAGCAAAAATATATATGCATTATCATTCTACCTACCTCTCTCTATGTTACTATACATTAGTTATATAGACATATTTCATTATTTCAATAAATACTTGTATAAGTTCATATAAAGTATGTGTAATATTGTATATAAATACATCTATATAGAGCAAGAAGAGAGAGTGATGATGCACATGAGATAAATATTCATATTTTAGTACTCTGGTTGAAAAGTATACAAGAGAATTCTTCATACTAACTTTCCAATTTTTGGATAATTCTGAAATTATTTGAAAATTAACCATTCTTTAATTGAAATTTTGTTCCTCTTGCTTGTCAATATAAACCAAGCATCTAGTAGAGGACTTGATGTATGCTCAATAAACACTTCTTTAAAGAAAAAGGATTAATATCAAGCAAGTCAGGGTTAGGAAAGCTAGAAAGTTAGGAATACTCTCCATAAACATGATGGGAGTACATGGGAATCAGTGATCTCTGTACATGAGGACAAGTATAGAGAAAGGCTGATTTAGCATTGTTGTTTTCATCATTGATTGGAAAAATGTTATACTCTCCATCCTCTCATCTTCTCCTACAGAGATAAATTATGATTAGTACACTTTTTCTAGAGAATCCCATGGACAGAGGAGCCTGGCAGGCTGCAGTCCATGGGGTCACACAGAGCTGGACATGACTGAAGCGACTAAGCAGCAGCAGCAGATTAATTTTAGTAATAGTCATGTGTATCAGTTACTGTTACTAAGGAGTACGTTAAGGCTGTATACTGTCACCCTGCTTATTTAACTTCTATGCAGAGTACATCATGAGAAATGCTGGGCTGGAAGAAGCACAAGCTGGAATCAAGATTGCCGGGAGAAATAGCAATCACCTCAGATATGCAGATGATACCACCCTTATGGCAGAAAGTGAAGAGGAACTAAAAAGCCTCTTGATGAAAGTGAAAGTGGAGAGTGAAAAAGTTGGCTTAAAGCTCAACATTCAGAAAACAAAGATCATGGCATCTGGTCCCATCACTTCATGGGAAATAGATGGGGAAACAGTGGAAACAGTGTCAGACTTTATTTTTCGGGCTCCAAAATCACTGCAGATGGTGATTGCAGCCATGAAATTAAAAGACAAGCGTCTTGGAAGAAAAGTTATGACCAACCTAGAGAGCACATTCAAAAGCAGAGACATTACTTTGCCGACTAAGGTCCATCTAGTCAAGGCTATGGTTTTTCCTGTGGTCATGTATGGATGTGAGAGTTGGACTGTGAAGAAAGCTGAGAGCCGGAGAATTGATGCTTTTGAACTGTGGTGTTGGAGAAGACTCTTGAGAGTCCCTTGGACTGCAAGGAGATCCAACCAATCCATTCTAAAGATCAGTCCTGGGTGCTCTTTGGAAGGAATGACGCTAAAGCTGAAACTCCAGTACTTTGGCCACCTCCTGTGAAGAGTTGACTCATTGGAAAAGACTGATGCTGGGAGGGATTGGGGGCAGGAGGAAAAGGGGATGACAGAGGATGAGATGGCTGGATGGCATCACTGACTCGATGGACGCAAGTCTGAGTGAACTCTGGGAGTTGGTGATGGACAGGGAGGCCTGGCGTGCTGTAGTTCATGGAGTTGCAAAGATTCGGACATGGCTGAGCAACTGAACTGACCTGAACTTCCTTGAAATTGCAACTTTTTCAATTATTTATTACATGTTGCGCATCCACATGACCTTTGTTTGATCTCAGATACAACTTGTGATAACTCCAGGTCTGAGATGAACTTGGCCCAGGGTTTTACTTACTCAATGCATGTCATTTAGTATTCTGCCCATCTAAGCATCTTATTTTAGAATCAACCATATGGAATTTTGATGCCAAGGCTTATCTTAATTCTGAGGTATCTGATAGCATGGTAATTACTACAAAGCCATCAAGTACTAGCAAACAATTTGCATCTCCTTAGGGACTAATTTTCCTACAGGACAAATAGCAGTTGTCAAAGGACTAAGAATAATTTTGTTTACAAGCACAGATTTAGAAGCCACTAAACAAGTATGAACATGCGCTGGAGATGTAACTTTCACTCTTAAGTATCTGACTTTAAATCATTAAGTTTTAAATGCTCGTAATGAAAAAAAATGGCATTTCAGCTCTTCTGATGAGCAGAAGGAAATTAGGCCTCTGTGATTCTTCTTGACCCATTAATGGGAATGTATTTTTAGGAACTCTTATTTGTTCTCACCAACTTGGTTATAAAAGCACTCAAGACTAGGAAGGGAACACTTTCTTCCTTGAATTAATTCATTTTAGTTCAAACAAATTCTGTAAACATGAATCAATCACTTTTTTGTTCAAGACTCCATGCATACAGGCTTAAAAATATTCTTCTTGCTTTCAGAATACTTTGATTGTCACTGCCTCTGATGCAGCCTTAGTCTGAAGCAGCTATGTGTGCCCCTTTGAACTGCTAATATTTACTCAACTGCCTGGTTGCTCTTTCTCAAGTGAGATACTTTAGATTTTTTTTAAAAATTCAATTTATTGCTTGAAAATCACAATTTATTCCATCCCAGACACCAACAATGTTGTTCTGTTTGACTGTGTAGAAATAATTTTTGCTATAATAAACGTTATAAGTTTGTCCATTAATAAATTACCCTACTGGAAAGAGCATAAAAGATTTATCTCATCAGAGATGGTTATGTTGCTGAAGCTGCACACTCATTGTATAATTTCCTACTCTAGAATTGCTTTCAAAAATAAAGTAAATTAGTATTTAAATTATGCATGGCAAACAATATTTTGATGTTTCAAATTGCAGAGAGACCTAATGTTCATAAGATTATTAAATAAAAATTTTAAAGTTAGTCTAGGTACCTGATAGTCATTGAGTTTTTTAATTGACCACTTTTTTTCTTTTGGCTGACAACATTAATTAAACACCCTCATGCTGAGAGGTTTTTGCCTCTCTCAGTGACTTTTCCTGGAATTGATGTGTTTTGACAGACAGGGGCTATATTGCTGTAGTTATAGAAGTAAAGTTGAATTAGCTAATTTCATATTCCCTGAAAATTTTCAATATCTATACACTATCTGAGCTTACATGATGGCTGTCAAAAAAATTGTTGCCTAAGACAAAGAATTGCCTTATCATTAGAGCTGATATCTTGCTAACTCATCTGTTTTATTGATAGCATCAAGCTATATCTAATGAAGTGAAAGTATCATATTTTATAGCTCCAAGGCTAGTAGTAAATGATTATGTAGAATAAGGATTTGTAAAGAGTATCAAACAGAGATGTTGTAATTATTCAGATACGTGAATAATTTTAAGTATTAAGAATCTGCATGAGAGCAGTAATTTGCTAAAATAAGTGATCATAATTCTTTATTTTGTTAACACACTTTTGTAATAAGGCAAATATTTGTAATAAGGCAAATATTTGTAATAAGGCAATATTTGTAATAAGATTAAGACTGGACTTTAAAGTAACAAAACCTTCTTGGCAAGGTGGCAAGTTTATCTAGTTTCATGATTGTTGTGGTTATCAACTGCAGCAGAATCTCCATCAACTATGAAAATATCTCCAAATGTGTCATGACACATTCCATTCATTTACTGTATTAAGACCTAGTTAAGACAAAGGCCAACATTTTTCCTCACTATCTCTAATTTGTCAGTGTGAAGAGAAATGTTTTTCTTCAGTATGAATTAGGTTTTTGGAGCTTTATGGTACATAAAATTGTATGTATCCTTTTCCTTATCCTTTATTGTTTGATCCCAAATCTATAGATATTGATTGCACTGCCTCATAATCATTCTCCCTAAGATTTGGGCCCTGCTACTAAAATTGCTATTTGCCAAGTCATCACTTAATGGTAAGAACAAACTGATATAGTTTCAATTATCTGTAAAAATATCTTGAAGAGCAAAACCACACGGGAATGTGCTAATTTGAATATTCATACTTGGTGTCTGATTTGAAAACTATTTGTTTATATATTTTTGTAGGTGGAAAGCATTCTCTCAAAGGTATTATTTTCAGATAATTACAAAATTCAAGGATTTTAAAGGAAAATAGAAAAGTGGTTAATTAAGTAGCTCCCATGGAAACCAGCAAAAAACATTAACCGGAACAGAGTAGGGAAGCTCAGATAGGACTGGATATACCAAGCTAAAGCTCCACTCTTGCCTTTGAGCGAGTATATTTTTCTGCATACTTAGCTATATAATACATAGTTTGAATTTGCTTAAAATGATCTACTGTATCATTTAAAGGGATGTGGAAGTTGTTCAAATGTAAAGTTTGTTTTTCCTTAAATAGATATTAAAAGCAAAAAACATTAACCGGAACAGAGTAGGGAAGCTCAGATAGGACTGGATATACCAAGCTAAAGCTCCACTCTTGCCTTCGAGCGAGTATATTTTTCTGCATACTTAGCTATATAATACATAGTTTGAATTTGCTTAAAATGATCTACTGTATCATTGAAAGGGATGTGGAAGTTGTTCAAATGTAAAGTTTGTTTTTCCTTACATAGATATTAAAAACAGGTAAAAAAAAAAAAAGTGATGGGATAGAAGGCTGTGTTTTCTAAAACATGGCAGTTATTTTGCTGGGAAGAAAATACGAGGTCAAAGAACACTGTGTCTACTCTCCTATTTAATAAACATAAGTCCTCTTTGAATGGCCGCCAGGGCAGTCTACTGAAATGTTGGGGCCAGTCTAAGTGTAGAGAAGTTCCTGTTCCATGAATTATTTCTGCATCGCTTCAAAATATTGATGTTTCTGCAGTCTTTTTCTTTGAGTTCCAAAGTTGACAAGATGAACTCATTCACATCATTTTTTGAGCATTGGTAGGATGCTGCAGAATATAGTCAGTAATTGTCTTTGGCACGTGAACATCCAAGATGACTCTGCATATAACAGCCCACAGAGCGTGCAGTCTCTGGTATCCTTACTGAACCTTTCTCCATAGCCTTTTTTTTTTTTTTTTTATAGAGAGATTTCCCTCTCCTCCATTTTCTTCCTTCTTTTATTCCTTTCCTTCCTCTCTTTCTTCCTCTTTCCTTTCTTCCTTCCTTCTTCTTGCTCGTATTAAATATATGGGAATAAATTATGTTAGTGGCTTTACGACTCTTTATAATAGAAGGGAAAGGGTGACTACTAGCGAGTCTCTTCTTTCACTTGCATCCCAGGTGGGCACTGAGGGAGAGAAGGGCCTTACCTGGCTGGTGCACGCTTTCCTGAGTGTGGGTGTAGCTCCTGGTGTTGCACACCCACAGCTGTAAGATGTGACCCTGTGTGGAGCAGGCCTGGTTTCAAGATGAATCCAAGAGGGATGCAGAGGAGAATTTTCTTTCTGTTGAAGTTTTAAAGTCAAATCTCCAGATGGCAAAGGGAAGAATTAAGCAGATGAAAAATAACAATAAATGTTTATGGCTGTGCTAATAAAGCTGCATTCTGTTGGTCTGTATCAATACTTTATGCACCAGGAGAGTGGAGCTAAGTTTCCAGGAATTCAAGAACAAAAATAGAACCTCTCTCACTAGCATTTGAAGATAGATCTTTGAATTCTGCAGTTGAGGCTAAGGCATGACTGACAGGTATTACTGGGAAGGAAAACATGTGGCTATTACAAATTATTCATGTCTGATCCTTTCTTAATGGCAAATTTTAAGATTACAAGAATAGTTGATTTGGGGACAGGGATTCACAAAAAAGAAGGAACGCCTAAAAAGTAATGTCAGAGAGCTTGGTAGGTTGATGGAAATTCTCTTTAAAATTTAGCCTGTGAATAAATGAAGATTTTTACAAATCAAATGTATATGACTTTCCACGCAGTTAAACACTCTAGTATTTTACTAAGACATGGTTAAGAGACAGATGATTTATCAGGAATAACCACCTATTAAAATAGTAATGGCAGTGGAATTGCCATTATTAAAATATACTCTAAAGCTGCCAATTAAAAATGGTTACTGTGACACTGATTCTAGAATTGACAGACAGAGAAGTGGAAGGAAATAATAGTTTAGAAACAGCCCTTAGTGTATATAAAAATGTGCTACATGAGGAATGAGCTATTAAATATCCAAAAGGAAATCACTAGCTTATACCTAGTCCTGAGATAGTTAATAAATGAGAAATAATTTGAGGAAAACTCTTGTTACAAAACATAGTTGAAACATAACAAACATCCTCTCAAATGCATAGTAGAGTTCCCAAGTAGGTGAGGGAAATCTCTAGATGTCCAAAATAAGGCAAAAGCTAACAAAGGAAGGACGAGACAGGGTTGATTGCAGATATTCTGCTTTAAATTTTCCCACTTTTTTTTTCCTTAATTAGACTTCTTCTCAACCTTGAATCTTCAGTTTTAAGGAAACATTCCTCCTTTACTCTATTTACCTGTATCTTACCTCTTGAAGTTTTATTGAAATGATCTTTTTATACATATTTATCAGTCACTAAACAGTAAGATCCTCAAGGATCCTACTTTTAAAAAATCCTTGAATTCCTAGAAGTTCACAGAAGATATGAATAGAGCAGGTGCTCAACACATGTTTGCCAAAGTACAGATAAGTTTCAAAATGCAAGTAGAAATCTTAGAGCTGATAAATGTCTCTATCTGGTGTGACCTTCAGTTGGACACTGTTAGCCCTCTATATTTATGGTTGGTGTTCTAACAATTTTTTTTGGCTGCTTAATTTTTTCACTTATTTACTTTTTTCAGTAAATTGATATATAATTGATATCAATTGATATATAATTGAATGGAACACTGTATATGTTCAAGGTGTAAAGCATAATGATTTGACTTATATATATTATGAAATGGTTGTCTAAATAAGTTTAGCATTCATCATCATATATAGACAAAAAATCTTTTCCTTGTGATGAGAACTCTTAAGATCTATTCTCTTAACAACTTTCAAATATATCATCAGCAGTGTTGAACTGTACATTATCTCCTGTACCTATTTATCTTAGAGCTGGAAGCTTTTACCTTTTCACCACCTTCATCCAATTCCCCCTTCTTGTCCTTCTACCCTCAGGTAACTGCAAGTGATTTCTTTTTCTATGAAATCTTTTAGGCGGCTTTATAGCTCTGAAAAGTCTTTCTTTGATGGGTCCAGCCTCCTTCTATCATGGGTCGCAGTCCTGCCTTCTGGAACCATGGATGTGGTCTCTCTTCTCCTATGGAATAATGCTTCTGTTAGGAAAAGTTGGTCCCCACTTAGTCTCCTCATTAGCAAGTTCAATGGACTTCACTTGTCCATTTCTTCTTGACATCCTTTCTCGCCTTTCCACATCCACGTCATCGTCTCCGTTGGTCAGCATTGTATATAGACTGCCATAACAGGAAGCATGACAAAAGTGGTGTACACAAAACAGCTGCTTATTTTTCTGTCACATGGAAAACTCAGAAAGTGGCCGTCTTGGCAATGCCGTCAGAGACCCAGGCTTCTCTAGTCATCCTTATCTCGTGGACTTTGTCCTCATGCTTGATGCTGTGACGTGATTGCTTCATGGCTGCTCCACCTTCAGGACAGCATCTCCATTCCAAACCGGAAGAGAAGGGTGGGAGGAAGTAAAAGGAATGTGGCTGTGGGATGTGTGCGCCTAACAGGCCTTTCTCAGGAGGCTTAGTCTCACAAAAGTCTGACTGACAGTAACTGTATCACATAGTTGCAAGGGATGCTGGGAAGAATAACAGTTCAGCTGGGCATATTTTCTCCTTCTGACTGATAGTCTTGAGACAGGCATTAAACTAAAACTCATTCTGGAGAGACTTTTTTTTTTTGCCACATTTGTTTTTTACATTTATAATTGCCTTTTTATTGCATCAATAGTTAAGTTAAAAAATAGATAAGACTAAATAATTCAAGCTCTTCCTTCTTCTGGACCGTGTGATCTCATTGCCTTCAGATGTGATGGTGATATGTCCCACTTTCTAGGACTCTGAATTTCAAATCACGTATCCTGTGGCTGCTCAAAATATTCTCGGACTTGTCAGTCCATGTATCATGATTTCTGTTCCAGAAAATGTAGTTGGTGACCTCTGGTTACATCCTTATTCTCTTGTGGGAGATGCTCTGATGGTTCTTCAGCTCTTTCTTAACAAGGAAGATATCAGATCTTCAATGAGACTTATGGAGTCAGAGAACACCATGCTTGCCATTCTATTTAATGACAATGAGAAATTCCAGTAATGAAAGGGGTAAGCAATAGCACAGTCTGTAAGCTTGTATTTTTAGCCTGTGTACAAGAAGCTCACAACCTTAATTTTCACAGCAACATAAATATTATGACTATAATTAACCATGAATATTTGATGAAGTTGGAGAGCATTATCTACACTTGCTTAATATCACTGGGTGTCATTCTAAATTTTGGATGCTTTTTAAGTATGGAAATGTTCTCTGTGTGCTGCCAAATTTCTAAACAAATGCCTGGTGGAAAATTACACCTTAGCCAAAACAATAACCCAAGTAAATAGGTAATAATGGGTATATATTTTGCACATTTAACTCAACACACAGCATTAAAATGTCCCAGGACATTAAAGATGGATTTTTTACAAAGAGGATTAAAATAAGCATAATAGCCATGCTTAACTGAGAGACTGATGTGTTGTAGAGAAGGACTCTTTTTTTTGCATGTGAAAAAGAGAGTGGTGCCTTGTGAACATGCCAGGGATTCTTAAGTTGGTAAAGGGTATTAGGGACTCAGTTGTGTCCGACTCTTTGCAACCCCATGGACTATAGCCCATCACCTCCTCTGATAATACAAATATTGACTCCTGTGTACATTAAGAGTATGTTTTTTCCCTATACATACATGTGTGTTAGTTGCTCCATCCTGTCCAACTCTGAAACCCCATGAACTGTAACCAATCAGGCTCCTCTGTCCTTGGAATTCCCCAGGCAAGAATACTGGAGTGGGTACCATTCCCTGTTCCAGGGGATCTCCCCAGGGATTGAACCCGGGTCTCCTGCATTGCAGGTGGATTCTTTACCATTTGAGCCACCTGGGGCGTCTTTGACAGGTACCAATTTGCAGGTGGCATTTAAGTGTTTAAAGGTGATCTAGGGATCCAAACTCTGGTAATCCACTATGTCTCTAAGGCAACTTACAGCCAAAAGGACTTTTTCAGGAAAAAAAAAAAAAAAAGTGTGTTTACTGTTTTTTTTTTTTTTTTCTAATTTTGCCTGTTTAATAATTAGAAAAATGTTTTCTTCAAAATGTGAATTTTCTTTATTTTACAGTAAAACTGTAAATTGCAGTGAAGAGGATTTCTGACATCATGTATTTAAACTATTAAGGCAAATATAGCCAGGTGCAGTACAGCAGGTTCTCTTAGTCCTCAGAGGTGATTTTCCTCATGGTATAAGTTGTTAATTTAGACTCTTCAGCCTGTTGGGTGGCACTTGGCACTTCTGGGGTCATCAGCACTGAAGCTTGGCAGGCATTTGTAGACATGGCAGATTCATGATGGCTGTCGGTTATTTGCTACTTGTCCCATTGAGAGGAGGAGTCTAATAACCTTCATCAGAATACACACTAACCTTTGACTTGCTTGATTGATACACATGGAGGAAGGAATACTACGTTGGATCTGAGGTTAGCGTTTTCCAGAAAAAAAAAAAAAGGAAAACAAAAAGGTTTTGTAATTTCAAATGCAAGGTGGCTGAGTACTTTCTCAGCTGTATCCTGTATAGCTTGCATTCACTAAAACTCCTCAAAGTTTCTCTAATGTAATACATTATTGGCCAGTGGTGCATTAATACATCTTTTGTTACTCAAGCATTATTGATCAGAAATGTATCAATACTGTTTTAGAGAGTGATACAAGTAATATCACTGTGTGAAGTTGTTAGAGCTTAAAATTGATCAAGGTTCATTATACAGCTAATAATTGTCATTATTCTTTACATTTATATTGTCATTATCATTTATCACTTACATTTTGCTCCATTATATTTTTGTTCCAAATGTGTGTATATTATAAACATAAAATTTTCAAAAATTTTTCAAACATTGCAGAATTTTCAGTGAAGAAGATTTTTTGGTGAACTTTATGTAGATACTTTCTCTGATTGTCCGAGCATCATATATACTAGTGTCTCAGAAAATGGTAGTCCTTTAGAATATAGTTCTGACTCAGAAGATGTGAATATTAGGCTAACAAAAAGATAAAAGTGATTGGTTCTGATGCGGAAAGTGAAAATGAAACTCTCGGCGCTGGGGAATGAGCTGCTCCTTCTACAGATGAGTGGATTGAAGACAACATTTCGTGAAAATCAAAAGACTTTACAGGTGTGCCAGGTGTTACTATTGAATATAATAACCTGGGAAGTCTTAGTGAAACAACAGAATTAATTTTTGGCTAGCCAAAAGAAAAATTACTGGCCACAGGCATTCATTTCTGCAAAAATCCCCTGGTTAATAATGACCTAACAGTGAAAGGAATGACTTACATGAGTTAACTAAACTCTAACTAAACTCAGGTCTTCTAGCTTGGAAACTGAGCAAGAGTTCTTTGGCAGTTTGGACTTTAACCTCACCTCTCAGCTTCGAGGGTCCACGGGCCTAAGTCAGTGACTTAGGAGAATGCGTCCCGTGTCTGCAGTTTGTGGTGTGGCGTGGTATGTTGGCGTGGATGTGCGTGTGTCTGAGAGGGAAGGAGAGCAGTGCTGCAATGTGGTGGGCTTGTCCCCAGGCCCCTGCTCTCTGCCCTCTTTCCATGCCCTTTTCGTGCTGAGACCCAAGAGCAGGGTGTAGCCTAGGGTTCAGCAGTCAAAACGGGAGAGAGTCAGGGCCCTCAACACTGCTTGAGGAAAGGTGAGAGATATGGAGAGAACGAAACACAAGGACAGAATGTTTTCTTGTGTTTCCCTACATTTTGGAAAAATAATGACTACCAACTAAAAACAGAATTTCAACTGAGTTGTTTCAAATCCTAAAAGATGATGCTGTTAAAGCGCTGCACGCAGTATGCCAGCAAATTTGGAAAACTCAGCAGGGGCCACAGGACTAGAAAGGTCTGTTTTCATTCCAATCCCAAAGAAGGGCAGTGCCAAACAATGTTCAAACTACCATACAACTATGCTCATTTCACACGTTAGTAAGGTTATGCTTAAAATCTCTCAAGTCTAGACTTCAACAGTACATAAACTGAGGACTTCCAGATGTACAAACTGGGTTTAGAAAAGGCAGAGGAACAAGAGATCAAATTGCCAACATTTATTGGATCATGGTGAAGGCAAGGGAGTTCCAGAGAAACATCTACTTCGGCTTCATTGACTATACTAAAACCTTTGATTGTGTGAGTCACAACAGACAGTGGAAAATTCTTAGAAACGGGAGTACCAGACCACCTCACTTGTCTCCTGAGAAACCTGTATGTGGGCCAAGAAGCAACAGTTAGAACCAGACATGGGGCAACTGACTGGTTCAAAATTGGGAAAGGAGTACATCAAGGCTGTATATTGTTACCTGGCTTATTTAACTTACATGCAGAGTACATCATGCAAAATGCAGGGCTGGATCAATCACAAGCTGGAATAAAGATTGCCAGGAGAAATATCAACAACCTCAGATATGCAGATGATACCACTCTAATGGCAGTGAAGAACGAAAGGGCCTTTTGATGAAGGTAAAAGAGAAGAGTGAAAAGGCTGGGTTGAAACTTGGCATTGAAAAACTAAGATCATGGCATCCAGTCCCATCACCAAATGGCAAATAGAAGGGGGAAAAGTGTAAGCAGTTGCAGATTTTAGTTTTTTGGGCTCCAGTATCACTGCAGGTAGTGACTGCAGCCATGAAATTAAAAGATGCTTATTCCTTGAAAGGAAAGCTATGGCAAACCTAAGCAGCATATTAAAAAGCAGAGGAAAGAACCTTGATGCTGGAAAAGTTGAGGGCAGGAGGATAAAGGGAAGGCAGAGGATGAGATAGCTAGATAGCATCACCGACTCAATGGGCACAAATGTGAGGAAACTCCGGGAGATGGCGGAGGATGACGAGACTGGCGTACTGCAGTCCATGAAGTTGCAAAGAGTGGGACTGGACTTAGCCACTGAAGAACAACAACAACTGATTAATAAAAAGTGCCCTAACAGCACACTTAGCACAATAAAACACAAGTCTCTGGCTCCGTTTTTCTTTCATTCAGCCTCTGTCAGCAAAATTGTTTTGGGTTGAAGGTGCACATGAGAAATATTCCAACTGAACGATTTGCCTGCCTTGAGCCCTCTCAGGACTCCCTGGCCATCCAAATGTATTTCTGATGTTTCCCAGGAGGCCAATGATTTACACAACACATCCTTCCCCAGACCCCAAAGCCAAACACTGACATATTCCAGCACTCATTTCACATCGCTTTCATCCAGGAAGTTTTCTTTGTGCACTGAACTCAGAGACTCTCTCTAAGTGCCCTCAGATAAACTTGGGCTCCTTAGTACGCTTGGTTTGAGATGTGTGCTGTGGAAAGGAAGTGTTTTGCTAACGCTTAGCACGACACAAAGCTGTTTCTGCAATTTCCCATCATACATTCCTCCTGTCTTGAGCTCAGCATCTCTGCGCTGTGGGGAGAGGTACCCACAAGCACAGATGGAGCGGGGACTGAGGGAGATTTCTCTGGGGCTCAAAACTCATTCTGCCATATGCTCGCCTCTCTCCTTCCGAATTCTGTCAGCCACACCGGCCACTGGCTGGCACAGAGTGATGAAGATGGAGAGGCTTTAATCACTGGGCAGGCTTCCATTTCTAGCCATCTCAATAACTTCTTTCCGTGAAAAAGACAAGTGCCAATTAGTTATTTATTAGGGGAAAAAAGCATATTTCTCTCTACTGTAAATTAATTTTTCCAGGAATTCTGTGTGATCCCAGAAAAACACTTTAAATTAGCCTGTTTTATGTAATAGAGAAATGCCTTTAAAATCCTTGACAGATTAAGATATAGTTTTATTACCTGTCAGTCTTCCTTTCCTTGAATGTCTCAGTGAGCATAACATTCTTTATGCATCCCTGCACAACTCAAATTACAGGCTTGCTTATTTTTATTTTAAACATAAATAAAATTTATTATCACCAAAGCAGTCATGAGTCTCAGCTTTTTATACTATCAGACCTGTAGAGTGTGAAAGAAATTTTGTTCTTATGCCTCTGGTAGCTTTACAAAATGTTCAAGCCCATTTTCAGTTTTTGTTCCTTCTATATTTCCTCCTATTCTTTTTTCCAATTTGTGTTAAAATACAATAAAAAGGCCCAAATTATCTTAATTCAATACCCCTGTCTTTAATACTTGCTTCCAGATAAATTACAGTTTGATGAATTTTAAGGAATCAACTTTTAAGGTTCAAAAGGCACCCCACTCCTGTCAAGTTAATGTTATTAAAATGGCAAATAAAAGACTTTTCCAGACAAAAGGCAGCTCATCCAAGTATCCCTTACTGGATGTCTTCCTTCAGCTTGGGGACCATGACTTGAGTTCACTCCTACAATCACAGAAGCAATCATTTTGACTAAGAGTAGTGACTATGCTATTGAGTAAAAATGGCCCAAGAAGTGTTTTGTGGAACTAGGCAGTAATTGTTCCCCATGTCTACTTTAAGAACACACCGGCCACTGGCTGGCACAGAGTGATGAAGATGGAGAGGCTTTAATCACTGGGCAGGCTTCCATTTCTAGCCATCTCAATAACTTCTTTCCGTGAAAAAGACAAGTGCCAATTAGTTATTTATTAGGGGAAAAAAGCATATTTCTCTCTACTGTAAATTAATTTTTCCAGGAATTCTGTGTGATCCCAGAAAAACACTTTAAATTAGCCTGTTTTATGTAATAGAGAAATGCCTTTAAAATCCTTGACAGATTAAGATATAGTTTTATTACCTGTCAGTCTTCCTTTCCTTGAATGTCTCAGTGAGCATAACATTCTTTATGCATCCCTGCACAACTCAAATTACAGGCTTGCTTATTTTTATTTTAAACATAAATAAAATTTATTATCACCAGAGCAGTCATGAGTCTCAGCTTTTTATACTATCAGACCTGTAGAGTGTGAAAGAAATTTTGTTCTTATGCCTCTGATAGCTTTACAAAATGTTCAAGCCCATTTTCAGTTTTTGTTCCTTCTATATTTCCTCCTATTTTTTTTCCAATTTGTGTTAAAACACAATAAAAAGGCCCAAATTATCTTAATTCAATACCCCTGTCTTTAATACTTGCTTACAGATAAATTACAGTTTGATGAATTTTAAGGAATCAACTATTAAGGTTCAAATGGCACCCCACTCCTGTCAGGTTAATGTTATTAAAATGGCAAATAAAAGACTTTTCCAGACAAAAAGCAGCTCATCCAAGTATCCCTTACTGGATGTCTTCCTTCAGCTTGGGGACCATGACTTGAGTTCACTCCTACAATCATAGAAGCAACCATTTTGGCTAAGAGTAGTGACTATGCTATTGAGTAAAAATGCCCAAGAAGTGTTTTGTGGAACTAGGCAGTAACTGTTCCCCATGTCTACTTTAAGGGATGAGAGGTGTCCCACATGATGTTACTTTACACTGTCTAAAAACTTACCTGAAGGTTAGATATTGACAAAGAAGTCACTGGATGTTCTTTCTGGTCTTGGCTCTCTATTGGGTAAGTTACTTTGCAACTCGCAGGGACAAGATCAACTGGTAGACTTTTGTCCAATAGAAATGCAAATAATCTCTAACTAGTGGACCAGATATCCCTCAAATTATGGCTGATCGCTCTCCAAGTCATTAATCAGGTTTCTATCTGCTGCTGCTGCTAAGTCACTTCAGTCGTGTCTGACTCTGTGCGACCCCATAGACGGCAGCCCACCAGGCTCCCCCATCCCTGGGATTCTCCAGGCAAGAACACTGGAGTAGGTTGCCATTTCCTTCTCCAATGCATGAAAGTCAAAAGTGAAAGAGAAGTCGCGCAATCGTGTCCGACTCTTTGCGACCCCATGGACTGCAGCCCACCAGGCTCCTCCGTCCATGGGATTTTCCAGGCAAGAGTACTGGAGTGGGGTGCCATTGCCTTCTCCTCAGGTTTCTATCTAACCCAGCACTAACCTTATCCTAACAGTTTCAGGTTCTTCAGGGCTCTGTGGACTGGGCTTTACATTATGCTGTTTCCCTCTTTAATAAATTAAATATAATATTTGACACATTTTTATTTTACATCTATATGAGAGTCACAGTTTTACCTTTACAAAACTTACACTTTAATAATTACTTTATCCCATCATGGATTCAATATCCATCAATTTATTTTGGCATTCCCCCCTAATCTATTTATATGACTTTGTTTGGTCTGGTCTCTAAATTCTTGTTTTATTTTTGTGTAAATTCTGTGCATCTTGTTTATCATTGTGTTACCTTCTTAAATTTAAAGAAATGCTTTAAAATTCTGCCTTTCTGATAGTGTTCTATTTAATTCATATCATATGCTATACCAGACTCAATCTTTAATGTCAGAAGAGTGCTAGATGTGTTTAGTTTGACACCATTAGGAGCTACCTCTCTTTTTTCTAACTGCTTTTCTCTGGGCCTTTCTAAGCTTTGATATGTCTTTATGAAAGTTGGGTGAAGAGAACTTTTTGTTTCTGGACGTAGTCAAGAGCAAAATTATCAGAGAGGGAAAAAGTAGAAGAATTTTCATGCTGTACTAGATGCTTGACATACTTAACTTGACATAATCTTCAGTACATCCAGTAAATTATATGTACTATCACCATTCACAGTTGAAGTAATTGAAGCTTAGCCAGTACATCTGGTGAGTGGTAGACCTTAGATCGAATCCAGTTCTGTCCAAAGCCCATGTACTTTCTGTGATTTGATATCACTTAAATGAACTTGACCCGAGAAGGCAATAGCATCCCACTCCAGTACTCTTGCCTGGAAACTCCCATGGACGGAGGAGCCTGGTAGGCTGCAGTCCATGGGGTCACTGAGTCAGACACGACTGAGCAACTTCACTTTCACTTTTCACTTTCATGCATTGGAGAAGGAAATGGCAACCCACTCCAGTGTTCTTGCCTGGAGAATCCCAGGGATGGCGGAGCCCAGTGGGCTGCCGTCTGTGGGGTCGCACAGAGTTGGACATGAGTGAAGCGACTTACCAGCAGCAGCAGCAGCAAATGAACTTGACATTCACATTGCAATTAACACACTGTGGGTACAGCAAGATGAGGTGCCCCAGTGTGGGCTGAACAACACACTGAAGGTGCTGTTCAGTTCAGCTCAGTTCAGTCGCTCAGTCGTGTCCAATTCTGCCACCCCATGGACTGAAGCACGCCAAGCCTCCCTGTCCATCACCAACTCTGGGAGTCTATGCAAACACATGTCGGTCGGTGATGCCGTCCAATCATCTCTTCCTCTGTTGTCCCTTTCTCTTCCCAACTTCGATCTTTCCCAGCATCAGAGTCTTTTCAAATGAGTGAGCTCTTCGCATCACGTGGCCAGAGTATTGGAGTTTTGGCTTCAGCATCCATCCTTCCAATGAACACTCAGAACTGATTTCCTTTAGGATGGACTGGTTGGATCTCTTGCAGTCCAAGAGACTCTCAAGAGTCTTCTCCAACACCACAGTTCAAAAGCATCAATTCTTCGGCGCTCAGCTTTCTTTATAGTCCAACTCTCACATCCATATATGACTACTGGAAAAACCATAGCTTAGACGAGATGAACCTTAGTCGGCAAAGTAATGTCTCTGCTTTTGAATATACTGTCTAGGTTGGTCATAACTTTTCTTTCAAGGAGTAAGCATCTTTTAATTTCATGGCTGCAGTCACCATCTGCAGTGATTTTGGAGCCCCAAAAAATAAAGTCTGACACTGTTTCCACTGTTTCCCCATCTATTTCCCATGAAGTGATGGGACCAGATACCATGGTTTTCATTTTCTGAATGTTGAGCTTTAAGCCAACTTTTTCACTCTCCACTTTCACTTTCGTCAAGAAGCTTTTTAGTTCCTCTTCACTTTCTGCCATAAGGGTGGTGTCATCTGCATATCTGAGGTGATTGATATTTCTCCCAGCAATCTTGATTCCAGCTTGTGTTTCTTCCAGTCCAGCGTTTCTCATGATGTACTCTGCATATAAGTTAAATAAGCAGGGTGACAATATACAGCCTTGATGGACTCCTTTTCCTATTTGGAACCAGTCTGTTGTTCCATGTCCAGTTCTAACTGTTGATTCAGGTGCTTATATCTTTCCTTTTCTCCTTTGCTTTTCGCTTCTCTTCTTTTCCCAGCTATTTGTAAGCCCTCCTCAGACAGCCATTTTGCTTTTTTGCATTTCTTTTCCATTGGGATGGTCTTGATCCCTGTCTCCTGTACAATGTCACGAACCTCTATCCATAGTCTATCAGGCACTCTATCTATCAGATCTAGTCCCTTAAATCTATTTCTCAGTTCCACTGTTTAATCATAAGGGATTTGATTTAGGTCATACCTGAATGGTCTAGTGGTTTTCCCTACTTTCTTCAATTTGAGTCTGAATTTGGCAATAAGGAGTTCATGATCTGAGCCACAGTCTGCTCCTGGTCTTGTTTTTGTTGACTGTATAGAGCTTCTCTATCTTTGGCTGCAAAGAATATAATCAATCTGTAATCAGTGTTGACCATCTGGTGATGTCCATGTGTAGTCTTCTCTTGTTTTGTTAGGAGAGGGTGATTGCTATGACCAGTGCGTTCTCTTGGCAAAACTCTATTAGTCTTTGCCCTGCTTCATTCCGTATTCCAATATCCTGGTGTCAAAATCACCAGGTCAGGTCAGGATTGTATCTTCAGGGTTACTAGGCTTGGGAAGCAGCAAGCTCTGTTATTCCTTTTTTCTTGTTTTAGCCTTGATACCTTTTGATGTGTTTATAAGCCTTCAAGATCACATACATGGATGGGCCCAAGTATTGCTGCAATTTGAAGGACTCATACAGTGGTAAAAATTGGGCATTAGTAGATGTTGGTGAATTAAAATTGGGCAGTCCCAACAAATAAGTTGGTTTGTACACGGGAGAAGTATCAGAAAAACAAAATGATGTTTCCAGATTTATTAGATACAGTAAGATGGTTGGAAGAGCAATCAAAAAAATAACACCATTCATAATCATTATTCACATGTGCCTCTGGTTTGTGAATCTGATTGGATATCTTAACTTCCCTTTTGTTTCTTTTTATGGGAGGCAATCTTTATTTGATGAAAAAGCCCCTGCAGACCTAAGTGGTGATGTATTAATTTGTTTCCTTCAGTATCACCATAATAAAAGGGATCACTTTGCTCTTCCTCTATTTTATGCAAATATAATTGCTAAATTATTGAATTAGCAAATAAAAGTATTGGAAAGAACACACTGTTTTATTGAATATACGTCAATATCTGTGCTTTTAAAGAATTCGAGTGAAGTTCTAAAACCAAATGTCCTTTCAAATTTACATTTTTGCCTTTCTACTCAATTTTATTTGCTGGGTTTAAAAAAAAGAAAAGACTTCCACACTAAGGACAATAAAGTAGAGATAATGTGCAAACTCTTCTTTCAGGGCATGTGAATGGATGAATATATGTTTCTAATTTTCAGAATAAGTGTGTTTCTTTTCCAAGACTCTTAGTAGTTACAAACCTTGCAACTTTGCTTAGAGAAGATATTCAGGGCAAAAATATTTCTATGAGATTCATGGAAGAGAGAAATGATGAATCATCTCAATTCTAATGTGGAAATGATTTTTCTCTAGCTTTCCTTGTACTGTGAACAGTGCTCTACACCTGCCACAGACTATATTTTATCTTGTGTTTAAGAGAATAGAAAAGATGCTGCTATTTATTCCTGAAAATAGGACTTTTGCATTCACATCCTTCTCCCTAACAGAAATTCAGCCCAGCCTGAAATGAAGGTCACATCAAGAACCAAAGATATTTCAATTCTAAAGATGGATAATCACAACAGGTTTTTTTATTTCTGTTATAAAAAAGTTTTGTATGAAATCATGCACTTGAATCTTGTACTGGAGAAGAAGCCTAATATTTGCCATCAGGGTTTAGGAAATATTGATACCTTGAGAAGATTAATGTTTTAAGATCTTGCTGTCTTAAAATCTTCAGCTAATTAATGAAAATGTAGTGATATTAAATTACTTGAAACTAACAGAAAATAATACTCCCTGTGGAAAATACAGGGAGTTATTTGATCTAGATTCTGACAACTGGGTGAAAAAGCTGAAGTGTGTAACTGGAACACAGCCCACATGGAGAGGTTGACCATAATGTCCTCATTTTTATGTAGACCAGTTCATCCAGGTTGCCAGAACAACCAAATCTGGGCAGACTGAATTTAATTAGTATTTGAAGACATTTATTAAACATGCATTTCATCCAAGAGATACAGTGGTTCCTCCTTATCCACAGGTATACGTTTCAAGATCCCCAGGAGACGCCAGAAGCTCTGTATAGTACCGACTCCTGTATATATTGAGTATGTTTGTTCCTGTACATACTTATCTGTGTTAAAGTGAAGTTTCTAAATTAGGCACAGTAAGGGAACATCTGAATTGCCAGCATCACTGCTCTCGCTCTTGGGGGCCATTATGAAGCAAAATAAGGGACTTGAACACAAGCACTGTGGTACTGGGACTGTGGCTCTGATAACCAAGATGGCTGCTGTGTGGCCAATGGGTAGGACGCGCCAGGTGAAGGGATGGTCCATGTCCAGGTGGGATGGAGTGGGCTGGTGGGCATGTCATCATGCTCCTCTGAACGGTGCTCATATGAATTGTCTATCTCTGGAATTTTCCATTTAATATTTCTGGACCGAAGTTGACTGCAGATAAGAAGGGACTGTATTATATTTCTGATTGTATGAAGATTACTAGTCAGCTTCTTTGCTGTTACCCAGGAGGACTGACAAATCTGCTGCCTGCTGACCTTTATCTCTGAATCTCTCACTTGCTCTGTTGCAATTACATAACCTCTGTCCTTGAATATACCAAGCTTTTTTCCCCCCCACTTACGAATATTCATACCTGCTGCTTTTTGCCTGGAGCCCTCTTCCCAGTTCATGGGGCTGACATCTTCTTATCATTTAGGTGGAGCTTAAAACATCTCTCCAGAAAGCCATTCATTCCTTGGCCAATGAAATTGGACTCCCCTCCCATCTACAGTCATCCTTCATTCCTTTCCTCTATTTAATTTTATTCTTATGAGTTGGCACTATTCAAATTAGTCTAGTTTACTTATTATGTATGGTTTGTTTCCAAAATAAGATGAAATTTCCAGAAAAAAGG
>SJYT01064023.1:0-11221 GCA_006410635.1 Cephalophus harveyi
GTGAGTCTGAGTGAACTCCGAGAGATGGTGATGAACAGGGAGGCCTGGCGTGCTGCGATTCATGGGGTCGCAAAGAGTCGGACACGACTGAGCGACTGAACTGAACTGAAGGAATGTAGAGGAAAAAAATGTTTGTCCTTTCTTTCTCCTTGAGAATTCCAGAGCCCTCTCTCCTTGGGGACCCCTAGACTTCTTATCAACCTGCCTAGGAAATGACTCTCTCAATATCTCCTTAAGTATATAGATTATGATTTCTTTCTCCTCAGAGATTGAATGCTATATATATAAAACCATACCATAAGGGCAGAAACCACTATGAAAACAAATGCCTTGAATTTGAGGCTAGAAATAGACAAAATCCAAGTATGAATAGACAAAAATAGAAAAGCAAAATACAGTGTGGAAAAATCAAAACTGAGTAAAAAGAAAAAAACTGTCACTGTAAACATTTAACTTTGGAAACTTTTTCAGATTTAGAAATTCTTCACGAGTCATCTTCCTTATATTTAAAAATGTATGTACGATGAAACTGTCCTTACTGTTAATGATCTTTCATACTGGTAACTATAAAACCAAAGAAACAACACAAACCTCAATTTTGAAAAGCATGGAAATTATTAACAGAGATGGCTACACCTAACCTATCCAACCTGGAGGCCTGGTATTCACAGAAACTCAGTCAAGGTACCCAATGTCCCTACTTGGAACTTTACTCTCTGTTCCATAGAGCCCATGTTACCACAAACTGATTGGTCATGGGCAGCAGTAAGAGCCAAAGGGAGGCAGAGTCAAGTGTATACCCTCTGAAATCCCTTCCTTCATTCATTCCTGCTGCCATCTCATGCCACAGCACTGGCTTCCTTGACTGGTATCTTCAGACACTACCCCATTTCATCTCTCTTCTCCCCAAATTTATACCAAAGAAGCCACAATCCCATCCCAGAAACCTTCCTTTAGGAATTAAACGTTCAAAACTGACAAGCTTCAAAACTAGCTTTTGAATACACAAGAAGTATTATTGTAACATAAGAGTAACTCTACCTTTTCATAAGCATACTGACAGTCTTTTAAATACATTTATGCCCTTATTTTTAGCAATAAAAAAATCCATTTAGAAAATCTCAAATAAGCTAAGAAAAACTCTTGAAGGAAACCACAGGGGTAGTTACTAGTGGAAAAGAAAACAAGCAAGCAGGTTCCTGACCCTTATCACAGCAGGCATTTTGGAAGGCAGAAGCCAGCTGAGGACTATGAATTTTCTCAGAAGGAGCAGAGTAGAGATAAGATGGACATGGAACTCTGGTACTAGCCACTCTTTATACCTATTCCCTCTTCCTGCTTCTTACTATCTAGTGCAGAGATACTGGTTCCAGACTAATTAGGTTCAAATCCAGCTTTACCACATAATATCTATGAGAAATAATTGCTTGGGCAAATTATCTGAAATCTGCATGTGGTATATGGTATACACTCAATAAATGCTAGCTGTTATTATTACCACCATCATCATCCCTGTCTCATCCTACTCTTCCTTCCAGATGGTGCTCCTTGCCCTCTTCATCAGTGGATTGGATATTGGGGAAATCTTGCTGTCAATGACTAACAAATGGAAGAAATAAGTCCTCCAAAGAAGGAACTCCTATTTATCTACATTATCTGCAGCTAATATCTTCACTTCTTATTTTTATAACCGAACTTCTGGAATGATTAGCTCTCATTCACTATATTTTCATTTTCTCAATTTTCCACCCTCTATAAGCATACTCCCAGGCACCTCTTTTTAGGAAATCTCTGAGTGCTAACACCACCCATAACCTCCTAACAATCACTGACAATGATGTTTCTTCCTGTTCTTATTTGACTTTCAGCAGCACCAAACACTTCTTTTTAAAGTTCTTTCTTGGATTCCACATGGCCACTCACTCCTTGTTCGCCTCCTACCTCCTCTCTCACTTTCCCTATGGTGTTCCCAAGGATACACCTTCTCCTACATCTTCTCCTTACCCTCATCGCAGTTTTGAGCACTTTAGTTCACATCCTTGATTTCAGCTACTGTCTACACATAATAATGATTCCCAAATTTTTCTCTTGCTCACTCAAGCATTTACATGCCCGTGTTCCCCTACCACAGCCCCCACAAGCCTATCCCAAGTTCCAGAGCTGTTTCCAACAGCTAACTAGATAATTTAAATAGGCATCTCAAACTCAACAGGTCCAAAAGCAGAATCTGCATGCTTATCCTATATGTTCTATCTTGATTATCATGACATTACCTTTTCCCACAGAATTAGCAGAAGTCAAAAATCTTGAAGTCATCTTTGTACTTATCCTCCCTTCATGTGTCTAACCAAGACTATTTCCTTTAAGTGAAGTGAAGTTGCTCAGTCGTGTCCGACTCTTTGCGACCCCATGGACTGTAGCCTACCAGGCTCTTCTGTCCATGGGATTCTCCAGGCAATAGTATTGGAGTGGATTGCCATTCCCTTCCCCAGGGAATCTTCCCGACACGGGGATCAAACCCTGGTCTCCCGCACTGTAGACAGACGCTTTACCGTCTGAGCCACCAGGGAAGTCCAAAAAGTAAAAGTCACTCAGTTGTGTTCAACTCTTTGTGACCGTATGGACTATATAGTCCATGGAATTCTCCAGGCCAGAATACTGGAGTGGGTAGCCTTTCCCTTCTCCAGGGGATCTTCCCAACCCAGGGATCAAACCCTGGTCTTCCATGTTGCAAGTGGATTCTTTACCAGCTGAGCCACCAGGGAAGCCCATGTCCTTTAAGTATTTCCTAATTGTGTTCCTTATGCCTGTCAGTGACTTGGTCCAAGACCTCATGACTTCTCATATAAGCTACAATACTAGCTTTTTAACTGGCATTCCTGGCTGCCATTTTCAATCCATACTCTATAGTACATTAGCATGACTTTTTCAAAGTATAAATTGTATATAACTTTTCCACTTAAGATCATCAGTGATGCCACATTACCCATATGCTAAAATCTGAATTCCTTGGCCGGGTATCCAAAGCCTACTATGTTATCTTCACAGCTTCATCTCTTTCCAAGCTATCATTTCAGTCAGCCATAATCATCTGCTTCAAAGCCCCAAACATTCTGACCTTCACTGTCTTTGCAGAAGGTGACCCAAGAAAAGCCTTCCCTCTTCTGGCACTAGCTAAACTACCTACATTACTTGAATTCTGCTCAAAAACTGGCTCTGAAAAATTCTAGCACTAAGCTCCAAGTCAAACCACAGAATCTTAATATTCATACAACACACATACTGCGTTATCTCTACTGGCACAGATCTTATAGTTTCTGTGCATGCATCCTCAGTTGCTTCAGTCATCTCTGACTCTTTGCAACCCTATGGACTGTAGCCTGCCAGGCTCCTCTGTCCATGGGATTCTCCAGGCAAGAATACTGGAGTGGGTTGCCATGCCCTCCTCCAGGGGATCTTCCCAACCCAGGATCATATCTAGGTCTCCTGCTTTGCAAGAGGATTCTTCACCAGCTGAACCACCAGGGAAGCCCTAAGTGCTCCCAAATTTGTAAGTTTTTAAATGGTTGGTTTTATATTACATGAATTAAAAAAAAAACACACTGGAGGAGAAAAGGGAAGAGAAATTTGTATACTTCAAATGAGCCAGAGACTACATATAAATTATTAAAATTTGTGTTGAAAATTTTGTAAAACAAGTACTAATAATCTCGATTTTACACATAAAGAAACAGAGGCTTGGGAAAATAAGCAAAACCCAACCCAGTATCACACATCCAGTCTAGAAGTGGTAGAAATGGGATTCAAATTCAGGTTTGTCTCACCCAAAAGCCAATGCTCTTTGCTTAAACTGGGTACTATTTTTAATTAATGAGGGAAAAAATGAAAAGATGTGATCTTTTAAGTAAAATATTTTCTTCTATAAACTTAATGAACAAGATGCAGAATTACATTTTTTCAGGTTGAAATTTGAGGAAGCTTACATGTAAACAGCAAAGAAAAATATTTAAAGTAATACTGAAAACAAATTATCAATATGCCCTTAATAATTCAGTGTTTTAGGTGCTTTAGTTTTTTCACTTCTCTTGGCCAAATATAAACCCTAAGGGAAAAAACTGCATCAAATATTGGAGTACTTTCTGACAGTCTTTCTTTACTCTTTTAATTTTCTTGTGGATTTTTTCTAATTCAAATATTTACAATCATAACACATTTTGTATCTATTAATTACTAAAATAACAATTCACTAGATGAGACCAAATTAATACAATTTTGTGTACATGCAACAGAACACAACATATGGTTCTGAAGATGTCCTCAGCTGGTTTGAAAGACTTTTGGCAATAATATTTCTCATTTTTTAAGTAAAGCTTCCTAATGCTTATATACCAAAATATTACCCGCAATTGTATCCAGATGACAGGAATATAAGCAATTTTTAGATTTTACTCATCACTGATCTTTGTTTTCTAAATGTTCCACAATAAACAGCAATTTTGTCACTGAAAATATGAACTCCCCAACAAAGATAAACCCAGTCACTTCCTGAATAAGAATAGAACCAGTCACTCTATTTAGATGTCTCTAAAGAAAACAATCATTCAACATAAGAAATATAAGATTCTATTTTGACAAAAAGCCATACAACTTTTAGACTAGCATACAAAAAATCCACTAAAAATAACATTAGAAAAATTCACACAGGCTCACTGTATACCTACAGTGACCTTCAGAATCTACAGCTCAGGCTCCAGCAGTTTCAAAACTGAAGAGCAGATCCCTTTAGTACCAAGGCAGAAATATTTCAGAGAAGTTGATTCAGCAGAACATAAACATGAAAGCATCTCTACTGCTCAAGCAGTTGACCATCAGAGACATAGGGTGCCTACCATTCATAGTAGCAGGGGCACTCTCTGTCCTAGTCAAATACACTCCCACACTTCAATCCTGCCTCCCCCAGGTCTCTGCTTATCCTTCCGTTTATCATCACTTAAAGACTTCTCTACCATACCACTTTTAAAAGTTGGCTTAAAACTCAACATTCAGAAAACCAAGATCATGGCATCTGGTCCCATCACTTCATGGCAAACAGATGGAGAAACAGTGGAAACAATGGCTGACTTTATTTTGGGGGGCTCCAAAATCACTGCAGATGGTAACTGCAGCCATGAAATTAAAAGACGTTTACTCCTTGGAAGAGAAGTTATGACCAACCTAGACAGTATATTAAAAAGCAGAGACATTACTTTGCCAACAAAGGTCTGTCTAGTCAAAGCTATGGTTTTTCCAGTAGTCATATATGGATATGAGAGTTCGACTAGAAAGAAAGCTGAGCACTGAAGAACTGATACTTTTGAACTGTGGTGTTGGAGAAGACTCTTGAGAGTCCCTTGGACTGCAAAGAGATCTAACCAGTCCATCCTAAAGGAAATCAGTCCTGAATATTCAGTGGAAGGACTGATGCTGAAGCTGAAATTCCAATACTTTGGCCCCCTGATGTGAAGAACTGACTCATTTGAAAAGACCCTGATGCTGGCCAAAGATTGAAGGTGGAGGAGAAGGGGACAACAGAGGATGAGATGGTTGGATGGCATCACCAACTCGATGGACATAAGTTTGAGTAAACCCCGGGAGTTGGTGATGGACAGGGAGGCCTGGTGCGCTGCAGTCAATGGGGTCTCAGAGTCAGACATGACTGAGTGGCTGAACTGAACTGAACTTGACCAAAACAAACATAAAAGTCCTTTTTTGACCTCTGCACTCCACTCCTCACTCTTCATTCATTTTAAAAGGTTTATTTGCTTCACAACTGATCACTACAAGGAAAAAAATACAAAGTAAAACAAGATGTCTGATTTTTAGTGGTAACTGTTCTGGTTTCTACGGAGATGGGACTTGTCTTTTCAAATTTAACCTTTGCTGGACCTTGCAGCCAGTTACCTACTGCAACCTGAGGACTGCCCAGTTTCCTGCTCACTGAATAAACCCTTAGCTCCTCCACTGTCCTTCCTGATTGTCCTTCTTGACCCATGTAAGGTTTCTCTCAACACCAAGAACCATAGCCTTACAGTATTAAAAATACTTTAAACATATAATAAAAGGTAACTAACACATAAAAGGAAATTCACTCAGGAAAATAAAGATCTTACTTAAAAGAATTTGCTTTTAAGTAACACAACTGAACTTACTTACAAAACAGAAAAAGACTCACAGACTTAGAAAACAAACTTACGGTTGGGAGGGTAAGGGATAGTTAGGGAGTTTGGGATGGACGTGTACACACTGCTATACTTAAAATGGATAACCAACAAGGACCTATTGTATAGTACATGGAACTTAGCTCAATGTTATGTGGCAGTATGGATGAGAGGGAGAACTGGGGGAGAATGGATATATGTATATGTATGGCAGAGGATGAGATGTTAGATGGCATCACTGACCCAATGGACATGAACAAACTCCCGGAGATAGTGAAGGACAGAGAAGCCCGTTGTGCCACAGTTCCTGGAGTCATAAAGAGCTGGAAATGACTTAGTGACTGAACAACAACATGTGCATGGCTGAGTCCCCTTCGCTGTTCACCTGCAACTGTCATAAAACTGTTCATCGGCTATACCCTAATACAATAAAAAGTTAAAAACAAAAACAAAAAAAGAACTTGCTTTTGGGGTCTTCAGAGTGCATTTCCATTTGGGAAGTGCTGTCATGTCTTTGGAGAAGGCAATGGCACCCCACTCCAGTACTCTTGCCTGGAAAATCCCATGGATGGACCTGGTAGGCTGCAGTCCATGGGGTCGCTAAGAGTCGGACACGACTGAGCAACTTCCCTTTTACTTTTCACTTTCATGCATTGGAGAAGGAAATGGCAACCCACTCCAGTGTTCTTGCCTGGAGAATCCCAGGGATGGGAGCCTGGTGGGCTGCCATCTATAGGGTCGCACAGAGTCGGACACGACTGAAGCGACTTAGCAGCAGCAGCAGCAGCCATAACTTTTCTGGTAGTCATGTCCAACTCTTTGCAACCCCATGGATTGTAGCCCACCAGGCCCCTCTGTTCACAGAATCTTCCAGGCAAGAATACTGGAGTGGGTTGCCATGCCCTTTTCCAGGGGATCTTCCCGACCCAGAGATCAAACCAGAGTCTCCTGCATTGCAGGCAGGTTCTTTACCATCTGAGCCACCAGGGAAGCCCAGACAACTAAGTCAAAATCAAATACATTGAAAAGATCTGTAGCTTTGAATCAGTCCTTCCCCCCATTTCAAAACAAGGCTTGGAGATGTAATATAAAAAGATTAAAGAAGAGAGAAGAAGTTCTTCAAACACCTGCCTTATAAAATATAATCTGCATAGAATATTCCAACTTAAGGTGATTTAAAACATGTAATAATGTTTCTGGGAAAATTTTTCCAAACAAAATTGAAAGGATATAGGATAGCTCTCTAACTTATACAAATTGCAAAAGTCCAGTTAAATTTGTTCATCTCCAAGCCTAAGTGACAATGCCTTCTTCCCTTAGCATACATGCAAAATTAAAATAAGAAAATCTATTAGTTGAATTTATAGATTTTTCCTACCCTGTTATATAATTATATCTTATATGTATTTAGTCTAGAAACAAAATCATAAAATTGCAAGAACAAGCTAGAAATCACAATTAGAATTTAGAAGGGTTTTAAAAGAATTGTTTTAAAAATATATTTGTTTTTGACTTGCAGATCATAGATGCTTTGTAAACCAGTCCCTTCAGCTTCAAGGGTGGTGCTTTCCATGAAGATCATTTTAATTCAGTTACTACTCCTATCTGCTCAGTTCATAAGAAAACAAGATTTTGGTTAAAATGACATTACTGAAGAAGATAACAGTTACCAAAACTGACAAAAGAAAATTTTCAAAGGAAAGTTTGCACAAAAAGAAGCAACTTTAGTTGTGTCAGGTCAATTCATATCATCTAACAAGACTCAGCTTTTAAAAGTCACTCCATTTTTAAACCATAGTTTTTTCTTATCAAATGACTTCTATAGAATGACTTTCATTATGCTCAAAAAAAAAAAAAAATCACAGCAGTCACCACCATAATTTCCACAAAACACATTAAATGTATGATGCAATATTTAATTAGCAAAATATGTTATACACATTTCTATATCATAAAAATCCTTTTAATAAGTCTCATGTAATACCAGTGAAAAACCATGCTGAATTCCTCAATGCTATAGAAAAGTATCTGGCAACTTTTCATCACTAACTGGAGATTTAAATGATCAAGTTTAATTTACAATAAGGTTGTTCTTTTCTAAAATATTTTTATCATGGAAATAACCAAAATCTGACTTTTCCTTGTATTATAAAACAATTTTTAGAAGTGACTAAGCAAATAATTGGTGCCAACAATTTAGCACAGAATATTTACAACAAAATAGAGGATTTTGTCGTCGTCGCCGTTGTTAACAGAAATGCCTGCGATATTTAGTATACAAAAGCTAACAAAGCAGACAATGAATCTTTAACCACACTTCAACTACAATAGAAAGAAACTCTACCTTTAGAAATATTCAAAAGAAACAAGTTGGTGCTGTATTTACCACGAGGGTGATTTAAGTTCCACTTGATAGCCTTTCTCCTTTACCAGGAATAAAACTGCCTTTCTGGAGAAAGCGAGTTAACAAAGCCCATGTTGGTGGAGTAAGCCTGAATTTCTAGCAAATAGGGATGAAGCTATTTGCATTTGCTAGTTTGGGGAAGTGGGAGGAGGGGACTAAGAGGACTGCTAAAGTAATTCACATATTGTCTGTGGGCTGTATAGACAGTGATCATCAGTCACCTGCTCAAACTTCCTTCACTCCTGCCTTCAAAAAAGAACCAAAGGTTATCCTGGGTCAGACAATCTGGAAACAAATAAGAAGACAAGCAAAAATCTAACTGCCAACCTGATTGTGTCCACAGAAAAAGTTATCCCTGCTGGACTACTAAAAACCAAGACATTTTAATAGTCTCAAGAGGACTTGTTAAATTATATCATAAAACAGAAGAAAAAGCTTCAGCCTGTGCTTGCAATTACTGCAATACTTAGCTGAAGTACTTAAAGGACGGACATTTGTTTTTTTCTTCAAGATACTCCTTTGCATCATAATAGCTATCTTATTTGCACAAGCAAACATTTGTTCCAAGCTGTTCATATGAAAAAGAAAGTATCAACTGTTTAAAATTTCTTGGCTTGTAAGTGAATAATTTGGGCTGACAGCATTTCTAACTATTTTATGCCAAATAGGAAAAGTACTAAATATACTAAGCATCAATCAAGCATCAGCTGCTCAGTCTTGTCCAACTCTTTGGGACGCTAGGACTGCAGCACACCAGGCTTCCCTGCCCATCACCAACTCCCAGAGCTTGCTCAAACTCATGTCCATCGAGTTGGCGATGCCATCGAACCATCTCATCATCTGTCGTCCTCCTCTTCTCCTGCCTTCAGTCTTTCCCAGCATCAGGGTCTTTTCCAATGAGTCAGCTCTTCACATCATTTTATTATAAGCTACATTAAGGGCAAAACTCTAAACAAATACTCAAATGTTTATTCAGAAGCTTTCTGATAGAACTGATACACCTTGAATTTTTACAGCCTTAATTTTATGCACCTCTGTTATTTCTGACCCACCATAAGAGAAATGAAAAGTGCTGCTTTATGTGGTATTTACTCAACACACAGTCATATAAAGAGGGAAAAAATTGGGAAAGATGTCTGAAAAACTATAAAATCTTAATTTTAAAATTTAGAGAGGTGAAGCACAAGTTATAGAAGCCACATAATCGTCTGGTTACCTGAACAAAGAGCAAAAGCAGCCATAATTCGTGGTTTTGGTTTTTAAAAAATGAGAATGAGATGGGGGTGGAGAGTAAAGCTACTTCTTGTCCACACATAAAAGCTTTGAAATACTTCTCAAAAAACTAACTTTGAAAAAGAATATGTGTGTGTGTGTGTATGTATACTGGCTGTACAGTAGAAATTAACACAACATTATAAATCAACTATACTTCAATAAAAATTTTTTAAAAGATTAACTTTTAAATAGTTCCAAAGGAAAATGTTACAAAGGGCAAAATAAGACTATAACGTAAAATGACTAATTATATATTTTAAAGGATCAGAAGTTTAGATTTTAAAACCCATTCCCTTAAAATTTTAATTAAAAAACTAAACCATATACATGTGTGTGTGTTAGGGGAAGCACACTGACTGAAACTGCCCACCCTGGCCAGGCATCATAGTAACCATTTGCATGAGCTGTTTTACAACAGGAAGTCCTGGTAAAGAACATGGAACTAATAAGCCACCAGCAACCGGAAGAGTTTGGAAAAGGTCGAAAGGAGATACCACATGTCCAACCACCTCCCAGAATCCTTCTCACTGGCATCCATCTTGGCTGAACAAGGCATGCACCACCAGGAAGGACTCTGAGTCAGAATGACTGGCTAAAGATAACCCCGAAACTAATCCCATCACCATAAAACCAGAGACTGTGAGCCACATGGCAAAACAGTTCTCCTGGGTTCCCTTACCATACTGCTCTCCTCCCGGGCACCTTTTCCCAATAAAATCACTTGCTTTGTCAGCACATGTGTCTCCTTAGACAATTCATTTCCAAGTGTTAGACAGGAGCCCAGTTTCGGGCCCTGGAGGGGTCCCCCTTCCTGCAACATGTGCATACACACAACATGAAATAAACCATCATTCAAAGAAGCAGCTAGTGCCCAAGATAATCAATTTAAAACTTATTTTTCACTTTAATCTTAAGAAAAAAGTTCTTATTCATACAATTTATGTCTGAATTACCAACAAAGAAAATCTAATATGCCAGTTCTATCAATTATTCATAATCAGAAATGTTTTACAAAGTTGTGAATGAAATAACATGTTACCACTGAGTTCCACTTGGAAATTAAAAGTTGTTTCCGTGAGAGGCAGGGAGTGAGGGACCCAAATAAACTGAAGGATTTGATCAAGAAAAGAGTTAAAATGATCACTGACAGCACACTGTGCCATTATACAGGAATGCTTGGCTACACTTTTCTGATTCTAGGTTTTCCCCTCCTCCACATTTCCCTTCAGACCAGAGGAATTCCTCTATACCCTTGGGATCCAGAAACTTTATACTCTAAGCATCTGGAAGCTTGCTGCCCTCTTTCCTGGTCTGTATGGCCACAAATGCTTAAAGAATTAGACTA
>SJYT01064023.1:17904-35653 GCA_006410635.1 Cephalophus harveyi
AGGAATGATGCTGAAGCTGAAAGTCCAGTACTTTGGCCACCTCATACGAAGAGTTGACTCATTGGAAAAGACTTTGATGCTGGGAGGGATTGGGGGCAGGAGGAGAAGGGGACGACAGAGGATGAGATGGCTGGATGGCATCACTGACTCGATGGACATGAGTCTGAGTGAACTCCGGGAGTTGGTGATGGACAGGGAGGCCTGGCGTGCTGTGATTAATGGGGTCGCAAAGAGTCGGACACGACTGAGCGACTGAACTAAACTGAATGAAAGAAATCAAAGTTAACATAAACAGATGGAGGGATATTCCATGTTCCTGGGTAGGAAGAATCAATATTGTGAAAATAGCCACACTACCAAATGCATTGTCCAGGCAAGAGTACTGGAGTGGGGTGCCATTGCCTTTTCCGGACCCACTTCCTACAGTAACAGAAATTTTAAAAAGGTAAACAAGTGGACCTGATTAAACCTAAAAGCTTTTGCACAGCAAAGGAAACTATAAGCAAGGTGAAAAGACAACCCTCAGAATGGGAGAAAATAATAGCAAATGAAACAACTGACAAAGGATTAATTTCCAAAATATACAAGCAGCTCATACAAGCAGCTCTTGCCTGGAAAACCCCATGGATGGAGGAGCCTGGTAGGCTGCAGTCCATGTGATGGCTAAGAGTCGGACACGACTGAGTGACGTCACTTTCACTTTCCTGCATTAGAGAAGGAAACAGCAACCCATTCCAGTGTTCTTGCCTGGAGAATCCCAGGGATGGGGGAGCCTGGTGGGCTGCCATCTATGGGGTCGCACAGAGTCGGATACGACTGAAGCGACTTATCAGCAGCAGCAGTGTGTGTGTGTATGTGTGTATGTATGTATGTGTGTGTGTGTGTCTTCTGTGTGTGTGTGTGTGTGTGTGTAATTATATAAAGTGAAGTGAAAGTCGCTCAGTTATGTCCAACTCTTTGCAACCCCATGGACTATACAGTCCATGAAATTCTCCAGGCCAGAATACTGGAGTGGGTAGCCTTTCCCTTCTCTAGGGGATCTTTCCAATCAGGGATTGAACCCAGGTCTCCTGCATTGCAGGGTGACTCTTTACCAGCTGAGCCACAAGGGAAGCTCAAGAATACTAGAGTGGGTAGCCTATCCTTTCTCCAGCATATCTTCCCAACCCAGGAGTCAAACCGGGGTCTCCTGCATTGCAAGTGGATTTATTACCAACTGAGCTATCAGGGAAGCATATATACACACACATACACACACAGTTTATGAGGTGAGGTGAAGTCGCTCAGGTGTGTCCAACTCTTTGCCACCCCATGGACTGTAACCTACTAGGCTTCTCCGTCCATGGGATTCTCCAGGCAAGAATACTGGAGTGGATTGCCATTTCCTTCTCCAGGGGATCTTCCCGACCCAGGGATCGAACCTAGGTCTCCCGCATTGGAGGCAGATGCTTTAACCTCTGAGCCACCAGGGAAATACATAATTAAAATATACAACAGTAATAACATGAATTTCAGGGGCATAAATGGGTAGAATATTCTAAGTTTCCTTTATTGTCTTGATGCAGAATAAAGATATTAATTTCAGACTTCCTTTAAGAAAACATGCAAAAATTCCTAGAGTATTATAAAAACAGAAAATATAGTGTATAACTTCTAAACAAGAGGGGAACAAATGGAATAAGAAAAAATAATCCAAAGATAGGAAAAGAAACTAGAACATGGAAAAGGCAAGACAAATAAAAAGCACAAAATAAGATGGCATATTGAAAACTCAATATATTTGTGATTATAATAAATATAAATAGATTAAAAGCTCCAGTTAAAAAAACAGACTAGCCGACTGGCAAAAAAAAATTAAAATCTAACTATCTGCAAGAAAAGCATCTCTTTAGGACAGATAAAAGTTGAACATTATAAAGAGAGAGAATTATGTCACATTTGATAGTGTTGAATACTTATTTACTTAAAATCTTTTTCTCTTCTGCTGTTCGGGGAATCAATCTAACAAATCTCCTGCTGCTGTTGCTGCTGCTAAGTCACTTCAGTCGTATCCGACTCTGTGCGACCCCACAGATGGCAGCCCATCAGGCTCCCCCGTCCCTGGATTCTCTAGGCAAGAACACTGGAGTGGGTTGCCATTTCCTTCTCCAATGCAGGAAAGTGAAAAGTGAAAGTGAAGTCGCTCAGCCGTGTCCGACTCTCAGCAACCCCATCGACTGCAGCCTACCAGGCTCCTCCATCCATGGGATTTTCCAGGCAAGAGTACTAGAGTGGGTTGCCATTTCCTTCTCCAATGAATCCCCTACATTTATATATATTGTTTCTCAGTGTCCTAAATTGAATTCTATCATCTACCCATCTCTCACTCTTGTGCTTTCAAAGTTTGGGCTTCAAACCACGTGCAATGGAAACACCTGTGCCCCACTCCGGACCTACTAATTCAGAACACCAAGTCATGAGTATCAGGGTATCAGCCTTTTAACAAGGTCTCCCAGTTGATTTAAGTATAAGAATTATTGATTTAAATGTTGACCCACAAGGTTCTGTCAGTCCTCGTCTACCTTCTGTTACACATGCACCAAAAGTCACATCCAAAATTTCCACCAGTTATTGTTATTAACAGGATGTATAAGCTGCCTTACCTCCACAATCCCCACCCCTGCCAAAAACTATAATCCCACCTGACACAAAGAGTACTTATCTGAATGAACGTGATGATTCTTAAAGCCGCTTTGTCAACCAAGACCTAACTTGTAGGCATCATACCTGCATGTGCATCAATCCAATGGACATGTCCACCTGGATGTCCTAAATTACCCTGAATCTATCAGTTAGGATTAAATTCAGCTAACAGTAACAGAAAAGCCTAAAATAGTGGTTTATATAACACAAGGTTTATTTCTCTCAAATAACAGTCTGGAATAGGTTAGGATAAAAATTCTGCTCCACAAAGTTCTCAGAGAGTCTGGCTCTTTTCTGCTTTCCACTTCAAAATGCCTAGAATATGGTTCCCATTTTATAGTTCAAGATAGAGCTCCATCCAAAACAACCACATTTCTAACAACGGAACAGAAGCAAGAAGGGAGAAGGGTACATTCACCTCTCTGTAACACACTATCTGTGCTTTTATCCCACTGAGAAGGATTTAAGTGTCAAGACCATAACTAACTGCTAAAGCTAGAAATCTAGTCTTTATGTCAGGCAGCCAAACTGTTACTAAGGGGAGAAAAAGGGGGGAGACCAGATACTGAATGACAACAGCATTCTTGACTTCACCTTCAGAAGTTACCATGTCCCAACTTGAACTCATCTGTTTGCATAACACATTGTGCAATTTCACACTTTTGTGATGTCTCTATCTCCTACCTTTATCTCCATTCTGCCTGGCAAACTCCTTCTCCTCTCTTAATACTCACATCATGAATCTTTTTGTGAAGCGTTCCTTTGCCCAACCACCTTTACCACCAGCCTAAACAAACCAGATGTCTTTCGGCCACCTTCGTATCTAGCATATATCTCTATTATTACACTGTTAATTTTGTATTGTATCTTTTTAAAAGTCTATCCCTCCATTCATCCCTCTCCCAGTAGAAGGTGAACTTCTTGAGGGCAGAGACTATGCCTTATTTTAGTATCATACGCACATAAATCTGTATCATACTAAATTTTACAAAAATCAACCACTAACATCTGTTACCTAAAATTATGACAGCAGGGAATGGGTAAAAAGAGGTACCTAATAAAAAGAACATCATGGTATGTAGCACTGTAGAATAATGGGATGTCTTAAAGTTCCAAATTACATAAGATTCTACTAGCAGTTACAAGAATATTACGGCTATATGCTCATACTTAAGTACTGCCTTCCTCCACACACGTTACCTATTCATTTCCTACACTCATCTTTCTTTTCCTTCTGGTATAAATTAATATAGTGGGGTAAATTTTAAGTAGATTTATATTTGATTCCACTAATAAGTTCACATTTAACTTGGATCAAACGATTGGGTTCTGTGCTTAGACTCCAGTTAAATCTCAGCAGTTATTTCATCACAGAAGACTGGGTTAGGTATGTCTATGTCCTTGGAAGAGTCAACCAAAGAGCTTCAATATTTTGATGTATTTTTTCTGAAAGAAAATATCTAGGCTAGATAAAACAGTATTCAACTTAGGAAGCACAGCATTACAACTGATAAACACTTGACTGAAATAACATACTAAATAATATACTAATTTATAATGGCTTTCATAGTCAAAAATTTTTAACATGCATAAGTAAAATCTTTATAGAAGTAAAATCTTAACACTATCAAAGCACCAATTTAACTTGAAAAATCAACCAAAATCATGTAAAACATGTATAACAATTGCTATGCCCAACCTTTAAAAAAAACTTCAAGATATTAACAATGTAATGCCATGTGTAATTTTAAGTAGGATATCAACTATAAACGTAGCTAAGCACCCTAAAATGCTTACAGCAGCAAAGCTTCAACGGTGTAAATGTGGCCTGCAGCTTTGCCCATATTGGCCAGTGTGGTCTATCAATTCAGACCATATTGTGTTGACCCTCAAGAATTCTAATCATAAACTTGTACTCGAGTTCTCTAACCTGAACAGTGTCCTCACTGTTCTGCCTGCTGTTCCTCAGTTGGGCATGAAGTCCTACCCTCAATGTCAACAGCAGTTAAATCTAACTTCAATAAAACAAAAGAGCATGTATTAGTTAGTTATTATCTTACCATTACTTCCTAGTGGTTGTAATGTATCTCCTGTCAGGTTACACCACCCAACTGGGAAAATATCTCGACAATCATACTTGCACCAATAATTGAAAGCTCCGCTCCAGCCATCAAATGTGATATAAACTTCATCTCCTTTAACATTTCCAATAGTTGCAGGGCAGATCAGATAAGGGTTCTTTCTGTCTACAGCTTCAAGTTTCATTCCCACTTTAAAATTATTTAGAGGTGGCTTTGGTGGTTCCTACCAAAATATTAAAAAAAAAAAAGTTTTCATTGTTAAGATGTATTAAGAAGCATTTGCTCAACTGTATTCTTACAGTCTTCAGCAACCAAAAATTAAGCTTCATGTTTATCAATTAAATATAGGAAGAGACAGTTCTCATAGATCCCTTTGAAACTCTGCTCTACAATATCTCACTTACTCTGGAGCATAGTCAAGAACCTAGAAGAAAACAAAACCAGCCTGATGGTCATTCATTCATTCAAGAAATATGTATTACATACTATGTACCAGGAATTTACCATTCATAGGTGAACAAAAATATCAAGATCCCTGTTCTTGTAGACATTACATTCTAATAGTGGTGGTAGCAGTGGTTGGGAGGCCAGACAGGATGAAGGGGAGGAAGCAGTAACAAAAAATTTTAAAAGAGGGAGTCAAACAAACCTAAAAATATGTAAATTATAGAGTAATTTGAAAGATAAGTCCGAAGAGAAGGAACAGCAACAGATAATATCTAAAAAGAAACTCAAAATATAAAATGTAGATACAAGAACATCAAAGTCACAGTCTGGGGTCATTTATGATATGCAATCCAGAAACAAATATTTAAAAGCATTCCTTAATTACAAAAAGCTGAAGTATACAAATGCTAACAGGATTCTTAGACTAAGGGCTACATTAAAAGCAACATCATCTTTTTTTCCACTCTGCTTTTTATCCCAGTAAATGGCACCATCAGCAACCCAGTTACCCAAGTCAAAAACCTGGAAATGGCCCTAGACCTGTGGCTCTCAGCCTGACTAAACATTAGAATTTCCTGGGGCCACACTGCTAGAGATATAGATTAAACTGGTCTGACATGGGGCCTAGGGCACATTTTAATTGCCCAGATGATTCTACTGTGCATCCAAGGCTGAGAACCACTACCCTAGACGCATCTTTTCCCCCTAACACTCACATTCAGAGACTACAACCTGCCAATTCTACCCCCTAAATCTCTAGAATAACAACATTAAAAGTTAACTTTCTCTTCATTAAAACTTCCAGAAATCAGAAAATAAATAATATTAGGGAACACATTATAAAAAGGTTAACCTTCAATTTCCTCTATTTCTTTGCATTGTTCACTTAAGAAGTCTTTCTTATCTCTCCCTGCTCTTCTCTGGAACTCTGCATTCAGTTGGATGTATCTTCCCCTTTCTCCTTTGCCTTTCCCTTCTCTTTTTTTCTCAGCTATTTGTAAGGCCTTCTCAGACAATCACTTTGCCTTCTTGCATTTCTTTTCCTTTGGGATGGCAAAGCAGAGACATCACTTTGGTGACAAAGATCCATACAGTCAAAGCTACGGTTTTTCCAATAGTCATGTACAGTTGTAAGAGTTGGACCATAAAGAAGGCTGAGTGCCAAAGAATTGATGTTTTCAAACTGTGGTAATGGAGAAGACTCTTGGGAGTCTCTTGGACAGCAAGAAGATCAAATCAGTCAATCCTAAAGGAAATCAATCCTGAATATTCACTGGAAGGACTGATGCTGAAGCTCCAATACTTTGGCCACCTGATGCGAAGAGCCGACTCACTGGAAAAGACCCTCACGCTGGGAAAGATGGAGGGCAGAAAGAGACAGGAGCAATGAGATGGTTGGATGGCATCACCAACTCAATGGACATGAGTGTGAGCAAACTCTGGGAGATAGTGAAGGACAGGGAAGCCTAGTGTGCTGCAGTCCGTAGGGGCACAAAGAGTCAGACACAACTTAGTGACTGAACAAAAACAACCACCTTCAATTGTTCAGCATATGCACAGTTTAAATATTCTCTATATATTCATTTAATTCTCACAACAGACCTATGAAGCCAGTGCATCTATTATACCCATCTTGCAGACAATAAAACTAATGTACAATGGCCTAAGACTATACCATAAATATCAGAGCTAGATTTTAAGTCTAAGTAGCCAACTTTCTGGAACACTCTACACCCCAACATCTGCCAAGCCAATTCCAACTCTTCCGCACCTCAAAGCCCAGTTCTCCTGGTCTCTTTAAAGCTTCTCTGAACAATGCCTGCTATTCCGAGGCCCACCAAAGTGGCACTCGTCTTCAACTGTGAAACTATTAAAATATGTTTACTCTTCTGAGATCTTTTTCATATTGTTATTTCCAGCACAGTACTCAATGGCAAGCATTTTTTAAATCAATGAACCAAAGAATCATCTGGAGAACAGTAAACAAGCTCTGAACTACCTCTTTCAACAAGATATAATTTTTAAAACCTATCTGGTAGATGGATTCCTTTTAAAAATGTCCCCTTTAAACCTATCTCATCATCCCATGCTTTCTCTGATCCCTTAGTCGTGTCTGACTCTTTGCAACCCTATGGACTGTAGCCCACCAGGCTCTTCCATCCATGGAATTCTCCAGGCAAGAATACTGGAGTGGGTAGCCATTCCCTTCTCCAGAGGATCTTCCCGACCCAAGGATCAAACCCGGGTCTCGTGTATTGCAGGCAGATTCTTTACCATCTGAGCCACCAGGGAAACCCCTATTTCTTCTAAATTTCATGAATACCCTATCAAATTTTCTTATACAAATAAGTGTTAATAGAGCTCTAGAAGAAAACAAATTTTAATTTGTTTCATAACAAATTAACTCTTTTTTCATAACATAGTAAATGAAAGGGCTTTATCACAAAACAACCAACCTCCTTCCAGATTTAGATAATTTACAAAATGGTTCCCTCTGCTGTCAACAAAAGGTAATGATACAAAAGTTGCTTTAAGATATGTTTTAAAAGAATATAGTTTGTCATTATCCATTCTTGAATGACTTCCTAAACACAAAGATACAATCTGCAAAAGCAAAAGCTTATATAAAAAGGGATCATTCTCTTTTCTTTTACTGTAAGAAAATGATTCTGTTCTAAAAGGTGGCTAGCAAAGAATGGCCTTTTAACCTCCCTTCTTGCTTACCTACAATATGGTTCTTCTTACAGGCTATTTTCCCCTACATCCCACTGACTGAAGCCAGTCTTAGCATTATCTTACATTCCTCTTCTGCCGTGAGTCTGAGTGAACTCCGAGAGATGGTGATGAACAGTGAGGCCTGGCGTGCTGCGATTCATGGGGTCGCAAAGAGTTGGACACGACTGAGCAACTGAACTGAAGTCTCAAGGTTCATTCTCTCCCTTTCTTCACATCTTCACTCAAATGGCACCTTCTCAGCAAGACCTTCATTGCCAAACTATCTAAAATGTCACCCCTTTGTTCTCCTTAGCATATACAACTATCAAGCATAATACAATGCATTTATTATGATTTACTATAAATTTACTCAGCTAGAAGGTAAGCTCCATAAAGGAAGGAGCCTTTAATAGCTAAGTTTACAGCTATATTCCTGGAGTCTACCTCTGATCACAAACTCCTATCCTTAAATTTCTACTTCCTTACTTTTAATCAATTACTTCTTTGATTTCATCAAGAATTCTAGTCCTTTAACTTTCATTTATTCTACTACAAATATTTACTGAGTGCCTACTAAGTCCCAGACACTACTGAAGGTTCTTGATATATATTGGGTTGGCCAAAAAGTTCATTCAGATTTTTCTGTACACCAACGAAATTTTCGGCCAACCCAATATTAGCTGGCAAAATAAACAAAAAACCCCACCTGTGCACTGCTCACATGCTAGTAAAGAGAAAGATGAGGAACATAATAAGTAAAATATATTCTATGTTATAAATGATAAATGCTTTGCAGAAAGAGAGAGCAGAGCAGAGTTTAAGGGAGATCCAGAAAGCAATGTAGGGGAGGGGTTGTGAGATTATAAATAGGACAATCAGGGCTTCCCTGGTTGCTCAGTGGCAAAGAATCTACCTGCCAATGCAAGAGACACAGGTTTGATCCCTGATCCGGGATAATCCCGCATGCTGTGAAACAACTGAGCCCATGCACCACAACTATTGAGGCTGCACTCTAGAGCCCAGGTGCCACAACTACAGAAGCCAGTGTGCCCTAGAGCCTGTGCTCTGCAACAAGAGAAATCACCACAATGAGAAGCCTGCACACTGCAACTAGAGAGTAGCCCCTGCTCACCAAAACTAGAGTAAAATCCGTGCAGCAACAAACACACAGCATGCACGGCCATAAATAAATAAATAAAATTCTTTAAAAATAAATAAATAGGGAAATCAGGATGAGCCTCATCTGGAAGGTGACATGTGAACAGAAGCCTGAAGGAGATTATTAGCCAGTTATCTAGAGGAAGAGTGCTTTAGGCAGAGACAACAGCTAGGAACCAAGGCCCTAAAACAGAGACGTGTCTGAAATGTTCAAAGAACAAGGAAGCAGAGTGTGGCTAAAATGTAGTATGCAAGTAGGAGGGCAATAGGAAACAAGGTCAGAGTGATAATGAGGGGTCATATCATGTTGAATTATGGAGGCCACTGTAAGAACTCTGGCTTTTACCCTGAGTAAATCAGGGAGCCCCTGGATGACTTTGAGGAGAGGAGTGATATAATCTCACTTATGTTTTAAAAGGAATACTCTGGCTGCTATGTTGACAACAGACTGTAAAGAGATCAATAAAGAGGTTACTCAGTAATCCAAGTGAGAGATAAGGGCAGCTTGTACCAGTCTGACAGCAATTGAGAGGGCGAGAAGTAGTTGGATTTCAAATATATTTTAAAGATAAAGGAAATGGGGTTTCCATATGGACTGGATGCAGTGTGTGACAGAAATAATCACCAAGGTTTTTGGCTTAAGCAAATGGAAAGACAGTTGCCATTCCTTGATATGGGAAAGGCTGCAGGTTGAGCAGTTTGATGTCTATTAAACACATCCCCAAGGAGGGATACTGAGTAGGTGGGCTGGATACAGAAGTCTGAGTTGGGGGGAAAAAGTCTGGACCAGAAATATAAATCTGAAAGGCATCTGCATATAAACTGTACTTAAAGTCAGGAATTAGATTAATCACCAAGAAATTAATACAGATCAGTTTCTCAAACATGACACTATTGTCATTTGGGATCAGAACACTCTGTTGTGGGGGCTGTTCTGTGCATTGTAGGATGTTTAGTAGTATCCCTGGTCTCTACTCACTAGATATAAGTAGCACTCCCCCACACACTCAGTGATAACCAAAAACATCCCCTGTTGAGAACTACTGTATGAAGAAAAGGACCAAACACTCAACTTCTGTCACACCCTTTCACATCCAGGTTACAGAGCATCATATCACCATTTTCTTCTCAGCACCCCAAACCAACTTATCCCCTTTTCCTGGTTCTATTATCTCCAAACCTTAGTTCAGTATCACCCTCCACTTTACCTATTTATACTTAGCTGCTAAGCACTGCTGGAAAAAATTCCCACATGTGTATTACATGCAGCGCTTCACATGTTTAGTCTTCGTCCTCAGGTGAACCCTCCAAAATACTGTCATATGTCCCTAGGTCGATCCCCCTCCCATCCCATATGGCAGCTATTCCAAACCTTTATCATTTGCCTTAAGACCAATGCTTACTCATTGAATGTTTATTATTTTATTTGTTAACTGACTTTCTCCCCAACCACAGAGTAAGCTCTCTGCCTTGGTGGTGGAATATAGTAGACTTTCAGTCTATGTATGCCTTTGTCGGTTTCCCATTTCAGAGTAAACTGAGGCCATTAGGAATGAACTCTAACAATATTCTGCCTTCACGATTATAAACTTCACTCTATCCGAGGACACTTTTCAGTTGGTCTTCAGTTCTTGCTAATGTAACTGATGAACTTCCTCTATAAAATTGTCAAGAATCAGCTTTCCTTTTAACTGACCTCTACTAAGTTCCCTATATGGGTACTTATATATTATAAAGGTGAGTGGGTATTTCTCAAGGTTCTAAACTTGACACTCTTCTCTCCTTCTGTTTTGCCTTTGAACTGGCTCATTCATGCTCAAGGCTTCTATCACTACCATTTAAGCTAAAAAATCCCAAATCCATGTACCCAAGCCAAATCTTATTTCTAAATTCTAAATATATTTTATGTCAATGTCTGATGGTAGTCATTCCTCCTCAAACTTGCCAGAGGCACTTTTCAACATGTCAAAAACTAAACTCATCTTCTCCCTAAGTATTCACCTTCCTGTACTTCTCATTCTTTCTTCATTCATTGAACAAATAAGTATGTACCAGGACCTAGGATAGGCAATGAGAATACAAAGTAATATTAACTTCTCAAAAGGAACTAAAATCTAGGAAGCAAGAGAGAGTGAAAATAATAGTATAATCCAATATCTACAAAGACTGACATATGCACAAAGTGCTACAGAAGTATAAGAACAGAGAGGTGAATTAGGGAAGGTATCTTGGAGGATTTAATGCCTGAGATGAATGTTACAAGAAAAATAGGAGCAAACCATAGATAACCAGTCTTTTTAAAAGGGGAACATGGTATGGACAGGCTATTACAAGCAATTTAGAACTTAAGATACAAAGCAAGAAGTGGCTACTGTAAACCAGATCACAGGGTACCTTAAAGGCCATATTAATAAACATATTTCATCCTGAATGAAAATGGGAACTTCAAAGGAGTTTTAAGTATGGAATAATGCAGCATGGCTTCTGTATCAGATATTTCTAGCGTTGTATGTAAGGGTGTTAGAGGCAGTTATAAGGCTAGTTGAATAGTCCAGACAAGAGAAAAGCCTGCAGGAGTGGTAGTAAGTAGGAAGAAGAGACACAACAAAGATAATCAGCAAGCTAAGTGGGTGGGCCTTCCTAATTAATCAGCTATCCAGAGTGCAGGGTCAAGAAGGAGTGGGGATTTAACACGGCTCCTAGTCAAGTTTCAAGCTTGGCTGAAAAAGGCACCCCACAAGTAAGTAAGAGTAAGAAAAGAAATCCAATAGAAAAACAGGCAAAGGCTATAATCAGCCAATTCACAGAAAAATAAAAGGCCATTAAACGCATTTTGAAAGTTCCATTTCACTGGTAATTACGTCCACACAAATTACAATGGGATACCATTACAATCCCCACCTCCAAAAAGGATTCACCAAATTTTAAAAGATGGATAATATTCAATGCTAGTAAAGGTATGGGAATGTGAATATATCTAAACACTAATACTGGAATATAGTTTGGAACACCCTTTTTAGATGCAATTTAACAATATAGTTAAACACTACTTGAAGGACATTGGAATTCTACTTCTATCAATAAGAGTGTAGCCATTCATACTTATATAAAAAGTTCTATACAAGAATGTCCACTGTAGATGATTTAAACAAGAATATGAAGACAACCTAAACATTAACCCTTCAGTTCAATTCAGTTCAGTCGCTCAGTCGTGTCCGACTCTTTGCGACCCCATGAATCGCAGCACACCAGGCCTCCCTGTTCATCACCAACTCCTGGAGTTCACTCAAACTCACGTCCATTGAGTCGGTGATGCCATCTAGCCATCTCATCCTCTGTCGTCCCCTTCTCCTCCTGCCCCCAATCCCTCCCAGCATCAAAGTCTTTTCCAATGAGTCAACTCTTCGCATCAGGTGGCCAAAGTACTGGAGTTTCAGCTTTAGCATCATTCCTTCCAAAGAACACCCAGGGCTGATCTCCTTCAGAATGGACTGGTTGGATCTCCTTGCAGTCCAAGGGACTCTCAAGAGTCTTCTCCAACACCACAGTTCAAAAGCATCAATTCTTCGGTGCTCAGCTTTCTTCACAGTCCAACTTTCACATCCATACATGACCACTGGAAAAACCATAGCCTTGACTAGATGGACCTTTGTTGGCAAAGTAATGTGTCTGCTTTTCAATATGCTATCTAGGTTGGTCATAACTTTAGGGAGAGGTTAAATCAGTTATGGTAATCCATACCACAGAAGAGAGCAATACAACCTAAAACATGTATGAAACAAAATGGAAATTTCCAAAGCATACACACTTTAGGGGAAAAACTAAATCATAGAATATATTCCAATTTACATTTAAGAAATAAAAGTCCATATATGTTTGTAAATGCACAGATAAAGGTCATGAAGAACTTTTTGGAGAGAAGAGTAGAATGGAGGAATGTATAGGATAAATGGACACTCATTTTCCACTTTAGTTAAGGATATAGCTTGATTCCTCCACACACACAAAGATAAATTACTTTTATAATTTTAAAAATGAAAAACACAATATATGTGACATGTGACGTGACTAGCTGATAAAACAATTCCATAATTAAAATAGATCCAATGGCTTTTCTAAAGCCACAGTCTAAGCTAATAAGTATTTAATAAAGACTATAACGAAACATCTCTTTTGTTATTAACTATCGTCAAATATGCTTTACATAGTGCACAAAAGGACTGCATTCACTTGTGCCCCTTGCTGGTAAGGCAAGCCCACTTATAGCATTTCATGCTGCTCAAAGCTGTACTCAAAGAATTTTTCTCTGCAATGCAGAAATCATGTCAATTGACATTTCACATCTTTGTACATTTAATCTTCTTGAAAAAGTTTTAAAACTATAATCAATGTTTACCATTCCTGATACGAATGGCTGTAATAAAATTTAAGTGACTGAAAAAACAATGAGGACAGAGTGAAAAATTTTTGACCTATAATTTAACTAAAACTTAGCTTTCATTCACTGTTTCTTAACACAGTGTACTCTCTTTCAACATTTTCTCAAGAGCATAAACTATTTTTGGAATTTTCCCTCTTTGTTATATAACAAGTATTTCCTTATTAAAAAAAAAAAGTCTTTCTGATGACTGTTTTTAACATTCTTTTACTTCTGCAACCAAATCTGTCCAAATAAGTTTCAAGTTTTCTTGTCCCATCATTTTCTCCAATATCAAAGAGATGACTAACATTGCAAACTGAGAAGTTTCACTTCTGAAGGTAAATAAAAAATAATAACAAACATCTGCTTCTAGTAAAGTGCCCATTTGTATCTGAGGTCAAGAAAGAGGTACTAATTCACTTTGACTACTGAGTGATGAAAACTGAGCCTTTTTTATGACTCGCTGTTACGGGTTGAACTGTGTCTCACCTCCTATCCCACCAAAACACATATGTTTAATTCCTCATCCAATACCTCAGAATGTGACTGTATTTGGAGACAGGGTCTTTAAAGAGATAATTAAGTTAAAATAACATCATTATGGTGGGTTCTAATATGACCAGTGTCCTAAGAAGAGGAAATTAGGACACAGATATGTAACTAATGTAAAAACTCAAAGAGGAGAAGACGGCTATCTATAAACCAAGAAGCATGAGAGAGTCAAATTGAGAAAATAAACTTCTGTTTAAGCCACTGTTATGAAATGAGTTACATCTTTTCAAAATTCATAAACTGAAGCCCTAATTCCCAATGTGAGTATACTTAGAAGTGGGGCCTTTAAGGAGGTAACAAAGGTTAAGTGAGGTCATAAGGGTGGGGCTCCAAATCCAGGACTTCTTTACAAGAAAAGAAAGGAAAACCAGAAATTGCTCTCCTTCCACCACATTCACAGAGCAGAGGCCATGTGAGGACACAGTTTAGACTATAAGCTGAGAAGAGACACCTCACCAGAAACCAGCCCTGATGACACTTTGATCTTGGACTTCTAGCCTCCAGAAATGTGAAAAAATAAATTTCAGTTATTTTAAGCCATTGAGTCTGTGGTACTTTGCTACAACAGCCTGAGCAGACTAACACATTTGCCAATCAAGCAGTTTGCAAAGTACTTTCGATACACGTTAGAGAAGACAAAGCATTTAAGAATCCCCACTAAATAAAAAAAAAACACACACACACACACACAGCCGAGTTGATGGGCTTTTCATAACATCTTTCTTACCTTCTTAAAGAATGCTTCAGGTGCCATTTCAGATCCAGTCAGTGTTCGCAAGAGGAACATTGGCCAAGATGATGTGTTCATCTGGTACCCTATTTTATAAAATAAAGCAGGTATTTTTTAAAAGCTTCTCTGTGATATTACAGCAAGTTGGCATAAAAAACGTTCCATTTACCATTCTTTTCCAAAGAATGACTTTCTTATCGAGGAATGCAGGAAATGGGCTAGAGGAGCAGGTGCACCCTCCAATCAGTGCTACTGCATCTACTGTACTGTTAGACAAGAATGCTACAGTGGGGGTAGAAATTCTCATTTTTAAAAAGCCACTAGCTAGGGTTCACAAACATATACATATATGCTGGGAATGGGCCATAATACTAAGAGAGATCCAATTCAAAACCCAGGAGAGCTTCCATTCCCCACCAAAAGACTACCAGCCCCTTTTTCCTCAGAGCCTCTGCCTAACTTCCTTTCAGAAAGACAGTTTTCTGTCAAACTCAGTAAACGTACACTTATGATGGTATTCATATCACAGTTCATTCAATATCACAGTTATCCAAGTCTATGCCCCAACCAGTAATGCTGAAGAAGCTGAAGTTGAACGGTTTTATGAAGACCTACAAGATCTTATAGAACTAACACCCAAAAAAGATGTCCTTTTCATTATAGGGGACTGGAATGCTAAAGTAGGAAGTCAAGAAACACCTGGAGTAACAGGCAAATTTGGCCTTGGAATGCGGAATGAAGCAGGGCAAAGACTATTAGAGTTTTGCCAAGAAAATGCACTGGTCATAGCAAACACCCTCTTCCAACAACACAAGAGAAGACTCTACATGTGGACATCACCAGATGGTCAACACCGAAATCAGATTGATTATATTCTATGCAGCCAAAGATGGAGAAGCTCTATACAGTCAACAAAAACAAGACCAGGAGCTGACTGTGGCTCAGATCATGAACTCCTTATTACCAAATTCAGACTCAAATTGAAGAAACTAGGGAAAACCGCTAGACCATTCAGGTATGACCTAAATCAAATCCCTTATGATTATACAGTGGAAGTGAGGAATAGATTTAAGGGCCTAGATACATGGGGTCGCAAAGAGTCGGACACGACTGAGCGACTGAAATGAACTATGATGGTATATTTCACTGCATGTAAATTTTACCTTAAAAGAAAAAACAAACTGTAAACAAACAGTGAACGCTAGTTAATGATATGCATGCTAAAGTATTTAGGGGAAATGTACTGATGTCAATAACTTATCCTGAACTGCATTTAAAAACATAATTCACTGATGAACTGACAGAAAGGCAAGTAAGCAATAAAGCAAGTATAGTAAAATGATAATGGGTAGAATGTAGGTAGTGGGTATGTGGGTATTCACCAGCAAATTCTTTCACCTTTTCTGTATGTTTGAAATTTTTCATACATTAAGTTGGGAAAAAAGACAGCTCTCACTTTAGCAGTCCCTACACACACTAAATGATCTTATATTAGGATTTGTATCAAATGCTATCCAAATAGACTCAACAGGTGTATTCTCTAGAGATCTCATCAATTAACGGTGACTATCACAGCATGTGGCATGTGCAGCAGGGAGCAGGAGTCTGCTAGCTTTACTATTTTCTGGGGGCAATCTGTTACATGCAGTAGTTGCCTGCCTTGACGCCAGAATTGGTTGGTGAGAACTTGGCATGTATCCCTGATGAATACATGCATTAAGATAGGGAGGCACATGAATCACATTGCCAATGGATCCATCAATAGCATAAAATATACAAGAAAGTTCATACAGAAAGTCATTTTATAATAATCATGCATCAAAACACCCTTAATCTGACTAGGAAAATAATTGTTGCTGGGTAATTGTAAAGGGTTGTTACATACTCCCTTAAAATAAATCAGTATTACTAGTGATACCTAATATTAAATAGTTATCCAGAGCATGGATTCTCCACACTATTGTTGGAATAGAGCATGACAATCATTCTCTGGTCCTTATGCCTTTCTCTTAACCTGTATCTTATCCTATTACATGAGGTACCATGACTTTTTTTTAATTTAGCATTTTCCTTAATTCTGAATTGCCTAGAGTCAAACACAGATCAAAGTGCATGTAAAAAATTCAAACACAGCTAAAACTAATTCATGATATTAGGAAGTCTGGACAGTAATTACCTTTGGAAAGGAGGAGGATATGACTGGGGATCAGCAGGAATGGGGCTTCTAGGATGCTGACAATGCTATCTTTCTTTATTTGGGTGTTGGTTTTTATACGTGTTCATTTATAAGCTCGGAGAAGGCAATGACACCCCACTCCAGTACTCTTGCCTGGAAAATCCCACGGACGGAGGGGCCTGGAAGACTACAGTCCATGGGGTCGCTGAGGGTCGGACACGACTGAGCGACTTCACTTTCACTTTTCACTTTCACACATTAGAGAAGGAAATGGCAACCCACTCCAGTGTTCTTGCCTGGAGAATCCCAGGGACGGCGGAGCCTGGTGGGCTGCCGTCTATGGGGTTGCACAGAGTCAGACATGACTGAAGTGACTTAGCATTTATAAGCTGTACACTTTTCTCCATGTATGTTAAAACTTTAAAAAATATTTTAAATAATAAACTTTAACATTTAAATAAATAAACCTTTTAAAAAGTAAAACTATGTAAGTTGTGTTATATTAAAATGGAAACTAAACTATTCTAAAGCATCTCATGAGCAAATTGGCAAAACTTGTATTTTTTTATTATGTGGTGTCACAATACATACTAATCAGCATGTATTGCTATATATTTCATATTTTTAATTAATAAACTCTAAAAGTAATTTGAAAAAAGAATGATTATAAATTTGGTTATGTTGGAAATGCTGACAATCACCACAGCTATGTTTCCTTTAAACAAAATACAAACACATACTAGCATACTGTCAATAGAGAAATAAAACCCAAACAAAGAAGCACTAAG
>SJYT01064023.1:35713-69390 GCA_006410635.1 Cephalophus harveyi
CTGTGCATTATAATAGAGCATTTACATTTTAGCATTATAAAAAAGAAACAAAAACCAATACCCACCATTCACTCAGAATGTGTAAGTAATAAACTAAATACTTATATTCTACAGAATACCATGGTACACCAAAGTATTAAAATAGAAAAATTTTTGCACAAAATTAGGGTCATGTACTTTGTTTCTTTTAAAAACTTGGTCAAAATCAAGAATTTTATATTAAAAACCTTTGCTGAAGAGTTCCATCAATCTCTTCCTTTACAAAGACCTAAAGTAACTGATTCCTACCCCTCTCACTATGATTTCTTCCCACACAGGTGTAATGAAATTCCCAAGCCTGACACTGGAGTCCCAGTGTAAAATCATCTCCTTCTGCTGTGCTAATCCCCATAACAAAAAGGATGAATGGCTCATTAGACAATACTGAGGGAGGAAGTGACTCATATCAAATGCTACAAACTTCTCCCCAGAAGGGTTTCTGAATCTGCATGTGTAATCTGCTTTTGACATTTCAAGTTTTAAGGCAGAAGGAGTCTTGCTCTGGAGTGGAGAACCTTTAGCCACATATATGCCAAAATATGTACTTAAATGAAACTCTATAACATATGGTACTGAGTTACTTTCTCACACCTCCACAGTAACCACCTGACCGTCTGTTTGCCAGAATGCCCAGGAGAAGAGATTTTTAAAAGGTCAGTTAAAATTATTTCTACTGAATATTACATTAGCAAGAATATTTTGTTTTAAAACTGTCTATCCTTACCCAGTGGAGGCTGAAGTAAGTCCCCTTCCTTTTCGCATGTCCCAACAGGCTGTATGTCTGGAGAATCAACCAGCCGCCAAAAGTCATTTTGGTTATCACTACCATCCAATCTTAAACGCAGCCTGGCACCTGTAACTCCAACAACTGTAGCAATACATACTGAAGTCGTATTGCGAGGGTCATGGGCTTCCAACTTCATGCCAACTTTGAAGTCATTAGCTGGCGGAATCTTAGACTATATACGTAAACACATACAAATAAAATTCTGTTAAAACTCTTTAACTGTAGGAAAATCAAACAGTCAGTTATGTTACCAGAATACATGAGGAACATTTTAAGTAACAGTTGCAACAGTTGGTGAACAAAATGAGAGCTGTAAGGGTTAAGAAAAAGATCTCCAAATTCTCTCCTTGGCTTGACACACAGCCTGACATGGTTGCCCACTGCTTGTCACTCACTCATCTGCCCACTTCCAGGCAAACCAAATACAACCTCTAAAATGCATTCTGAGTGCCTTTCTAATATAAGAATTTGATTAGGCCTTTACTCTTAAAGTAAGCTAAAAGGCAGCTTACCACTGCCTAACGTAAAGTCCAAACAGTCAGTATTAGTTTAAAAGCCACCACACTTTAACCTCACTCCCATACTTAGTTCTCTATCTACTTAGTGCTCCAGCCACCCATACCATCCCTCAACACTCAGGTTCTTTTACGCCCATGTCTCTTTCCTTTGGATGTTCTCTCTGCCTGGAATATCCCTCCCCTCATTACAACTACCTCAGATAGGACCTCTTCTGTGAGCCCTTTCCAGTATAGTTATCACACTTTTTATCATTAATTATTTACATGGCTATCTTTCCCTCCAGATGGGCAGTCATAAGAGCTTAGTATACCTGACATAAAGTAAATTCTTAATCAATGAATGAAAAGAGACCATCTGGTTCTTAAGCAGCACTCCCACAATCCCACAATTGCTTCACACTAATAGAACCTAATAACAGATTCCCTTCAACAAGTTAATAGTTTACAAAAATAAATATAACATGGTATCTACAGAATTTTGGCATACCTGTCTGAAATACTCTGAAGGAGCACTTAAAGATCCAGTCTCTTCCAAGTATTTTTCCCATTGAAAATCATCTGGAAAAAAACATGCAAAAATAGGTGGTTTTTTTGGTTTATTTTTGGGCCCCGCCAGCATAGCTTATGGGATCTTAGTTCCCCAATCAGAGAGCAAACCCAGGCCCATGTCAGTGAAAGTATCAAGTCTTAACCACTGGATTGCCAGAGAATTCTCAGGGTTTTTAAAACATATATAATATGTATACTAACTTTCAGGAATCAAATGGATTTTAGTTCCATATCTCTTTAAATAAATACTTCTCAAAGGACAGATACAAACTTCCTCATTTGACTACCAGCATGGAAATAAAAAATAAGACCATTTCCTGACAATAATGGTTCTGATATAAATGATAATCCAGATTTTCTTGATGTAGTGAGGACTGCATCACAGTGATTCTAAAAACGTGAACTCGAGAAATAAGTAAAGGACTTTTTATAGAGTAATAGCAAATTCTACTCATATGTCTCTAATACAAATTTACTCAAAATATGTCTTTATCATTTCATCTCACTGCTCTGAAGCTATTTCTTTGTTTTTCACAGGGATCTAAAGGTGTGTCGTATAGCAGAAATAGAGCATTAATTTATGGAAAGAAAAACTCTGAGAACCAGCATTGTTTCTCAATTGACTATTAGATCTCCATCCAGGGTGGCAGAATATGGTGGCAGAATAAAGCAGAAACCAGTCATCAGTGCAATGACTAACACAGATTGTTGTAACAATCTACATTTTCTGCAAACTCCTTCTGTTCTTTCTCTCACTTAGTCTTGATGACATATAATGCTAGAAGTAAAGGTCAGAAGGCAGTACGCTTTTCCCGGACACTTCAATTCACTGTGTCAGTCACAATGCCCTGAAAGACTTGACAGCAGTATTAAAGGTACTATTAACTCATATAAACTTTAATTCTCATCAAACATGAGGGGTTTTTTTCTATACTCCCTGTTTAATCTCTTTACTATAAAAATATTAGGGCTCCACAGTTCCCTCCCTAGGGGAATCTGTGTTACTAGCCCCTTATACATTCTTCAAAGGCTGTAACAGTTCCACTTACACACACACACATTCACACACTGCTGATAAATGTTTAACAGCCAGCTTTCCAGAAAATACAAACAAGAAGCCTGACTGGAACTGTTAGTGTTTGCATATTTCTGTGATGTAAATACCACCACCACGGCTGATTGCAAGATGCCAAGGTAAAGTTACCAACCACACAGTTAGGAAGAAATGTGAGCTGATGTGAAATGTGAGCAGGATTCGGAGTATTACTGTTACATGAAATTATGCATTTAGTATATGTGCGTACATATGGTATCAAGCATGTCATTTCATAACACTGTATACACCCTTTTAGAGATTTTTCCACTTTAAAAAAAATACTGGGTTTAATTCTGCTTCCAGATCATGTAAACCAAGCACTACCACAGTGCTGAAGAACATGCAGCAAAATGTCAAGAACACAGGCTCTTGACATGAAAATGCTATCTTTCAGTCTAACTCTGCCTTTTACTAGCCAGTGACCCTTCATTGACCTAAGCACTAACCTGACAATCAAGAGACCCAAGGTTCTAAATGAAGCTCTACCACCATATGATCTTGGAGAGCATTAGAAAAAGAAGAAGAAAACAAAACATGAAAGAGGGGGAAAAAATCTGACTAGGATGTCACTAAAGAGCCACCATACTAGGATGAAAGGAGTATAAGTTGGAAATAATAACTGAGAAATCAAAGCCATTTCACAATTAGACCTCAAAGAACTTAAGACTTTTCCACAAACCAGTTACATTTGTAAAATTTTTCAGTGACACTGGAAAATACTTAATTCATCTAAGACAATGTTTAAAATACTCTATCACCATTTGTGTCTTCAGTCAGTCAGTTCAGTTGCTCAGTCGTGTCCGACTCTGCAACCCCATGAATCAGCACACCAGGCCTCCCTGTCTATCACCAACTCCAGAGTCCACCTAAGCCCATGTCCACTGAGTCAGTGATGCCATCCATCTCATCCTCTGTCGCCCTCTCCTCCTGCCCTCAATCTTTCCCAGCATCAAGCTCTTTTCCAATGAGTCAGCCCTTCGCATAAGGTGGTCAAAGTATCAACAGCTTCAAATTCAGTCCTTCCAATGAACACCCAGGACTGATCTCCTCTAGGATGGACTGGTTGGATCTCCTTGCAGTCCAAGGGACTCTTCTCCAACACCACAGTTCAAAAGCATCAATTCTTCTGTGCTCAGCTTTCTTTATAGTCCAACTCTCACATCCATACATGACTACTGGAAAAACCATAGCCTTGACTAGACGGACATTCGTTGGCAAGGTAATGTCTCTGCTTTTTAATATGCTGTCTAGGTTGGTCATAACTGCCCTTCCAAGGAGTAAGCATCTTTTAATTTCATGGCTGCAATCACCATCTGCAGTGATTTTGGAGCCCCCCAAAATAAAGTCAGCCACTGTTTCCTCATCTATTTCCCATGAAGTGATGGGACCAGATGCCATGATCTTCATTTTCTGAATGTTGAGCTTTAAGCCGACTTTTTCATTCTCCTCTTTCACTTTCATCAAAAGGCTCTTTAGTTTTTCTTCACTTTCTGCCATAAGGGTAGTGTCATTTGCATATCTGAGGTTATTGATATTTCTCCTGGTAGTAATGGGCTAAAAGTTGAACTAGCAAATCCTTTATACCAGTGCTATATAATACAAGTGCTTTCTATCGCACTGCTAGTAACCTTTGGAGCCTTTTTTCTTTGTTCATAAGGCAAAAATTCTTAGTCCACAACACTATTCAGCTTGGATGCCCATATGATGAGAGTCTACCAAAAACATAGTGGAAGCACACATAGTAAAAGGCTTTACTAATTTAGATTTGATACATCTATAGTACCACAGTAAGAATTCCTGACCAAAATAGTTCAGAAAGTAGCAGACAAGCCTGAAGTCCCTACCTGTCTGCGTTTTTATCCTCATTGACAGATTAGCAGCTGGGGGTGGAGGCTGTCTCTTATACACATCTAGATGTGTATAAGAGACAGCCTATATACTATACAGTCCATGGACTTCTCCAGGCCAGAATACTGGAGTGGGTAGCTTTTCCTTTCTCCAGGGGATCTTCCCAACCCAGGGATCAAAAATCCATACATGACTACTGGAAAAACCATAGCCTTGACTAGACGGACATTCGTTGGCAAGGTAATGTCTCTGCTTTTTAATATGCTGTCTAGGTTGGTCATAACTGCCCTTCCAAGGAGTAAGCATCTTTTAATTTCATGGCTGCAATCACCATCTGCAGTGATTTTGGAGCCCCCCAAAATAAAGTCAGCCACTGTTTCCTCATCTATTTCCCATGAAGTGATGGGACCAGATGCCATGATCTTCATTTTCTGAATGTTGAGCTTTAAGCCGACTTTTTCATTCTCCTCTTTCACTTTCATCAAAAGGCTCTTTAGTTTTTCTTCACTTTCTGCCATAAGGGTAGTGTCATTTGCATATCTGAGGTTATTGATATTTCTCCTGGTAGTAATGGGCTAAAAGTTGAACTAGCAAATCCTTTATACCAGTGCTATATAATACAAGTGCTTTCTATCGCACTGCTAGTAACCTTTGGAGCCTTTTTTCTTTGTTCATAAGGCAAAAATTCTTAGTCCACAACACTATTCAGCTTGGATGCCCATATGATGAGAGTCTACCAAAAACATAGTGGAAGCACACATAGTAAAAGGCTTTACTAATTTAGATTTGATACATCTATAGTACCACAGTAAGAATTCCTGACCAAAATAGTTCAGAAAGTAGCAGACAAGCCTGAAGTCCCTACCTGTCTGCGTTTTTATCCTCATTGACAGATTAGCAGCTGGGGGTGGAGGGGTGGGGTGGGGATTTACTGTTTCAGAAAAGAGCCCTGGGAACTGATAGGCCTTTTCAGGAGACAGATGTACATAATGTGATCTGCTTGTTGCTTGCACATGTCTGTGGTCCTTCTTGTTTGATTTGTAATCTATTCTAGTCCATACACTAGCCCAAACACCTTTTAGCAAAATGAACATAATCTATGAGGCCCCCTATTCTTCTCCAGAGTAAATCAGAATCATTATGTCTTCCATCAGTGCTAGGCTTGGGTTCAGAGGCTATGTATGTAAAGAAAATGAACAAAGTATCTAGAGCTTGAAGCTTCTCAGCTGAATGATCAGCACCCACTATCTTATAGTATTTACCACAACTATAACTGGACATTTGTTTAATGTCTACCAAAGCTCAAAGCAACTGAACACACATGCATGCAAGCTCAAAGACCGTAGGAATCGTGTTTGTCTTATTCACTACTGGATTCCCACAGAAGGTCACCAGTATCTCCCAGGCACTATACTAGGTACTGCAGATGCAGCAGTTAATAAAACAGAGAAATATCCTGGCTCTCCTGGAGCTTACCTTCTAGTAGTCACTCACTGATTTCTAAAATAAGATGTTAGGGTCAGGACACTGAGAAATTTCTGCAAATGTCTGTCAAATTGACTAAGTAATCTCATTTCTAATCAGAGTTTCTCAAGCAGAAAAGTTTGAAAATTTTGAAAAGGTACTAGTTTCAGCTTTTAAGAATATATTCTTCAAATTGATTTTCATGAAATTTCCAGAATAGGCAAATCTATAGAGGTAGAAAGAAGGCAAGTGGTTGCCTAGGGAGAGGCACTGTGAGGAAATAGAGAGTAACTACTAGCTAGGTACTAGGGTTGCTTTTTAGAGTGATGAAAATATTCTAAAACTGATCATAGTAATGGTTACACAACTGGGAACACACTACTGAGAACCACTGAACTGTACACGAAATGGGGAGATTGTATGGTATGTGAATTATATCTGAATAAAACTATTATATTAAAAATGGAAAGGAATTTGTAAGGATGAGGAAGAGCACTGTAACCTAACAACCTCCATTTCCTTGGAGAGTTTTGGGGATTGGAAGGAAGAGCTGAGGAACAAGTAAGGCCAATGAGAAAGAGAACTAAGGAAAACACGGAGGACCCAGCTACAGTAATAAAGAATGACTCCATGGGATTACCTCTACAGGCAATCTTTTCGTAGAAACGGAAAGTCATGGATGAACTACTTACTCCAAGAGTGGGGCTGGCAGGGAAGGTACAACAGAAACACAAGGGGCAAGAGGCTTGCCTGGAAATTGCTGGTAAACACACTAAGTTTGCTATTGTATTTTTTTTAATTCAGCCTTTTGTCTGCATATGACTTATTTCCTCACTTTCCATAAGAGCAGGTGCAATGGGTCAGAGTCTATCTCCTGAGTCTCTGCTATAGTGCTATACACATGCTATTAACAATAAAAGCTTAAAACATGAATTAATAACTCAGACAATAAAGTTAACATTTACTGAACACTTACTACAAGCCTAGGCATTATATTAGGTGCTTTACATTCCTTTTCTTTAATTCTAATAGCTCCATGAGTAAGTAGTTATTATCCCTGTGCTACACAGGAGAAAAGAGAAACTAAGAACACCGAATAATTTGCCCAAGGTCACAAGGCTAGTAAAAAATGAGGCCAAGATTCTAGAAGAGGTCTGTCAGATCCCCTAAATGCCTAAGCTTTAATCGACTAGACTGTCTTTCGACCATCAAAAAAGACATTCACATTGACTCTAGTGTTAGAAAGGTTTTTATTAAAAATCAAATTATTTTAAATTGGTAATACATGGTAATTAATAACTAGATATCTTTACCTTGGCAAAACTGCACTGAAATACATAGTTATCTTTTAACTGAATCCCTCTCTACGTGAAACCAAAGCAAAAGTTTCAAAATTAAATACTATCTTTTTGGTCTTTCCTATTGCTTACACTGAATATTTACAAGAGCTTACTATACATAGATTATACCAAAAGCAATAAGAAAAGAGTTCATACTAACACTGAGTGAAGAAAAAATATATGTTCTACTGAACTAATTTAAAACCTACCATTTTGCACAGAAGATGTGCCTGATTGAGGAGCTTTCTCTTGATTCTTCTTTACACCCATTGACTCTTTAAAAAAAGAAAGAAAATAGTGAGCAATACCAGAAGAACAGAGCAACAGTTTGAAAGAGTACTTACAAAAATCTAAACTGTATTTTTTAACAGGAACTAGTTTCAATCTTATAATTTAATCCTCACTTTCTGCATAGGACTTCACTTTTTCTTTTTTTTTTTTTACAATACTGTATTAGTTTTGCCATACATTGACATGAATCCACCACAGGTGTACATGAGTTCCCAAGGACTTCACTTTCTAATATATAATGTACTTTATAATTTATTTGTTTATTGCATGTCTCATTTGACTCAAATGTAAGCTCCAAAAGGTCAGACATTTTTTCATTTTGTCTCTTATTCACTACTTTTTATCCTCAGTGCCCAGAAAAGGACTTGGCACACAGAACATTCTTGAACATTTGTTAAATAAATGAACAAACCAAAATGAGCTGAGCTGATCCTTACAATATTCAGATTAATGTGTCCCAGCAATAAAGTGCATACTTTTGAGAATTTTTAAAACAACAGAGAAGCTAGAATACAATGTAACTCAATGGACTGTTTGTTGTTGTTCAGTCACTTAGATGTGTCTGACTCTTTGTGACCCCATGGACTGCAGCACACCAGGGTTCCCTGTCCTCCAACAGACTAGGAAAAGTTATTCTCTGTGCTAGGCTGAGGAGCTCAAACAGCAATGGACCTTGGACCTTCACCAAATCTAAGATATATTTCATCCACATTTATTATAGCATGTATTTCTTAAATGACTCATTGTGATTATTATGCTGAAAAACTAACCACAATCTTCAATGTTATCAAATAAGCAGTCACTCTTCTTAATTTCCCCACTGTCTTAAATATTTTAAATGTATCTGTTTCAATCAGGACCCAAATAAAGTCCATACAGACAGTAGGTACATTTCTTAAATTTCTTTTGATCTGTAGGCTCCTCCTCCTCTGTTTATTTTCCCTTCCTCTAGCAATATTTTTACTGGTGATATCAGTTCAGACTTTTCCAGTCTGCTACTTCTTAAATTTCTTAAATTTCTTTTGATCTGTAGGCTCCTCCTCCTCTGTTTATTTTCCCTTCCTCTAGCAATATTTTTACTGGTGATATCAGTTCAGACTTTTCCAGTCTGCTACTTCCTCATGATACTGGGTTCTTCTGGTCCTTATAGTTTCTCTAAATTGATACAGCTATTTCAAGCCAGAAGAGCTTAACCAGATTCAGGTTTAGCTTTTTTACAAGGGAAGAGAGAAAATGACTTCATAGGTGGTGGTGTGTACTTCTCACAGGAGGTTCCTAATATACCTAGTTCTCTTTTTGTGATATGAGCAGCCACATATGACTATTGCCTAGATCCATTAGCTCATCAGTGGTTGCATAAGGGAGGTATTCTAATTTTATCATCCTGTCTTTATTAGCCAGAAAACTTCTATAGAGAGAAAACTCCCCTCTTCAACCATTCAGTTACACTGAGGTAGAGACCACAAAAGGAAGTCACAATCAGTGCTTTATTCTTTCTCCTTTATTTTCTAGTTTTCAAAATAATGAATTGTATCCCCATCATTCTCCACAGATGACCAATAAATATTGTTTTGTTTTTTTAGTATCGTTATGAACCAATGGATTTAATAACATGGTGTGTTTCCATCCAGTGCTGTTTTACCCTTACTGATGCTTGAACTGTCAAGTGACATGCTTCTTAAAGAAGCATATAGGAAGGATGCCAGGCATACCATTAAAGGTATCAGATCTACTTTCTGGTTATGACTGACTCTTCAAGATATGTGAACACTCAAGAGGGATGTATGGGCTACTTTCTATTTAGATAATTTGACTAACATAAAGTAAGTACACAGTTATATTTACTAAATAGTTCTACAGTAGTATCTTCTAACAGAGAAGAAAGTGAAATTATAAAGGCCTGGTTCCTGCTCAAGGAAAGCTAAGAATCTAGGTACAGAGACTATACTAAACTAATACACTTGACAAAAACAGAAATAGCAGAGCACAACATTCAGCATGCAGCCAGAGTAAAAGTCATGAGAGAAAGAGAACTTAAACTGGGTCTTGAAGGAGGAACAGGATTCAGGACAACAAAAATATGAAGAATATATTATGGGAAAGAAAATACAACTCAAAACAGAGAGTGAAAATGACTGTGACACACTCATGGGACAGTGAGCTGACTTCTCACTAGAGCAGGACAGGTTGAAGCATTTTTTTATCATCCATATTTAAGTAAGAAAATCTGGACTGTGATCTTGGCTGTCATAGATTGTCATATGACCTGTACACTTAACCTCCCTGAGTGTCAGCTTTCTCATTTATAAAACTAAGAAGGGAAAACAAGATTACCTTTAATAGCTATTCAGTTCTAAAACTCCAATTCTTAGCACCTAAACTAACATCTTCCATTAATTTCATTTTTCAAAAAAGCTTTTTTTTTTTCATATTCAGTCTACCAAAAGATACTAATTTCAAATGATTGACTAAAAGTATCATCTTCAGACAAGTAAATCTTACCTTCTTCCACTGTTTGCCCCATGGTATCTCTCTCTGGTGTGCTGTCCTACAAGGAGAAAAATCAATTACTGCCTCCTTTTAACATAATACATTTCTGCAGGGTGGCTTTATTAGAAATCAGCTATAATGGGACTACATCAAATTAAAAAGCTTCTGCACAGTGAAAGACACTAAACAAACTGAAAAGGTGACCTACTGAATGGTTAAAAAAAATTTGCAAATAATATACCCAATAAGGGGTGGATATCCAAAATATACAAGGAACTCATACAACTTAATATCAAAAAACAAACAAACCGATTAAAAAATAGGCAGAGGATTTGAAAAGATTATTTTCCAAAGAAGATACACAAACAGTCAATAAGCACATGAAAAGATGTTCAACATCACTAGTTATCAGGGAAATGCAAATCAAAACTTTAATGAGATATCATCTCACAGAATGGCTATTATCAAAAAGACAACAAATAACAAGTCTTGGTAAGGATGTGGACAAAAAGGGAATCCTTATGCACTGTTGGTGGAAATACAAATTGGTGCAGATACTATGGAAAACAGTATGGAAATTCCTCAGAAAATTAAAAATAGAACTACCACACGATCCAGCAACTGCACTCCTGGGTATTTATCTAGAGAAAACAAAAACACTAATTCAAAAATATATATGCAACCCCATGCTCACTTGTATTATAAACATTATAACATTATTTACAATAGCCAAGATATGGAAGCAACCCAAGCATCCATCAGCAGATAAATGGATAAAGACGACGTGGGGTATATATACACAGTGGAGCATTATTCAGCCATAAAAAAAAAAAAAAAAAGAATAAAATCTTGCCATTTGCAACAGCATGCATGGACCAGGAGGGTATTATGTTAAATGAAGTATGGCAGACAGAGAAAGACAAATATTGCTTGATTTCACTTATATATGCAATCTTAAAAAAAACGTAACAAAACAGTCATAAATACAGAAAACAGGTTGTTCCCAGAAGGAAAGGGGTTGGGAGAAAGAAAGCTGAGGGAAATTAAGGGACAAATTTCCATTTGCAAAATAAATGAGTCACAGATATGAAATGTACAGTGTGGGGAACACAGTCAATAATTATGCAGTATCTTTGTATGGAGTGAGCAGGCCCCTGATGGCTCAGACAGTAAAGAGTCTGCCTGCAGTGTGGGAGACCCAGGTTCAATCCCTGTGTTGGTAAGATCCCCTGGAGAAGTAAACGGCAACCCACTTCAGTATTCTTGCCTGGAGAATCCCGTGGATGGAGGAGCCTAGCAAACTATACAGTCCATGGAGTCACAAAGAGTCGGACATGACTGAGCGACTTCACTTTCACTTTCATCTTTGTATGATAACAGATCATGATTATAAATAGACTTATCCTGGTGATTATTTTGAAATGTACAGATATCCGGAATCACTATGCTGTGTAACAGAAACTAACATAGTGTTGTAGGTCAATTATACTTTAAAAACAAAGAAACAAACTCAGAAAAAAAGATCAGATTTGTCATTACTAGAAGTAGAGGGGTTGGGGGAAGAGAAGGAAAAATTGGCTGAAGGCAGTCAAAATGTACAAATAAGATAAATAAATGCCAGTTATAAGATAAATAAATGCTAGCGATGCAATGTATCACATGATAAATATAACTGACACTGCTGTATATTACATATGAAAGAGATTAAATCCTAGGAGTTGTCATCATAAGGAAAAATTTGTTTTCTATTTCTTTAATTTTGTACCTTTATGAGATGATGGATGTTCACTAAACTTACTGTGATAATCATTTCATGGTGTATGTAAGTCAAATCATGCCAATTTTATCAGTAAAACTGGAAGAAAAAAGTAAAGGTTCAATGCATGATACTGGATGCTTGGGGCTGGTGCACTGGGACGACCCAGAGGGATGGTACGGGGAGGGAGGAGGGAGAGGGGTTCAGGATGGGGAACACGTGTATATCTTTGGCAGATTCATGCTGATGTATGGCAAAACCAATACAATATTGTAAAGTAATTAGCCTCCAATTAAAATAAATAAATTTATATTTTAAAAAATAAAGGTTAAAAAAATCAGCTATAGAGTTAGATCATTTTAATCTCTTTCCCTTGAATAAAAGTAAGTTCAGTAGATTAGTAGTTGCCAGGGGCTGGGGGAAGAGGGACTCAGTAGTGATTGTTAATGGGTATGGGTGTAAATATGGGTAAGGGGGTTCTTTTTTGAGGTGAGGAAAATGTTACAGAATTATACAGTGGTGATGGTTGTATAACCTTACAAATACACTAAAAACCACTGAATTGTACACTTTAAAAGGTTAAATTTTATGGTTAAATGAATAAAAAAGAGCAGATGGTAAGCTAGTAGAGTTGAGATTCAAACTAACAACTATCCCAAAAGCTGACTTACGCCCATGTTACCAAGAGGTGGAAGAATTATAACTGTGTTGATGAAACCTGTAAGAAGTGCCAATCTTCTAACAAGATAATTACTTGTTAAAAGGCCTCTGTATTTTGAGCCACTAAATCTTTCATTAATTCAAACTTTTTCTGCATGTCCTTGATATGCCAGGCACTCTACAAAAAAAAATAATATACTGTCCTTGACTCTCTAGTCAAGAATAGGCACATGAACAAAACACATTGAGTGTTATAAAAGAAAAAGTACATGAAACATTGAACATGACAAAGGGATAGCTACCTCTCACTACTCTGTGTGCTGGTAGTCAGAACATGATGATGTACGTAACAGAAGGTAATTTGTTATTTAAAGGAAGCCTATAGGGAATATGTTCTCTAAGCCACCCAGAACATCACCTGCACCTCTAACTCAACAGATTTATACTCAAGCATCACCTCCTCAAAACTTGCTTTGTCTAACATTTTTGTTTCTCTCACTAGCACCACTACTTTTCCAGGTGCTCAGCCTTAAAACACCAGCTATGACTAAATGAAGTTCTCTTATTTCACTCACATATTCAGTCAGTGGCCAACATGTGCTCTCTCATTTCCCTTTCCCCTGCTATTAACTGGTTTCGTTGTTATTTAGTCACTAAATCCTGTCTGACTCTTTAGTGACCCCACGAACTGCAGCCCACCAGGCATGGGATTTCCCAGGCAAGAATACTGGAATGGGTTGCCATTTCTTTCTCCAGGGGATCTTCTCAACCCAGGTATCGAACCAGAGTCTCCTGCATTGCAGGTGGATTCTTTACTGCTGAGCCACCAGAGAAGAGGGAAGCCATTGACTGGTTTACACCCTCATTAGCTCCTGCCTGGTCTAATACCATAGCACCCTAACTGGTCTCATCACAAGGGTCTACCCCCACCCCCAAACTACCCAATACACAATGTCATACATTGTCTGAACTGTTTTCTGCCCCAATTACCCTCCTACTTTAGTAATCCCATTGACTACTGAATTGAACAAATCTTCGTTGGGACATATTTAAAGCCCCTCATAATTTCAAAGCCACCTGACATCTACCACCTATAGCTATCCTGTAGCCTAGCCCAAAACTCATCATGTTATTCTATCTACATGGGACACCCTTTCCTCCTCTTCTGCTTCTGGAAATCCTATCCATCCTTTAATGCCCAACATAAATGCAAGCTCCTTCTTGAAGCCTTTCTTGTTCCTTTCTACATTACCACCATCTGTTTGCAGGTGTGATCTGGTTATTTATATAAACATATTTATAGAATTCTTGTTATATGCTTGATGCTGTTTGGATAGAAGATACACAATCTACTACAAAAGAGCTATAAATCTAGTGGGAAAGACATAGTAACAAATAGTTATCAATAAAAGAAGGCTTCTCAGAGGTGTGTAAACTGGTTCTTTAAACGTGAACATTAAAATGAGCAGAGAAGACAGAGAGGAATTTCAGATTGAGGGCACAAAATGAGTGAACTAAAGAAGATCCTGCCTGGTCTACTTGATTATGAAATGCTGGAGCTGCTCCAGTTCCTTCTGGGCTCTCATCTCCCTCTACAGTCTCCCAGGAGCCAAGCATACACAGACAACTTGCAAAGTATTACCTTTCCCTCCCAGATCGCTCCTCTGAAAGTCAGACTGAAATAATTAAATGGACTTGATATTTGATACCGTTGTGGAGGATACTGTCAATTAAGGACTACAGCCTAACAGCGAAAAAGAAAAAGTGAAAAATATAAAGTGTGCTGAATTGGAGCAGAAAGTAAAGGGAGATGAGCCACAATCCAGGTAGGGACCAAAGGAAGTTAACCAACTCTAGTCAGAAAGCAAAAACTTGTGAATTACATTAAAGTAAATCCCATTACTACACAAAGGATTTAGTTCAAAAAACTGAGGGATGACTCACACACAGACCATAAACCCAGGTTCTTATGTTCTTCTCTAAAATCTTCATAAGTGAGTTCTTAATCCCAACTGGTATCAACTGTTCCCATTAGTTGAGTGATTTTGTAAATCTTAGAAGGTAAAAATATGTGTTTAGAAATAATTAAAAACAAATATTTTTTGTATCTTTTTCCCCCCTTATCTTAATTGAGGTATAGTTGATTTACAGTATTTGTTAATTTCTGCAGTATAGCAAAGCGACTCAGTGATACACACATATACACTCCTTTATATATACTTTTCCTGAAGACATGTACTATGTCAGAGGAACCAGAGATCAAATTGCCAACAACCGGGGGATCATCGAAACAGCAAGAGAGTTCCAGAAAAACATCTATTTCTGCTTTATTGACTATGCCAAAGCCTTTGACTCTGTGGATCACAATAAACTGTGGAAAATTCTAAAACAGATGGGAATACCAGACCATCTGACCTGTCTCTTGAGAAATCTGTATGCAGGTCAAGAAGCAACAGTTAGAACTGAACATGGAACGACAGACTGGTTCCAAACAGGAAAAGGGGTATGTCAAGGCTGTATATTGTCACTCTGCTTAGTTAACTTATATGCAGAGTACATCATGAGAAACGCTGGGCTGGAAGAAGCACAAGCTGGAATCAAGACTGCCGGGAACTAGCAATAACCTCAGATATGCAGATGACACCACCCTTATGGCAGAAAGTGAAGAAGAACTAAAGAGCCTCTTGATGGAAGTGAAAGAGGAGAGTGAAAAAGTTGGCTTAAAGCTCAACAATCAGAAAACTAAGATCATGGCATCCGGTCCCATCACTTCATGGCAGATAGACTGGGAAACAGTGGCAGACTTTATTTTTCTGGGCTCCAAAATCACTGCAGATGGTGACTGCAGCCATGAAATTAAATGATGCTTACTCCTTGGAAGGAAAGTTATGACCAACCTAGGCAGCATATTAAAAAGCAGAGACATTACTTTGCCAACAAAGGTCCATCTAGTCAAGACTATGGTTTTTCCAGTGGTCATGTATAGATGTGAGAGCTGGACTATAAAGAAAGCTGAGTGCTGAAGAATTGATGCTTTTGAACTGTGGTGTTGGAGAAGACTCTTGAGAGTCCCTTGGACTGCAAGGAGATCCAACCAATCCATCCTAAAGGAGATCAGTCCTGAGTGTTCATTGGAAGGACTGATGTTGAAGCTGAAACTCCAATACTTTGGCCACCTCATGCAAAGAGCTGACTCATTTGAAAAGACCCTGATGCTGGGAAAGATTGAGGGCAGGAGGAGAAGGGGACGACACAGGATGAGATGGTTGGATGGCATCACCGGCTCAATGGACATGAGTTTGGGTAAACTCCGTGAGTTGGTGATGGACAGGGAGGCCTCGAGTGCTGCAGTCCATGGAGTCCCAAAGAGTCAGACATGACTGAGCAACTGAACTAAACCATGTTCACAAGCTGGAAGATTTCTTGAATAGGCTTTAAAATGCACTAATCCTAAGATAAACTAGATTTAATCACGATTAAATTTTGTTTATCCATAGGTACAGTATAATCGGGCTTCCCATTACTAGTTCCCATTACTAGTTCCCATTCCCAATCAGGCACTACTGGTAATGTACCCATCTGCCAATACAGGAGACATAAGAGACAAGAGTTCTATCCCTGGGTTAGGAAGATCCCCTGGAGAAGGAAATGGCAACCCACTCCAGTATTCTTGCCTGGAGAAGCCCATGGACAGAGGAGCCCAGCGGGCTACAGTCTATAGGGTAGCAAAAAGTTGGACCCGACTGAAACCACTTATTAGCACACTGTGTAATCAAGGTGGCACAGTATTGGCATAGGGCAGATATATATAGATCAATGGATAGAACAGAGTCCTGAAAGGTTCACATACATATCATCAACAGATTTTCAACAAAGTGTCAAGGTAATTCAGTGGAGAAAGGATGGTTTGGGTTTTGTTTTTTTTTTTTTCAACAAGTGGTGCTGGAACTAGTCTACATACACATACAAAAAAAAATGATGCAACAGGCAAGGGCTTAATCTCCAAAGTATACACAAACACACAGTCAAAGGCTGTGGAAAATTCTTAAAGAGGTGGGAATACCAGTCCACCTGGCCTGCCTCCTGAGAAATCTGTATGCAGGTCAAGAAGCAACAGTTAGAACTGGACATGGAACAACAGACTGGTTCCAAATAGGAAAAGGAGTATGTCGTGGCTGTCTATTGTCACTGTGCTTAGTTAACTTATATGCAGAGTACATCATGAGAAATGCCAGGCTGGATGAAGTACAACCTGGAAAGAAGATTGCCAGGAGAAATAGCAATAACCTCAGATATGCAGATGACAAGACCCTTATGGCAGAAAGCGAAGAAGAACTAAAGAGCCTCTTGATGAAAGTGAAAGAGAGTGAAAAAGTTGGCTTAAAACTCAACATTCAGAAAACAAAGATCATGGCATCTGGTCCCATCACTTCATGGCAAATAGATGGGGAAACAATGGAAACAGTGACAGACTTTTTTTTTTTTTTTGGCTTCAAAATCACTGCAGATGGTGACTGCAACCATGAAATGAAAAGACGTTTGCTCCTTGGAAGAAAAGTTATGACCAACCTAGACAGCATATTAAAAAGCAGAGACATTACTTTGCCAACAAAGGTCTGTCTAGTCAAGACTATGGTTTTTCCAGTAGTCATGTATGGATGTGAGAGTTCAACTAGAAAGAAAGCTGAGCATTGAAGAATTGATGCTTTTGAACTGTGGTGTTGGAGAATACTCTTGAGAGTTCCTTGGACTGCAAGGAGATTCAACCAGTCCATCCTAAAGGAAATCAGTCCTGAATATTCATTGGAAGGACTGATGCTGAAGCTGAAATTCCAGTACTTCGGCCACCTGATGAGAACTGACTCATTTGAAAAGACCCTGATGCTGGGAAATACTGAAGGCAGGAGGAGAAGGGGACGAGAGAGAAGGAGACGGTTGGATGGCACCACTGACTAAATGGACATGAGTTTGAGTAAACTCCGAGAATTGGTGATGGACAGGGAAGCCTGGCGTGCTGCAGTCCATGGGGTCGCAGAGAGGTGGACATGACTGAGCGACTGAACTGAACTGATACACAAACAGCTCATACAACTGAACAACAACAGAAAAAAAAAAATCAAAATATAGGCAGAAGATCTTAATAGACATTTCTCCAAAGAAGACACATAGATGGGCAGTGGCACATGAAAATATGCTTAACAATACTAATTATCAGAGAAATGCAAATGAAAAGTACAATGCAAATCAAAACCACACTGGTCAGAATGACCATCATTAAAAAGTCTACAAATAACAAATGCTGGAGAAAGTGTGGAGAAAAGGGATCCTCCCCTACACTGTTGGTGGGAATGTTAAGTTGGTGCAGCCACTATGGAGAACAATATGGAGATTCCTCAGATAACTAAAAATAAAATTACCAAATGATAAGAACAAAATAATGCCAACTTGCAGTGACATGGATGCAAGTACAGATGATCATAATAATTGAAGTAAGAAACAGAAGAACAAATACCATATGCTATCACCTGTATGTGGAATCTAAAATATGGCAAAGGGGGAAGGAAGAGGAGGGAGGCTCAAGAGGAAAGTGATACATGTATAATTTGGGCTTATTTGTGCTGTTGTATGGCAGAAACCAACACAGGATTGTAAAGAAAGTTTCCTCCAATTAAAAAATAAATTAAAAAAAAAAAAAGGAATCATCAGCTCAATACCAGAAAAACAAACAACCCAATAAAAAAGTGGTCAGAAGACCTAAACAGACATTTCTCCAAAGACATACAGATAACTAAAAAATACGTGAAAATATGCTCAACATGGCTCATTATTAGAGAAATGCAGATCAAAACTAAAATGAGGTATCGCCTCACACTAGTTAGAATGGCCATCATCAAAAAATCTACAAACAATAAATTCTGGAGAGGGTGTGGAGAAAAGGGAATGCTCTTGCACTGTTGGAGGGAATGTAAACTGATACAGCCACTATGGAGAATAGTATGGAGATGCCTTAAAAAATTAGGAATAAAACCACCATATGATCCAATAATTCTACTACTGGGCATATTCCTTGAGGAAATCATAAGTGAAAAAGACACATGTATCCCAAAGCTCACTGCAGTACTATTTACAACAGCTAGGACATGGAAGCAACCTAGATGTTCATCAATAGATGAATGGATAAAGAAGTTGTACATATATACAATGGACTATTACTCAGCCATTAAAAGGAGTGCATTTGAGTCAGTTCTAATGAGGTGGATGAACCTAGAGTCTGTTATGCAGAGTGAGGTAAGTCAGAGAAAAACAAATATCATATGTTAATGCATATATATGGAATCTACAAAGATGGTACTGATGAACTTATCTGCAGGGCAGTAATGGATATGCAGACATGGAGAACAGATTGGTAGACACAGTGGGGGAAGAAGAGAGTAGGACGAATGGAGAAAACAGCACTGAAACATGTACATTATCGTATGTCAAACAGATAACCAGTAGGAAATTGCTATATGACAGAGGGAGTTCAAACTCAGTGCTCTGTGACAACTTAGAGAGATGGAATGGGGTGGGAGATGGGTTCAAGAGGGAGGGGACATATGTATACCTGTGGCTGATTCATGTTGATATATGGCAGAAACCAACACAATATTGTAAACCAATTATCCTACAATTAAACATAAAGATTGCAAAAAATAATAAAAAAAATTAAAAATAAGTAAGATAAAATATGGCACAAATGAATCCATCTACAAAACAGAAACAGACTCACAGACATAGAGAACAGACTTGTGGTTGCCAAGGGAGAGGGGGGCAGAAGAAGGAAGAACTGGAAAAGTAGGATTAGCAGATGTAAACTCCTATATACAGTATGGATAAACAATAAGGTCCTACTGTATAGCACAGGGAACTATATTCAATAGCCTATGATAAACCATAATGGAAAAGCACACAAAAAAGAATGTATGTTTATAAGTGAGTCACTTTGCTGTACAGTAGAGATTGGCACAACATTGTAAATCAACTATATTTCAATTAAAAACAACAAAAAAGAAAACAATGCTTCACTCACAATAAACAAAAATTACCTTGAGACACTTCATAAATCTAAACATAAAGCCTGAAACTATAAAATTTCTAGAGGAAAACATAGAAATACTGTAATTTTGAATTAGACAATGATTTCTTAGATATGACACAAAAAGCACAAGGTATAAAACAAATAATTGATAAATTGGACTTCATCAAAACTAACAACTGCTCTTCAAATGACACTATTAAGAAAACAAAAAGATAAACTACAGAACGGAAAAAAATGTTTGCAAAACACAGATCTGATAAAAGATCTGTATCCAGAATATACAAAAAACTGACAACTCAATTTTAAAAAGGCAAACAGAGCCCAATAAAAGCATAATTGGCAAAAGATTTGGACAATCTCTTCGCTAAAGATACACAAATGGCCAACTAGCATGTGAAAAAAATGTTTAAAATCATCAGTATTCAGGGGAGCACAAGTTAAAGCCACAATGATATATCATCCCATAAATGGTTAAAATTTAAAAAACTGACACTACCACATGTTGGTAAAGATGAAGAACTGGAACTCATTCATTGCTGATGATAATAGAAAACAAGTATTTATATTAAAATAGAACCTTCTTAGAGCTAAACACAAAGTAAATATTAACTTTAAAACTAATGTTTTGGAATCCAAAGCACTTACTTTAGAAGTAGAACCACACATCAAAGAATAAAATATTCTACTTATCCCTAGATAAAAACAGGAAGAATTCCAGACCCCTTTAGTTTGAGATTAGCCATATTAAATAAAATCAACTCTTTTATTAGAGTTTAGAAACATTTCCTTTTCAATTATCATGGTCATTCAGCACCAATGAGCAGACCTATCCTCCTGTGAAGTCCAAAGTCATGTCAAATAAAGATTTCAACATACAAAAAGAACCCTAACTCTTTAGGAAATGAATCAGTGACTCAATAAACCTTCCTTTTCAGTCATTATGGTGTTAAAGTTCACTGAGTTGTTAAGAAGACATCAAAAGTGAGCTTGTGTCCATCGCAGTAATTTAAGGATTCTTTCAGGGTCACAATAAAATCAAAATCATTTACCCTAAACACTCTTCTTCACTATAAATAGCCTTTACTGCTTTCCCTCGAGCCACATAGCTTCCATGTTCATTTCAATGTTAAATGAAATAGTTTTCCCCTTAAGAGACTATGATCCTGCCCTGTTTTATTTCCTGTGTGTATATAATATATATATATATATATATTACAGCATCTAGAACAGTCCTAGGTAAACTGAACACCTGAGTGAATATTCACCAACCTTTAATAAAACATTATTTCTTTTCAAACATGTTGAAAGTCAATCATCTCATTGGAGACTTATTTTATTTCTTACTCTCCCCAAGTTCAATACTTGGCGTATGCAAATGTATAAATTCTCAATTTATGCATCAAATGTACAATCAAAGTGAATGCTTAAGCTTACTTTTGAGCAAATAAGGATTTCTGTGTTAGAAAGTATCACTAACTACTTAAACTATCTTAAACTTCAAAGGGCCTTGCACTATACACACTAAACTGTACAGCAAAATATTACAGTGTCCTCATTATAAAAATTCCCAAACTTTAAAAAAAAAGAATTAAACTCTCTGATGGGAAAATGGATAATTCCATTGCAAAGAAACAAATATACCAACTATTTCTCTACTGGACTCTCAAACTACAAAAGCCAATCCATTTAGACCTGTAAACAGAATAATCTTTTTTGTTTTAAACACATACTTTTATTTACAGACATGTACCCATAATCCCATGGGTCAAGCAAGGGTTTATGCCCATCAGAATCAACAAGGCAAGGCCTCTGCCCTCTGGGAGCTCCCCTGCAGGACTCCCAGGCTGTGTTTCCAACCAACATTTAGCAGATATCAAAGCAAGTCTTGTATGTTTACCTGCTCACCTCTCCTCACACACTACAAAGTGACTGAGAATCACTTACTCTTCCTTGTAGTTCTCCCACAACTAGCACAAAGACTTGCACCTAAAAGGAAGTACTCAAACGTTCTGATAGTAACTAAAATCTCACTCTAAGTGTATACATAGGTCTCTACAGGATTACATGAATAACAGACTGAAGTTATTTAAGCATGGAGAGAAACATAGGACATATACTAGGCTGTTGTTAAGGCTTACTTGGGAAGGTAAAGATAAGATGATGGTATGTGTGGAGGCATTATAAATGTATTTTGTGTGATATAATTCTATTTGTATAAAATTTTGCATAAGTTTGCATAAGGTAATGCAAAAATATTTTGGTGATCCTCCTTTTGTGCATCATAGGGTGGTGAGATTTTAGGTGAACTTTATTTTCTTCCTTATATTTTTACGTATGATTTGAATTCTTTACCATAGTATATATTGAATAACCAGAGAAAGTTATTTTCATTTGCAGGAGAATGTACCCTGTCAGTTATTTTTTCTTTTTTAATAATCCCTAAATGTCTGGCTTATCACACAAGTTTTAATAAATAATGTCGTTACTGTGATGGTTACTGGTAGCCATAACAATTACACAGAAATATTATTTCTAGTGCTCAAGCCATTACAAATTACTTCATCTCACTGAGTCTTGGTTTTCCCATGTGCAAATTAAGACTTTTACCATCTACACTTTGTACTGTGGCCATGAAATTAAATGCAGTCATGAAATTAAACGAGATAGTGCAGGTAGAGTATCTAGCATAGTATCCTGAACAACTAGAAACTCAAAGACTGTTTTCTATCCCATCCCATCTGTCCTAATTAAAACTCCCCAAGATGAATGAGTTTTAGCATTAACACAACAGCAATTATGCTGTAAAAATGAATCTATATTCCTACTTTGACTCCTGAGAATTACTTATTCGCTTTCAAAGTATAAACTAAAATGTTAAGTTTAAGGTACTTTTAAATTAAACTAATAAATATACATATACGTAATACCCAGACATATAATTACCAAAGAAAGCAGCCACCATCTCCCAGCTAGCACTATCAGAAAGCCTATACATTCTAGCTGGTGTCAAAAAATCTTGATGTCACTCCATATTGGATGACTCTGAGGTATAATTATTCATGAATGTTCATAACTGTATTATTTCCTTTAGGGTTCGGTTCAGTTCAGTTCAGTCGCTCAGTCGTGTCCGACTCTTTGCGACCCCATGAATTACAGCACGCCAGGCCTCCCTGTCCATCACCAGCTCCTGGAGTTCACTCAGACTCACGTCCATTGAGTCAGTGATGCCATCCAGCCATCTCATCCTCGGTCGTCCCCTTCTCCTCCTGCCCCCAATCCCTCCCAGCATCAGAGTCTTTTCCAGTGAGTCAATTCTTCACATGAGGTGGCCAAAGTGGGGTTGGTGAGTATTAAAAACAGCTTTAGGTTTTTTGTGAACTAAAACGGCCTTTATGAACTACTAGAAGCTAGAATGGTTTGGAAATTTGTTTTCCTTTTTTTTCCCACACATTCATCAACTCTCTTAAAAATTAAAACACAGATAGGTAAAGGGGGGGGCGGTAGGAAATCACATATAATGATTAATTTCTCTCTGGTCTACAAAAGTCTCACTTCAAGATAAACATATACACAAATTGAATGGGAAAGACAAGCACTTGCCTAGCACTGAATACTAGAAGAAATCTATATAGATTTTGATGTAAAGGAATATTGGCTAATTTAATAGAAAGTATCTCTAAGTAATTTGAGAAAAAACAGAAGTTGTATTGTCCCTCTTAAAATGCCCCCAACATTATAATGTAATTCACTTATGTTTTTCAGATACAATAGGACAGACATTGTAGAAGTTAGAGGACTACATCACGTTCTTTTGGTAAACGCTGGATAGCATCACTTCACAGTTGAATCCTCCTCAGAACACCTCAAAGATACTGTGGGTTAGAACACATGACTTACATACCAGATATGCAATATAGCACAGCTGTTATCTTTCTGGGAAATATTAGGACCCTGATCTTCTTTCAAAAATAAAGACATACCTCATTTCCACAGTGGCAGTCTTTAGAAGAAACTGCAGAACAGCTTAACTTTGCTCTCAATATACCTTGAACTGCCTCAGCACTTAAAAAAAAAAAAAAAACTCAAATAAGACCCCCAAAGTAGTTCTCCATGTTACATGGGAGAGAAAATTTTAGTGAGAAAAAAAATTAGAAGTTTTGTTTTACTTTTGCCAGAACTAAGAGAAGTTGTTTCACTAAATGCATATAAGGAGCGTCATGCCATTAAAAAAAAAAAATTCAAATATAAGCCAAAAAAAGTACTAGGTTATAGTATCTGACACTGGCATTTCCTTTACTAAAAACCACAATTACATTAACTCTAGCAGTTGTATCTAGCTGGCTTTGAACAAGGATAGGTAGTGGGGGGCAGGGGTCTTTTACAAAACCATTTGTTTTGCAAATTATATCTTGTAACAGAATTAAGAGCTGATAATAAATCAAAAATGCTTTGAAAGTCTTACACTGTTTTAAATCATTTTCTTAGTATGATTAAACAATGCAAAACAATGACTAAAGTGGAATTATTCAACCTATAACTCCTATTGCTCTTATCTGATTCTGAAGAAAATTCTACAATTTTTTTTTTAAAAAGACCATTTTAAAAAACTATTTAGCAAGTTAATGGGTCCATAATTCTAAGATTACAGGGTTCTTCCATTATTTGTGTGTTTTTTTCTTTTAGCCTTTCCCTTGTGTTTTGTTTTGAAAAAGAGGTAATACACCTTGAGTCTCTAATTAGAGATCACTATCTGAACAGTCAATAAAGGATAACATTTTGACAAGGACAGGAACTAAACAAGTCTGACTAGCAGGAAATTTCCCAGGGCCCTTTTAGGCTATTAGTCAGATGTTCTAAAATGGATGGAATTACAGAATCTCCACCTGAGAGAACATAAACAAAATACAGATGCAAAGCTGAAAAACTAAATGTGTTCCCTCACTAACAGCAAAGTTTGCTGCCATATGTGCCAACAGAAGCCCCAAAGGTGGGGATAACCTCCAAATTTAAGCATTCATTATTCACCTGTTCATTCAACCTCCCATTTGACAGATATTAAGATCCAGATTTTTTGAAAGAGTTGTGACCTTAAAAAGAGACAACACTGAATTTTTATAGGTGTAGAAAAGATCCTCAACTATATCTTTACCAAAGTAATCTTTCCTGATGACCAGAGTTTTGGTGATAAATATAATGATAACACCCATAATACAGAGTTGCTGGGTTCCCTTACTTTCTGTGATCTGGCCTCTACGTTCCCTCTTCTAAAACTGCTTTCCAAGGCCCCAGTTACCTCCCAGACATCAAACCCTATTTCAGCATTGAGTCGTACTTCTCCTTGACACTTTAGGAGCCCTCTGTGATAGATCCATCAACCCTCATCCCAGACACCTCTCCTCTTTGAGCCTCACGTGTTATTTATTCCCTGGTTGTCCTACATCTATTATCCCTCTGTGTCTACTTCCTCTCACTGTCCTAGCCTTTAATCTTCTCTAGTCACTCAGTGTCTTTCGCTACATTCTAGAAACTTTTAGAATCTAGAATCTCATTCTATTTCACAGTTCATGCAAATTTCTATGTGTATAACTCCTATATCAAAACCTCTCGTCCCAACCTCTCTCCAAAATGTCTACTCTAGCCAAGTGAACATCACTCTGAATGCCTCACAATGTCAAATACGACATACTTCTAAAAATCAAATTCAGGGGATACATGGATTTCCAGTGGTTAGGACTCTAAGCTTCCACTGCAGAGGGCCCAGGTTCCAGCCCTGGTTGGGCAACTAATATCCGGCAAGTCGCATGGCATGGCCCAAAAAAAGCAACAAATGAACAAAATCAAACTCTTTTGCCCTCCAAAATGAGTTTCTCTCCCTCTGCTGCCTACTCTCAGTTCAGTTCAGTTCAGTCGCTCAGTCGTGTCCGACTCTTTGCGACCCCACGAATCGCAGCACGCCAGGCCTCCCTGTTCATCACCATCTCTCGGACTTCACTCAGACTCACATCCATCGAGTCGGTGATGCCATCCAGACATCTCATCCTCGGTCGTCCCCTTCTCCTCCTGCCCCCAATCCCTCCCAGCATCAGAGTCTTTTCCAATGAGTCAACTCTTCGCATGAGGTGGCCAAAGTACTGGAGTTTCAGCTTTAGCATCATTCCTTCCAAAGAAATCCCAGGGTTGATCTCCTTCAGAATGGACTGCATTACAAACTACCAATCTTTCTGAATTAGAAGTCATCTTTGAGTACCCTACTCCTCTGTCCAATATCTTATCAGTTATCAAGTTCTGTTGATTCTTGAAGCTTAGAAAGAAAAGTAGTGAAAGAAAAACGATTCAAATCTAGGTGTGTCAGACATCAAAACAAAAGACAGAGCTCCAAACACTGTGCTTTACAAGGGAGAAGTAAGGAGACAGACACCCTGCACAGAATGGATCCTTGAAGACAGGAAAAAAATGAAGATTATGGTCCCTGGGGTCTACTGATGGTGGTGCTGGCAGTGGTAATAATAAATACTAAGAGGTGTCACTTACTGAGCTCCTGCTAAATGCGTGGTATCCTACTAGAAATCTACTCTGGTTCACTTTTGTATTCTGTAATATCTACCCACCAGGTCTATCACAAAGTAGGGCCCCCAAAATGTTTGCTAAATTAGTAAATCTGTTGTGCTACAGTATACTTATATCTAAACCATATAGTCCTAGAATACTGTAGTTTTTAAAAAAATTTTTGGTGAGATTTTCTTTTGGCTGTCCTTGTTCTCCATTCTCTCCTGCAATGTCTATTCTATAGCTTAGAGTCTAAATCAATGGGCCAAGGATAAAATTCTGTGGGATCTGAGACAGTCCCTCACTCCCACAACTTTCTCCTTTCCAACATCTGATAGATCTTCATTTTTTTTACTCTGAATTTGATTTCTAAAATGTTTGAAGTCTCAAAAAGACAGGCCCCAATACAAATGTTGTTATTATAAGTATTTTTCCAAGGAGAAGAACTATGTGTACTATGCTGTACCAGAATTCAGTTTATAAATTCCAACTACATAACAGTTGAACTAAAACATGTGCCTTAAACCAATATTCACAAAAAAAGAGAGAAAAGACACAAAACCTACACGCAAAATAATTTAGTGGCAAAAATATTTCATTATATCCCCTTGAGCATAATCAAAAGTATAAGAAGTTTCAAGGCTAAAAACTTTGAACATACGGTTGCTGGTGGTTTTAAAAAAAAGGTTGAAATAGGTGGTCAAAGTTATATACACACATAAGTCACCACAGACTATTAATGAAATAGCACAGGTAGAACGCTTTTTCCTTTTTAGTCTGCTGCTACTGCTGCTAAGTCTACCTTGTTATAAAGATACTGTTTTCAAACTTGAAACACAAATGCAAAAGTTCTTTATTGCTCAGTCAATATGCAAGATAACAGGGAGTCTAAATTAACTGCATAAAACAACACCTTTAAGTTTTTCATTTTGACATGAAAAGTTTATTATTTTGATTTCAAGAAGTACTGCACATTTACACCTATATGCAAAAGCACTTATTGACTTAATTGAAATATATTATAGCTATATATTTTCCATTGACAAAGAGAAGCTGGCTCTTTTAACTAAAAATTTGTTCCTGGTAAGATAAAATTAGAGATACCAAGGGAACATTTCATGCAAAGATGGGCTTGATAAAGGACAGAAAAGGTATGGACCTAACGGAAGCAGAAGATATTAAGAAGAGGTGGCAAGAATACACGGAAGAACTGCACAAAAAAGATCTTGATGACCCAGATAATCATGATGATGTGATCACTAATCTAGAGCCAGACATCTTGGAATGTGAAGTCAAGTGGGCCTTAGAAAGCATCACTACAAACAAAGCTAGTGGAGGTGATGGAATTTCACTTGAGCTCTTTCAAACCCTGAAAGATGATGCTGTGAAAGGGCTGCACTCAATCTGCCAGCAAATTTGGAAAACTCAGCAGTGGCCACAGGACTGGAAAAGGTCAATTTTCATTCCAATTCCAAAGAAAGGCAATGCAAAAGAATGCTCCAACTACCGCACAATTGCACTCATCTCACAGGCTAGTAAAGTAATGCTCAAAATTCTCCAAGCCAGGCTTCAGCAATACGTGAACCGTGAACTCCCTGATGTTCAAGCTGGCTTTAGAAAAGGCAGAGGAACCAGAGATCAAATTGCCAACATCCGCTGGATCATGGAAAAAGCAAGAGAGTTCCAGAAAAACATCTACTTCTGCTTTATTGACTATGCCAAAGCCTTTGACTGTGTGGATCACAATAAACTGTGGACAATTCTGAAAGAGATGGGAATACCAGACCACCTAACCTGCCTCTTGAGAAATCTGTATGCAGGTCAGGAAGCAACNGATGCTGGGAGGGATTGGGGGCAGGAGGAGAAGGGGACGACAGAGGATGAGATAGCTGGATGGCATCACAGACTCGATAGACGTGAGACTGAGTGAACTCCGGGAGATGGTGATGAACAGGGAGGCCTGGCGTGCTGCGATTCGTGGGGTCGCAAAGAGTCGGACACGACTGAGCGACTGAACTGAACTGAAGATGATTACCTTGATACAGTTTCAAAAAGTGTATACAGTTGATCCTCGGTATCCACAGATGCAGAACCCATGGATACAGAGGACTGACTGTGCTAATCCATTGTATAAGGTACTTGAGCACCCGTAGGTTTTGATATCTGAGGGGGTCCTGATACCAACACCCCATGGATACAGAGAGACAACTGTAGGATATCCATTGCACAGCACAACTTGTTGAACTGGACATGATTCATCACTTTAAGATTTCACAAGCACCTACTCAATTTACTCAGTAATCAAATTTCCCATTTTCTGATATAATTATCAAATTAATCAGGAAAAAACCTCAATTCTAAGGCTGCAATTACCTTTAAAAATAAAATCCCATCTCTGAATTGTGAATAATCAAAATCAATGTTTTTAGCAGTGAAGATGTATCAAAACAAGTTTCCTGGAGGAGCAGTTTTAATTATGCTTTAGTAAAGTCTGACCCCAACGAATTAGAAATTAGTTATTTTTCTGTGTCAAAGCAAACTTAAGAAGAAAACAACTATATTTAAGAATTTTTAATTTATCTAAAAAATTAAAGTCTCCAAATTAAATAATTAATCCCCTACAATTTTAAAACAATATATATATGAAATCTATGCATTTAGTTAAAAAGTATGTCATGTCAGAAAACAGATAAATGAAAAGGCTGCCAAAATCCCAGTTTATAGTTGTAAATTCCTAAGGTTTTAAAGCACAGCCACAGGCTAATTGCCCAAAGACCTGCTGCCCACAGACATTTGCAGATGACTGAAGTTAATAGCCGGGCATGTCAATTTACTACAGGCAGCTCTCAGTGCAGACACTGTGACAAAAGAATTGGGTCAGGTTACAGCCTGTTCCTATTATCACGTCTAGATTTATGGTTTCTAACACTGGCCCTACAAGAAATAATGGAAATGATGACAGCAACAATCCCTGCTAGACAACAGATTACAGAAAAGCAAGTAATAAACCATAATCTGAAGTGACCAGAAAACTAAACATCCCTGACCATACTTCAAACACGAAGCAGGTGTCAGTAAATGACCCATTTAAATATTTCTACAATATCTCAAAATCTCAACACAAAAAAATCTCAAGAGTCTATAATCTAAAACCAAGCAATATATAAATGTATTTAAATTACTGAAGTACTATATTTTAATTCTTTTAATAATCATCAAAGACAGTGTAGTTCATTTGAAGAGGTTTATCAAATTCTACCAAATTAATAATAAAAAAAGAGAATAACGATCATTACCTTTCAAATACCTTTAAAGTATATTGGAAAACATTCCAAATAATACTTCACATCTTTCAAAAGAAAAAAAAGGCAGTTTCACAGCAAACGGCACAAGTTTACAACTGTATTCAGGGAGGCAAGAAAACCGAAGAAACATGTGATTCACTCACTGCTTAATTTAAAACTAAAAGAAGTTTGTCAATACATCTGCTTATAAGACTATGTCAAGGCTACAAGGTACCCAAGCAAATAGAGCTGTTTGTCTGGAGTTCAGCACCAGTTAACCCTTATGAGAAACAGAGGTCAAGAAAAATCCAATATGTATTCCAAACACAAAAAGCAAAGAGAATTCCATCAACTTTCCCAAGAAAAGGAAGTGTTCTCAAGATATGCCCTAGAATTGCAATATATCTGTCCCTTCTGAAGTTTACAATGGCACGTTACCATAAAAGGTGGGCACTCTCTTTCCGCTCTTACAACAATTTGCTCCTATAAACTTAGGAAGAGGAAGAGTCACAGCCATAAACACAGGTCACAAGTAGCAGGTAGTCAAATGCTCTCTGCCTTCAAATGTTTCCCAGCTCTTTATTCATACAAAGCATATTCTTTTTTTAACTCCTTGGTTAAATAAGAAATTCACTAGTCTATGTCAGATGAATATGAAATTAAACTGAACAGCACCATCATATAAACTGCTTATAGGAGCCTCAAATCTTTCACTGCTAACACAGTAAGATATTCTCATTTCTTTAAAACCTTTCCACCACATGCCTAAAAAATGAAAGCAAGAGAAAAGTTTAGGGATATATGTTTAGTAGAAGTCACTTAGCATAAAAATAACTAGTATTATTATTTCTAAAGTAACCAAGGATTACTTATATTAGACAACATAAAGACAAAATAACCAAAAATGCCTTCCTCAAGAAAACCAAACAGCACATGCATATTTCAAATCTTAAAAAATTTTTTTAATTTTCTGAAGTTAGCCTGCTTTAAGAACCGCCACCTCTGGTATCTTAAAAAATGTTATCACTACAGTAAAGGCATGTCTACTCTTAAGAGGAACCAAAGCCCAAACTAGTTAGAGCCTAGAAAACTTACCTGCCACTATAATTACGCCAAGCTATTTTAATCTAAAATAAACAACAGCGGTTTCTCTCATTTATTTCCCCAAGACGAAAGGATTATAAAGATTAAGAGCCCAAACTAAGGAAGGGTAAACTTTTTCTTTCAAACTGACCCACATTTGCCGTTTTCAAAACGTCCAGGCTTTTGTTTCCTAAAATCAACAATCACTTCAAATTCTAAGATATGATGGATATAGTAATTTTCAGACAGTAATAATGTTCCTTAAATTCCTAAGGGTATTTGATTTTCTCACTCCAAACTACAAAATACCTGGTAATGCCAGACCAATATTCATACCATACCCTCATGGCTCTACTAGCTGATGGCTAGCAGAGTTCACTTAATTCATATCTTACATATCCTAAAAACCCAGAATATGACTAGGAAGAGACAATTTGACTCCCAGGGAGATGAGCTAAAAGAGAACATGACCTCAGATTTCCATTCACACCTGGCATAAACGTAAAAAGGAACAGACAGAGTAACCTGGCCAAAAAAAAAAAAACTGACTAATGACTCAAATAGCAAAGGATCCTTTGCACCCTTCAGTGTTCCAGTTTCTAAAGTTCCAACAGTCATTTCTATTAACCAAAACGGGGCGGGGGGCAGTAAATTTTCAAGTGCAATTTTCCTCCTTCCTCCCTCTCTCCCCACACTCTAAGAGCTCAAGCTAAAATTGGGATTTGGGCCTTCCTTAAATGGAACAAGGGGCTACATCATTCTCATTCAAAAAAACTGGCATTTACTCAGCCTTCACAAGGCACTTTACTATCATCAATTATTTCCCAGTGAAGCAGTGCAGGATTACCCCGACCATTTCACTGATGCGGAAACAGACACCAACAGCAAAGGGAACAGGGGCAGGAAGAGGGGTGATAGGAAGCATCTGGGAGGAACAGGCAGGCAGCTAAAAAGGAACAAACTCTAAAGAAAATGAGAGTCACATCTGGCTTATAGCTGACCATCATAACCCTTGTTATTTTCTATCTCAGAGAGACTTCTGAAATGTTATGAAAAAAAGAAAGGGCTCTAAATTGTCACTTAATATCTAGTTACAGTCTAAACTGCTCAGTCACAGAAGTTACTCAGCATTAAAAAATACCCACTCTCCAGAACCCGTACTGATTTCAATTTATACCAGTAATTCATTTTCTCCCTCAAGCCTAACGAGTATGACACCTGTTTGACCCAAAAAATAATCTCTCATAAAAATATATAGCTTTGGGCTTCCTTGCCGGCTCAGTGGTAAAGAATCTGCATGCCAATGCAGGAGACACAGGTTCGATCCCTGGTACAGGAAGATTCTACAGGCGGTGGAGCAATTGAGCCCACGGCTACAAGTACTGAACCTGTGCTCTAGAGCCCAGGAGCCACAACTACTGAGCCCATGTGCCACAACTACTGAAGCCTGCATGCCTAGAGCCTATGCTCTGCAACAAGAGAAGCCACCACATTAAAAAGCCCATACACCGCAACTAGAGAGTAGCCCCTGCTGGCCACAAGTAGAGAAAAGCTGGCGTAGCAATGAAGACTCAGCACAGCCAAAAATAAGTACATTAAATTATTTTAAAATATATATATAGCTGTGTATAACCATAACAAAAGAGGCACAAAGTTAATATCACATAAGTCTGAAATAATTCAAGTTAAGACTCAAATTTTGTTTAGAGAATTATGACCAAAACCCTGACTCCCTGAATTTGCCACTGAAAGAAAGACTACGTGTTCTACATTCATGATTTTCTTAACTAAACCTTGAGATTTTCAGTAATAAACTACTAATGGGAAGCGTTAAACACCCTAGAAACCAGCACACATAGCAGTAGGTTGAACTGAACGCCATACTACAGGCAGCACAGGTACTTAATAAAGATGTGTTGAATGAACCATAAATCAAAAGGACTGACTAACTGCTGCCTCAAGAGAAAAACCACCTCTTTAAGACTGACTCCAGTTTTTTTGTACATATGACATCATTAACTTTAAAGCATTCTCACACATTAACAATGTAGTTTGCCCATAGTAATCTTTTTTCAAAGTATCAATTTCAAAACAAATCAGGTTCTCTGGGGGGAAACAGGTATACATCCTTGGAAGATCATAAGATTGTGTGATATACATGAAATTTACTCAAACATGACAGAGCCACTCAAAGTACTGTTCGGCTAAGTTTTTGAAAAAAATCCATCCGACTGTTTTGAAGAATATGGATAAAGACATAGACAAATTCAAGGCATCGTGTAAGTAAGTACTGATGAACTCTAATCTCAAAATCCCAAATGGACTCAATTCCAAAAGCTATTTTCACATTTCTGCCATTGAATATACAAAACCACAAACATAGTTAAAGAAAACATTCATCCTTGGAAACACATTTAATGAGTAATTAAGAAAAAGAATGGTAAGAAAGGCAAAACTGTCCTTATTGAACATTTCCAAGCAGTGTTATTGAAAAAAAATAAATATGCGTCTATGAGTAATAGTTAAAATACAACTGTCATAGGAAGTTGTACTCCATAAATGTTACACATTTTATAATACTCTTTCCCCAAAACAGACATATGAACATCTCGGAAAGAAAACCATCTCCAATAACTTTGTACGTCATATGATCATAAGGAAGTATTCACTTTCTCTGCCTCAGTTTCCCCTCCTAACCGCCCCCATTCACTCTTAGAGACGTCTGTACTAAAGTCAACCTACAGGTAAGTCGTAAATGCTAACCTAATTCTTCAAAGTAGAGGCTAGTTCCAAATTGTAATCACACTTTATAATGAATGACAAACGTATTACAACCTTTTAAAAAAAA